>JAJOZX010000094.1:0-400000 GCA_023014485.1 Bathynomus jamesi | reverse complement strand
TCAACCACGACATTACTCACTAACCTCACGCAGCACATCATAGATGGCATCAACTCCAGAAGACCAGCTCAACGTACACTATTAGCAACAATAGACATTAGTAAAGCATTTGATGCTATCCCACGCTTCCCTCTCATAAACAAAATACTCAACACAAACATGCACAATAACACCAAAAGGTGGCTGAGCAACTATCTCTCAGGAAGATACTCACATGTCACATTTAATGGCAAGTCATCCAAAAACAAGCTTTTTCCGAACGGGGTCCCTCAAGGCTCTGTTCTCTCACCAACACTCTTCAACTTATACATGCATGACATTCCAACACCCTAGATAACAAGCTTACCTTATCATCATATGCAGATGATATCACTCTAACATCCACCCACAACAACATCGACACCGCTACAAATACCTACAAACATACATAAACATATACAAGACTGGCTCACACACAATAGACTCAAAGTAGCGCCACACAAAATCAACCATCACCTTGCTTACACAACAACACAAAGAACACCAGGTAATTCCACAGCTTACACTAAACAACATCACATTCCACACACTCACAGAACCAAAATACTTGGTGTCACATACAACACATCATTATCTTTTGCAAACCACATTCAGGACATTAAAACCAAATGTACGTCAAGACTTAACACGCTTAGGGTACTAACAGGCACAAACTTTGGACACCAGCAGGAAACAACATCACTCATATACAAACAATATATTCGCTCAGTTATGGACTATGCTAGCCCATGCTGGGCACCCCTTATCTCAAACACACACATAAACACCTTACACAAACAATACAAAACAACGCACTTCGTATCATTACAGGATGCACTCAAACAACCCCAATAGAACACCTGCACACAGAAACAAAAATACTAAAAGTTAGGAACATTTAGACATGAGGGGAACACAATTCATGGCAGCAGCGACAACTAACCCACACACCCTTGCCACTACATGTACAATCATGCACCGACACCTCGCACCATTAAGGTAACACCAGAGAGACATTATAACCAAATACTCCATTCCATACCACGCCCCACAGACATCACACAGTACAGAAAACACATACACACACACCTACCCACAAAGCACTGACACGACTCGGTCCGAATGCGGTCCTAGGTGCGAAGCCGCCACCCATTAACAGGTCAGAAATCAGCCTGAGCAGATCGGATCGAGTTAACTTAGCACGATTCCGATGTGGACATCACCCAACTTACGGACATATAAACACAGACTAAACAACTCCATAGACGACACCTGCCACCTGTGCCAAGACACACCACAAACAATTGAACACATTATGACGGACTGTACCGCTCTAGCACAACAACGAACACAACACAACATCACTAGTGCGCTGAACCTCTGGTCCACTCCGGAGAGGGCGATCGGTTACCTGCGTGCCGCCGGCTTGCTCGATCAGGGTGGGCTGATCGGCTAAACACAACAACAACAACTCACATCTACAGTATATAGTTCAAACTTCAAGCTCTGTATCTCTTTTCACAAATACATAATTTGTATATTGTTGTTACTAGAGCAAGTGAGTTACAGAAATTTAAAAAAAAAGAGTTACGCTTTTGCTCGATCTAAATTGTGCTATGTAAAGTTCTTAAAAGAATGAAAGGATTTTAGTTTTTCTCAATAAGTTCATAATGCTTACAAAATTCCGATCTATACCGATTTCAATTACGGATATGTAAACATAAAAATCTGTATGTACAGGATAACATACTAGTAAGGAAATTTGGTATGTGTTCAGAATCAGTTAAAACTTATCTTTTTAGAACTTATTGTACTGCATTGTATACATCTCATCTGTGGTGGAACTATACAAAAACTGCTATGAATAAACTCTCTGTTGCTTATAAAATTATATTTTTCGTATGCTATGTAGGGAACCAAAATGGTGCAGTGCCAGTTTTATGTTTACTACGCGTAACCTACCTACCAGCCAAATGTTAATCCGGAAGAATATATATATAATTTCATTACTAGGGTCCAAAACAGCTCTAATGTGTTATTGTACAACTAGCTAAAGTGGGCCCTACGGGCCCATTTAGCTACGCCCGTGGTGCTGGGGCCGTTGGCCTCAGTAATTGAGGAGCCGCAGGCCCCCCCAGTTACCGGGGAGTCAATTATTCAGTCAATAAAACTATAGAAAAGAATGCAGCCATAAAAATCTTAAGCTTCACAAATCTTGATACAATGTTTATTCTGTAATGGTTGCAGCACCAGTATGAAAGTGCATAAAAAGAACTCATTTGGTAAATTTTTGAACTAAGCCGCAGATTAAATTTCGGCTCAAAGCTGAACGCAAAAGCAAATATTTTTTACACTTTTTAAAATTATAATTAAAAGTAGAATTCATTACGCCTTTTTCTAATGCATTAAAATACAAATATCGCCCATATATATCGAGCGTGACAGACTGACAGACATTCCTGGGTGTTTATAGTATTAATATCCTGCCTTCAGATACTGTGTACCTCTCACCTATATGGCAGTCTTAGTTCAGACAACTGCTGATTTACAATACCTTTTTTTTGTAATGTAGCAAAGATTATAAAGGGTGTCTGTCCCAGAAGTCTTGGAGGGGTTTTATTTCACTATAACTTTTTTGTTTGGGGACCAAATAAAAAAAGGTTTGTAACACTTGGAAATACATTTATTGCGATTTTAATTACAAATTTAATATCTGGTGAAAATCTTCATTTTCATTGCGTAAATCTAAAATCGCAGTAGCGTACGTTATCCGACTCTGATGATCTTGTAGTTTAATTTCTTGAAATGTTTAATTCCTGGATGCGTCGTCGGACTGATGTGGATTTTCCTCAACGCTTTCACGAACCATCTCAACCCGAGTTGGACTTCGGCTTGTCCGAGGACGACCAGTCCGTGGTTCGTCTCCCTGACCCTTTCCCATACGAAATTTAGCGACGTACCGTCGAATAGCTCGATCAGAAGGAGCAGAACGTGTGTTGAATTTTAATCGAAAAGCTCTTGAGCGGCAACGATGGAAGAGTTGTTTGTCAAATAAATTTCCACAATAGCGTCTCTTTGTTGCACTGTCCAGGATTCCATTTTCATTAATCGCAGCAAGGGTACTTTAATTGAAAAATAAAAATGAATAAATTCATCAAAAAAGAAAAAAGTTGTAGCCAAATAAACCCCTCCAAAACTTCTGGGACACTCTGTATATGCATATTAATTGTGTTATAATAAGTTTGTATTTGTATGTTGGGTTAAATGGCTATGCTGGCCTTATTTTCATACTTGTATGTTAGGTTAAGTGGCTATGTTGGCTTTATTTTTGTATTAAGTTCAGTGTATAATACGTAAGATTGTACTTGTATGTTAGGTTAAGTGGCTATGGATTGTGAACGATCCGCAATAAAGATGGGTTTTTTAATGAATATAACTTAATATACTTATATGCATCTGCATAGAACAACAGATTCAAGTTCACACAGATTCAAATGGTCACAATACAAAAAGGTGAATTTATGTAAGTATTTGTGTCTCATTACGGTTACATGAGATCACCGGTTACGCGAGTATATACGATAAATTGTGATTTAGTTTAGTTTTATATACTAAGCTTTTTATGTCATTTATAATGTTACAATATGAGAGTATAAATGAACTGAAGTTTACATACGTGTTGGGAGTCATGTAATATAAAATTAAAATGGATAAGTATCCTTTGAAACATAGGTTTTCTTTTACGGATGAATTATTTGCAAGGGTAACCAAAATAGAAATATATATATATATATATATTATATATCAAAGCTATTGACTTCTCCTTAGGGAACCGGAGCTTACAGATGAAAAGAAGGATCAACACAACGGCAAACTTTTCATTTATTTGTACATCAGACGTTTCGACAAATCTTTTGTCATCATCAGTGAGTTAAGTCTTAAAACCTTAAAACAAAATTGAAAAGTGAAAGTTACATCAATACAATATTAAGACCATTAAATTAAAACCTTAAGCAAAATGAAAATTGCATCAATACAAAATTAAAAACATTTAAATTTCATCACTATAAAAACTAAAATTAAATTAAATTTCATCACTATAAAAACTAAAATTAAATTACCTCAATAGGTAAATACACAATGTTTACATCCACCTCCATACTTGGCAAAGTCTAAGTGAACACTAGGTGGTCAGAGGATTAGGAAGGGTATATCTGTGAAACACGGTTGGTTGTCAAAAGAGTCGTAATTTGTAGGATGAGCTATTATTATTAAGGGAGGGTTTGTTTCTATAGATGTACAAAGATTCTAAAATTCGGAGTTCTGTAAGGTTATTGGATCTAGTTAAAATTTCAAACTGAGTTTTGTGAAGGGGATGGTCGTTTTCATCACTGTGGTTTCTAATTGCGGATTGTGGAGGGCTACTGAGGGGACGGTTGGTACGGACTGACAAGCCCAAATGTTGAGAAAGGCGCACCTCCAGTTGGAGTTGAGTGCTGCCAATATACGCAGCCTTACAGCTGTCGCACGTGTATTTGTAAACAACATTGGGGCATACAGTTTTGGGGAATTCATCTTTGAACTTTAAAAAATTTGATAATTTAAGTGGGTTGACGAAGGCGAATCTAAAATTTATTTGGGGATAACTAGACTTGAGTAGTTTGGACAATTCACCTCGAATACGCAATGATAAATAACCATAAAAGGTAATTTAATATATCTGGTTTCTTTTGTACTGTAGTTACGGGGAGTTTAGTATCAAAAGTGTTATTTAAAATTTCTTTAATTGGTTATCGAATAGATGAGAAGGGTAGTAATTGTTAATAAAGTACTGTTTTAAAAAATTTAAATTCTTCGTTTAACGAAAAGTAATCCGAACAAATACGGTAACTTCTTGTTAATAATGTTACTATAGCACTAATCTTATATTTATAAAACATACAACTTAAATAATTGGTTCCCAAGCCAGTAAAAGTTTGTTTCCGAAATAGTGAAGTATGGAACTTATTATGGGCCCGTTTAACTAAAACATCCAGGAAAGGTAAACTATTATTTGTTTCGTTTTCACACGTGTACTTAATATACTATGTTGTTTATTAAGATAATCAAGAAAAACTTTTACGTGTGAAGGATGGTTAAATATTAAGAAAGTGTCATCCACGTATCTTCTGTAATATATGGGTTTAAAACTACTAGGACAATTTTTCAACCAAATTTCTTCGTAATGGCAAAGAAATGCATTTGCTAGTGTTGGGCTTAACGGGGAACCCATAGCTACCCCATCAATTTGGCTGTAAAGGTTGCTATTAAATAAGAAAAGATTATCAAAACACACTATTTCGAGAAGGTTTTTAAATTGAGTCTGAGTGAGGCCATTAATAAGAGTATTATCAGTAGTGAATAACTTATTTAGTATGATATTTAATGTTTCTTTTAACGGGACATTAGTAAACAATGATGATTGTTTACTAATGTCCCGTTAAAAGAAACATTAAATATCATACTAAATAAGTTATTCACTACTGATAATACTCTTATTAATGGCCTCACTCAGACTCAATTTAAAAACCTTCTCGAAATAGTGTGTTTTGATAATCTTTTCTTATTTAATAGCAACCTTTACAGCCAAATTGATGGGGTAGCTATGGGTTCCCCGTTAAGCCCAACACTAGCAAATGCATTTCTTTGCCATTACGAAGAATTTGGTTGAAAAAATTGTCCTAGTAGTTTTAAACCCATATATTACAGAAGATACGTGGATGACACTTTCTTAATATTTAACCATCCTTCACACGTAAAACTTTTTCTTGTTATCTTAATAAACAACATAGTAATATTAAGTACACGTGTGAAAACGAACAAATAATAGTTTACCTTTCCTGGATGTTTTAGTTAAACGGGCCCATAATAAGTTCCATACTTCACTATTTCGGACACAAACTTTACTGGCTTGGGAACCAATTATTTAAGTTGTATGTTTTATAATATAAGATTAGTGCTATAGTAACATTATTAACAAGAAGTTACCGTATTTGTTCGGATTACTTTTCGTTAAACGAAGAATTTAAATTTTTAAAACAGTACTTTATTAACAATTACTACCCTTCTCATCTATTCGATAACCAATTAAAGAAATTTTTAAATAACACTTTTGATACTAAACTCCCCGTAACTACAGTACAAAAGAAACCAGATATATTAAATTACCTTTTTATGGTTATTTATCATTGCGTATTCGAGGTGAATTGTCCAAACTACTCAAGTCTAGTTATCCCCAAATAAATTTTAGATTCGCCTTCGTCAACCCACTTAAATTATCAAATTTTTTAAAGTTCAAATGAATTCCCCAAAACTGTATGCCCCAATGTTGTTTACAAATACACGTGCGACAGCTGTAAGGCTGCGTATATTGGCAGCACTCAACTCCAACTGGAGGTGCGCCTTTCTCAACATTTGGGCTTGTCAGTCCGTACCAACCGTCCCCTCAGTAGCCCTCCACAATCCGCAATTAGAAACCACAGTGATGAAAACGACCATCCCCTTCACAAAACTCAGTTTGAAATTTTAACTAGATCCAATAACCTTACAGAACTCCGAATTTTAGAATCTTTGTACATCTATAGAAACAAACCCTCCCTTAATAATAATAGCTCATCCTACAAATTACGACTCTTTTGACAACCAACCGTGTTTCACAGATATACCCTTCCTAATCCTCTGACCACCTAGTGTTCACTTAGACTTTGCCAAGTATGGAGGTGGATGTAAACATTGTGTATTTACCTATTGAGGTAATTTAATTTTAGTTTTTATAGTGATGAAATTTAATTTAATTTTAGTTTTTATAGTGATGAAATTTAAATGTTTTTAATTTTGTATTGATGCAATTTTCATTTTGCTTTAAGGTTTTAATTTTAATGGTCTTAATATTGTATTGATGTAACTTTCACTTTTCAATTTTGTTTTAAGGTTTTAAGACTTAACTCACTGATGATGACAAAAGATTTGTCGAAACGTCTGATGTACAAATAAATGAAAATGTTTGCCGTTGTGTTGATCCTTCTTTTCATCATATATATATATATATATGCCCTCTCAGAGGTCCAGAGAGTTCGGGCCACTTCCAGCTTTTGAGGCCCATAGCTAAACCCAATTATTACTTTCACTGCAAAACATTATATTCAAACCTGAAAGTTTCTAAATTTGAGGCCCCCTTAAGCTTGATGCCCAGGCCAAATGGCCCTCCTAGCCCCCCCTCTGATAGGCCCTGTATATCTTCTTCTTCTTTCTCTTCGCCCGTTCCCGCCTCTATGCGGGGTCGGCGTTTCTGACCAGCCTCCTCCACACAGCCCGGTCCTGGGCTTCTTCTTCCGACAAACCCTTCTCCCTCAAATCGTCCCTCACCTTCTCCATCCACCTTCGCTTCGGTCTGCCTCTCTTTCTCCTGCCACGCACCTCCATATTCATCGTTCTCTTACCCACATAATCTTCGTCCCCTCTCATCACATGTCCATACCATTTCAGTCTACTTTCTTGTATTTTCCTCGAGATTTCTCCAACCTTTGTTGTGCCCCTTATCCTTTCATTCCTTACTCTATCCAACCTTGTCACTCCGCACATCCATCTCAGCATTCTCATCTCCGTTACATCTAGTCTTTTCTCATGATCTTTCTTTATAGCCCAAGACTCAGCCCCGTACATCATAGCCGGTCTTACCACAGTCTTATACACCTTTCCCTTAATCCTTGCGCCTATTCTTCGGTCACACAACACCCCTGAAACTTTCTTCCAATTTTTCCAACCAGATTGCACTCTGTGTGTTATTTCTGTGTCCAGCTCACCGTCCTCAGCCACTGTCGATCCCAAGTACGTAAACTTACTTACTCTCTTTAACCTCGCTCCCTCTAAACTAATTTCTGAGTCTTGATTTTCGTAGAACCTCAGGTACTCCGTTTTCTTTCTGCTGATTTTCAACCCTCTGTCTTCAAAAGCCCTCCTCCATTCCTCCAATTTTCTTTCTACTACTTCTCTCCTGTTGCTGCACAGAACAATATCGTCTGCAAAGAGCATACACCAAGGGGATTGATCTTTTATCCCCTGGGCCAACACATCCATAATCAAAACAAAAAGGTACGAGCTCAAAGAAGATCCCTGATGTAGACCAACCCTCACGGGGAACCATTCCGTTACACCTACACTACTCCTAACCTGGGTCCTTGCTCCTTCATACATACTTTGCACCAACCTAACGTACTTCTCCGGCACACCTTTCTCTCTCATACACCTCCAAACCTCCTGGCGTGGCACTCTATCATATGCTTTCTCTAGGTCGATGAAAACCATGTGCAGTCCCTTTTGTCGCTCCCGGTGTTTCTCCATCAACTGCCTCAGTGCAAAAATCGCATCAGTTGTTCCCCTACCTGGCATAAAACCCAACTGCTCTTCCCCCACGGTTGTCTCTTCTCTTAACCTTTTCTCTATAATCCTTTCCCAAACCTTCATCGTGTGTGACATAAGCTTTATTCCCCTATAATTTCCACAATCCTGGATGTCCCCTTCTCTTTGTAGATAGGTACGAGTGTACTATCCCCCACTCCTCCGGCATTTCCTCTTGTTCATATATCTTCTGCATCAGATCCCACAATAGATCTATGCCCTCATCTCCCAAACAATTCCACGCCTCCACTGGTATCCCATCCGGTCCCAATGTGGTAAGATAGAATAATATGGTAAATTTGTTTACCATTACCGTACATAACGTTAATATTAAAATATATTTATTGTATCAATGTTAATAACTATATCAAAGTACTCGTCCCAAATTATGGATGTTACAATAAAATATCTCTCAGTTTTTACCTTTACTCCAAAGTTCAATTTCTCCGAAGTTCTCCTCTCTCATGGCTAGGCAATCATGGGCGCAAATTCTTATGGGACAGGAGATACATGTACCCCCAACTTTTTGAGGGCCAGAGACAAAGTATCAATTGTACCCCTAACTATTTGGGAACTATTAGGAACTCTTATTCCAAAGTAATAAGAGGAATTATAATGCATGAATAAATATTATTATTATTATTATTATATTATATATATAATTATTATTATTATATTATTATTGCTAGCAAAAATACCGCCCGACGGGCGGTTTTTGCTATTTCCTGCGGAAGGCTTGGAGCCCTCGGCCAATTACTTCATCTGGGAAATGAATTTTCTTACCTCAAGGTATTATTTCCTGTTATAAAATATAAAAAAGAACACTTCATCATTGTTAGAAAATCTAGAAGAGGAAGAACCATTGTTGTCCCAAGGCGATATGATGACTAAGCTGATTGATGCAGCATTGCTTGTATATATTAAGTTAAGGTGTGTATATATCCATCTCATAATTGTAAGGTTAGTGAAAAATTCACTTAATAAGAGCTAGCATTTTTGGGCTCTTGTGGCATCAGTGTTTGGGACGCTGGTGGCATCATTTTGGGGCGCTGCGCGTCTTTTCTACTCGTTTGTGGGATGTCGTACGTACAGGGTGTGGTCTGATAGAGATTAGAGAGCTCTCTTGCAATTCAGTTTGGTTGTGTAGATACAAGATTGTTGCATCGTGCAATAGTCAGGTTGCGTTGTTGTTGCAAGGTTGAGAAAGAAGACCATAAATAGTACCCCTTTTGTTTATATTAAATTCATGTAGCAAAGGTCTAAGGTAGGCCCGCATCGAGTCAGCAACCCTGAGGTTACCCTGAGGTAGGACCTAATAGGATCTCAAATCCGTAAGTTTTAATTTAGCTTAACTTGGGCTTCAGATAGAACTGGCCCTTTAGAATTTGGCCGTTCACGGCTCAGCTGGGATTTTGAACCCAACAAATAAATAAAATAACATGGTCCTTCAGAACCGAATTCTACCCCAAGACTGAGTCAGTGACTATTTTTCGGCAAAGTCTGATTGTGCAAATTGTAGCCCAAGTTAGGCCTAGACGGGTTGAGTATTATTGAATTAAGGTCCCAGGGTAAAACGTTTGGTCGCCCAATTGCGAAACTTGGCCAGTCGTCTGTCGTTGTTTTGGCCTACATTTTACCGGTTTGGTTAATTTTGGGTTATTATTGAATTAAGGTCCCAGGGTAAAAAGTTTGGTCGCCCAATTGCGAAACTTGGCCAGTCGTCTGTCGTTGTTTTGGCCTACATTTTACCGGTTTAGTTAATTTTGGGTTATTATTGAATTAAGGTCCCAGGGTAGAAAGTTTGGTAGCCCAATTGCGAAACTTGGCTAGTCGTCTGTCGTTGTTTTGGCCTACATTTTACCGGTTTGGTTAATTTGGGTTATTATTGAATTAAGGTCCCAGGGTAGAAAGTTTGGTTGCCCAATTGCGAAACTTGGCCAGTCGTCTGTCGTTGTTTTGGCCTACATTTTACCGGTTTGGTTAAATTTGGGTTATTATTGAATTAAGGTCCCAGGGTAGAAAGTTTGGTTGCCTAATTGCGAAACTTGGCCACTTGTCTGTCGTTGTTTTTGGCCTACATTTACCAGTTTGGTTAATTTGGTTTATTATTCGTAGGCGAAGGTTGCAGACCAGTGCGCCAGTTACTTGGGTGGAAAATTTGGTATTCCATACTGGTGTTTGGTTAGTACCCCACCTAGTAATTCAGTTTATTTGAAAGTAAAATTTGCGTTTGATCAGTTTGGTTAAGTATTTCTGCCAATTCAGCTCATTTGGTATTGAGCCCAAGGGTTGTTTGCATTGAAGATGAGTGCATCTGAATTGAACAAATTTATAAAAAGGAGAAGCCTACAAAGGTCTAATTACAAAGGTCATTGCCACTATAGATTCTGCCATAGAGCAAGAGGATTTACACTTAGTGACTGCGCAGCTTTCCATATTAGAAAGTAAAAAGGTTGCTCTAAGTGAGGTAAATGTTAAAATTGAGGCTCTTATAGAGAGGATGAAATAGAAAATAACATAATTTACTTTGAAGAGATTATTGATGATATAATTAACGTAGGCCTCCGAGCAAAAGAGTTTAGTAGCTCAGTACAGTTAGAGACCAGGTCTGATAATGAAACACAACACTCAACAAATGATGTTGTGAAGTTAAGGTTAACAGATCTGTAGTTCAATTACCGAGGCTTGTACTCAAAACATTTTCTGGGAGTATTCAGGAATGGCAAGGATGGGCAGACAGTTTTCAATCAGCAGTTCATTCTAGTCAAGTGTTAAGTGCCGTGGAGAAGTTTAATTATTTGCGGTCCCTCTTGGAAGGGGAGGCAGCAAAGACTATAGCAGGATTAGCATTAACAGAGGCTAATTATAATGTGGCTTGGGATATATTAAAGAAACGGTTTGGTAAGCCAGAGATCTTAATTAAAAGCCACCTCCGTGCACTTTTAGCTATACCTCCTGTTAATAATCCTAATAGTGTCAAGGAGTTACGGCAGTTATATGATGAATTTGAAATTAGAACTAGGTCCCTGGACAACTTGGTGTAGAATGGAAAAGTATGGTATAATGTTGGTTCCTACACTGGAGTCTAAATTGCCTAGCTCAATTTTGCTTGAATTAAGTAGGGGACACTCTGCAGAACATGTGTACATCCCCCTTCAGCAGATGTTCTTTTAGGCACAGAATTAGCAAGACGAGAGGGAGTTGAGTTTGCACAGTGGGATGGTAAACAAGGGACAAAGGCAGGCACAGCACCAAAGTTTCCACAAAAAGGAATAGCCCAGGTACAGTGTCAGCTCTACATGCCTCCTCTGAGAATAAATTAAAGGGAATCAAGGAATGCATATTTTGCGAAGGCAACCACAAGTCATATAAATGTGAGGTGGCTGAGGCCTTACCCTTTGAGGAGAGAAAGGACAGGGTAACTAAGTCCACAGCATGTTTTAAATGTTTTTTGAAAGGTCATAGAGCAAGGTTTTGTAAGTTTAAAATTTTGTGCAAAAAATGTCATGGTAGGCATCAGCCATTATTGTGTGAAAACACTCTTAGTAGGCCTACCCCAGAAGTAGAGACATCAGTGGCACATGCCACTGCTATGCAAGGGAGTAAAAGTAAAGGGGGATTATTGCAAACAACTGCAGCCTTATTAATTGGGAATGAGGGAGAAGCTACTGTAAGAGTGTTGTTTGATAGTGGTAGCCAGTGTAGTTTTATTAAGACCAGAATTTCCAGAAAATTGAAGTTTAAAGAACTTAAGAGGGAAAATTTAAGAATTTCTGGGTTTGGGGGTTCCGTTCAAAACCGAACCAAATTTAAGAAGGTAGAAGTTCTGGTTAAAGGGTTGTTACCGCAAAGTCCCACTATCAAGGTCCAAGCTGTAGAGATTGAGGAACTTTGTGCTCCAGTCACTACTTGTTTAGATATGGCATGTGTCCAAGAATTGCAAGTTAAAGGAATTAATTTGGGCAATAATAAGTTTGAGGGAACAGAAGATATTAGTCTTTTGATTGGAGCTGACTATTATTGGGACTTCATCACTGGTAATATTGTCCGTACATCTCAAGGCCCGGTAGCTATTGAAAGTGAGGTGACGTGTATGTATATATATGTATATAGTCTAAAAGTCACTAAAGAGTAAATATCACTAAATCTAAGCTGAATGGCAAGACGAAGCCATAAACGAACCAACGGGCTGTTCGTATTGCTTCGGTCTGGCCTAGACATGTTTTTTCCTATCTGACCTAATCTTTGGTGCTGAGTAAAATTAGGTGATGAATCTAAGGTAACAAATCGGGTAGGAAGTTGTTCGTACTTAAGTATAGTTAGGGGTAATGTCTATAGCTTCTAAATTGGTAATGTAAGAGAGAGTTAGGTAGGCTGTTGTGGGACACAGGAATAAAACGGTAGGCTTCAAGGAATACCTAATTCAACGCACCGGTAAGTGCTTTTGATTGTTTGCTAGAACCTAAGTAACCTAACTGGGGTGTCTACCCCACGCTATCACATTTGGCGACGAGGATGGGATTTGGCTCATTTGGTTAAATTTTGTTCATTGGGTTAAATTTGGCTCATTGGGTTAATTTGGCTTATTGGGTTAATTTGGCTTATTGGGTTCAAGTGGTTGTTTGGAAAATTGGATGCAGACTAGTGGGTCGTCCGATTTGGTTTGTTTGTGTGGGGAAGCTACCGTACTATAGCGTAGGTCCCGCCGCCCTAATTCTAAAACTAATTCCTACTCAGCCCTAACTCTAAAACTAATTCCTACTCAGCCCTAACTCTAAAACTAATTCCTACTCAGCCCTAACTCTAATACAATTCACTATTCAGCCTAACTCTAATAAAATTCACTATTCAGTAACTAGACCAAATTTAAACCTAACCTAACCTACTTCACGTGAGTTGGCCTAATTCGGTTTTGCTCTAGCATGTCGGTGATTGGCCATATAAGCCCCTACGAAGACAATGGGGAGGACTTCGAAGCTTATGCCACTAGGGTGAGGTTGTTTTTCGAGGCAAATTCCATTCCGGATGCTAAGAAAGTACCTACCTTTTTAACTATAATAGGCCCTAAAACGTTTGGTTTAGTTATGGACCTAGTTTCTCCTAAAGCACCGGAAACTTGCACCTATAAGAATTGGTACAGGCCCTAACCGATCACTACAAACCCCGAGTAGTTCTCATCTATGAACGTTTCAAATTTTATTCAAGGCATCAGACGGGAAATGAAAGCATTGCAGAGTTTGTTGCAGGAATAAAAAGCCATAGCCGTACGTGTAAATTTGGGGACAAATTAGATGAAATGCTAAGAGATAGGTTTGTAATGGGTCTCAAAGAGGAGTCTACCCAGAGAGCCCTATTAGCCATACAGGACCTAACTTTTAGTCAGGCTGTAGAAATAGCTACGGCTAGAGAAGCAGCTGCTAAAGATGTTAGAGCTTTTGGAAATCATAGTAGTAAAGCCCAACACGTAAATAGCTTTAAATCTTCTAGGCCTGGCAGACCTAACGAGCCTACTAGACAGGCAAATAAAAGGTATGAGGCGAATACGACTAAGCCTACTAATTCTACTAAGCCTTCCAAGCCATGTACAGGGTGTGGAAAACACCATTGGAAGAAAGATTGCCCTTTTAAAGAAGCAGTTTGCCGAAACTGTAGTAAAATAGGCCACATAGCTAAAGTGTGTTTTCAAAGAAAACAAAGGGTGAAAATTCTAATTTTAACATTTCTAGTATAAATCCTCAAAAGGGAAATACTTCGAACATTGGAGTGGAGTACCTATTCTATGAGCAGCAAAGTGGGGAAAATACAGGCCCATATATTGTAGAGGTAGGCCTAATGGAATTACAGTTCCTCTAGAATTGGATACGGGTGCTGCCCGGACGGTCATGTCCAAGGTAGTTTTTGATAAGATTTTCAAAAACACACCTAAACTACATGCATCTAAAACGATTTTGAAGAAGTACGGGACATAAAAATACCTATTTGTGGAGAAGCATACGTCACAGTTACACTTAACCAGAAAACTTTGTCTCATCCCTTAACCCTTTTAGTGGTGGATGAGCAAGGGCCTACTCTACTAGGCCGTGATTGGATTGATGCTTTGGAAATGCCAATTGACAAAATCTTGCCAAGGGGTCAGGCAGATGTGCATACACTTCATATCCATCTGACATAGACTCATTGTTAAGGGAGTTTTCTTCTATTTTTGGGCCTGAAGTAGGCAACCTAAAAGGCCATCAGGTCTGCATAGAAGTAGATCCTAATGTAACTCCGAAATTTTGTAAGGCTCGTTCAATTGCGCATGCACTGCGGGAGAAGGTAGATTTAGAAATTGACAGGCTGCTAAAAGATAAAATTATTGAACCAGTCACACACGCTAAGTGGGCTGCCCCAGTAGTTCCTGTACTAAAACCGGACAAGTCCGTGCGGTTATGCGGGGATTACCGTTTAACAGCAAATAGAGCCGTCCTTCTAGATTGCTATCCTATACCCAAGCCTGATGAATTATTTAGCTCTCTTGCTGGGGGAAATATTTCACAAAACTCGATATGTCCCAAGCCTATGCTCAACTAAGTTTAGATGAAAACTCTAAAGAATTAACTATCATAAATACGCACCGAGGCCTATATAAGTACAATAGGCTATGCTATGGAATAGCATCGGCTCCAGGTATTTTTCAGAGGACAATGGACCAAGTTCTAGGTCACATTCCAGGGGTACTTTGCTTTCTAGATGATGTCCTCATTTCAGGTTCGACTAAAAAAGAACACCTAACTAGATTAACCACGGTTCTAAAAAGACTCCGGGATGCTGGACTTAAGCTAAAGAGAGAAAAGTGTTCATGGGTCACTAACGAGGTTTCATATTTAGGGTTCCGCATAGATGCCTCAGGCATTCATCCAACGGTGGATAAACTAGAAGCAATAGAAAAGGCACCACCTCCACAAAACATCACACAGTTACAAGCTTATTTAGGTCTCCTAAATTTTTAGGAAATTTTTGCCTAATGCATCGACTTTCCTTGAACCCCTAAATAAGCTATTACGATCTGGGGAACAGTGGAGATGGGAGAAAACTCAAAAGGAAGCATTTGAGGCTTCCAAGGACGTACTACTAAAGTCCACTCTCCTAGTGCATTATGATCCTAAACTTCCTCTCGTAGTTTCAGCAGACAGCAGTTCTTATGGAATTGGGGCAGTGTTATCTCACCACATTGATGGTGTAGATAGGCCTATCTGTTTTGCTTCTAGAACACTAACTGAGACGGAAAGACGATATGCACAAGTGGAACGTGAAGCATTAGCCTTAGTATTTGCAGTAAAAAAATTTCATTTCTATCTATGGGGTCATGAATTTAAACTAATTACTGACCATAAGCCTCTTTAGGTTTATTTTCACCTAATAAAAATATTCCAGTTATGGCCTCAGGTAGGATTCAACGATGGGCACTGATTCTACAAGTCTATAAATTTGACTTAGTACATCGGTCAGGTAAACTTCTAGGTACGGCTGATGCGCTAAGTAGGTTGCCCTTAGAAAATCCAAATGATTGTGTACCTATACCTACAGAATGGGTTCACTTGGTGGAGTTTTTGGAATCCACTCCAGTATCTGCAGTACAAATAGAGCAGTGGACAAAATCAGACCCTATTCTGTCTAGGGTCATCCATTTCTGCTCAGTTGGTTGGCCTACTAAGGTTGAGAGTGAATTACAGCCTTTTATTCAGCGTCAGTCTGGCCTCTCTATTCAAAATGGCTGTCTCTTATGGGGCCACAGAGTGATTATTCCAAATAAAGGCAGGTCGAATTTAGTGAAGGAACTTCACGCTGAACACATGGGCGCAACAAAAATGAAAGAGCTGGCGAGAGCTTATTTCTGGTGGCCTGGTTTAGATGGAGAACTCGAATCATTGGTTCGTTCCTGTCAAAGCTGCCTAGAGAACAGAGATCTCCCAAGGAAAAGTCCACTTCATCCTTGGGAATGGCCTACTATACCGTGGCATAGGATCCATGTTGACTATGCAGGTCCTATAAATAATATTTATTTCCTAGTCATTGTGACGCCTACTCTAAGTGGGTGGAAATTTTTCCAACCACTTCCACGACTTCGGGTGTTACTATTCGCTTACTCCGTTCAGTTTTCGCTCGATGGGGTTTACCCGTTGTCCTGGTTTCCGACAATGGTACTTGTTTTACCAGTGAGGAATTTCGTTCCTTCGTCCACCTAAATGGCATTAGACATGTCCGGTCTAGTGTTTTCCACCCGTCTACTAACGGTCTCGCGGAAAACATGGTCCGTACTTTCAAGTCGGCCTTGCGTCATTCTCGTGGGGAGGAAATGCAAGTGGTGTTGGATAAATTTTTGTTTAAATATCGAATAACACCACACACCACGACAGGGGTGTCTCCCTCTAAACTTCTGATTGGCCGGGGAATTCGTTCAGTTTTTGATTTGTTACGTCCAAACGAAATGTTACAACAACGAGTTTTACGCCATCAGGAAAAACAGAAGTTGTACCACGACACTAAAAGAGGGAGAGTTCTAGAAGCGAAACCTAATGATCCAGTTGTGATTCGCAACTATGGGGCTGGACCAAAATGGGTTCCTGCAACTGTGCAGGAGAGAACGGGCCCTGTTTCCTTCAAGTGCCAACTAGAAGATGGTCGTTCTATTAAACGCCATCAGGACCAGATATGGGAACGGGAAGTGCAGAAGGACCAGAGTCTTCCGGAAGAGAGAACTGATCCTCCGGAAAATGGTTCAACTTGCCCGCCTATACAGGTTGCACCTGATCCTACTACATCAACCCCGCTCCGCAGGTCGTCTAGGGTCCCTCATCCCCCTGACAGACTAAACTTGTAGGGGAGGAGTGAGGTGACGTGTATGTATATATATGTATATAGTCTAAAAGTCACTAAAGAGTAAATATCACTAAATCTAAGCTGAATGGCAAGACGAAGCCATAAACGAACCAACGGGCTGTTCGTATTGCTTTGGTCTGGCCTAGACATGTTTTTTCCTATCTGACCTAATCTTTGGTGCTGAGTAAAATTAGGTGATGAATCTAAGGTACAAATCGGGTAGGAAGTTGTTCGTACTTAAGTATAGTTAGGGGTAATGTCTATAGCTTCTAAATTGGTAATGTAAGAGAGAGTTAGGTAGGCTGTTGTGGGACACAGGAATAAAACGGTAGGCTTCAAGGAATACCTAATTCAACGCACCGGTAAGTGCTTTTGATTGTTTGCTAGAACCTAAGTAACCTAACTGGGGTGTCTACCCCACGTAGCTATTGAAAGTAAGCTAGGCTGGATGCTACATGGTAGTTTTGCAATGAATGGAAGTTAAGGCTCTTTTTGTTAAGATTGAGGAGAACAGCCATGGTCTGGAAAGGCATTTGAAAGCGTTTTGGGAACTTGAATCTATTGGTATAAAGACACCCAGGCAAGTACAGTGAACAATGATGTTTAGAGCAATTTGAAAAAGGGATTGGGTTTAGAGATGGTTGCTATGAAGTTGGCCTACATGGAAGGATTCTTGCAAACCCGGTTCAAACCTTCAGCTAGCTAATCGGAGTTGGAGACTTCATTGTACAGGCTAAGAAAAAATGAGGAGTTGTTAATTGAATACGATGAGGCCATCCTAAGTTATGTAAGGGAGGGCTATGCTGAAAGGGTGCAAGGTGAGCTGGTGAGCCAGGAGGCACATTATCTGCCACACCATGCAGTGGTACGGCGAGACAAAAACTACCACCCAAACTGAGGGTAGTTTTTGATGGCTCAGCCAAGGACAAAGGTGGTGTGTCCTTGAATGACTGTTTGGATGCTGGGCCAAATTTAAATGCAGATTTATTTTTCTTGTTACTGAGATCAGGTTTGGTAGAGTAGCATTGACTGCAGATGTGAAGCAAGCCTTTTTGCGGATAAAGTTAAAACCAGAGGACAGAGATGCAGTAAGGTATCTGTGGTGGATACGAAAGACTTGTTGGAAAATGAACCTAAGGTTCAGCATATAGAATGAAGTCAGTGTTGTTTGGCCTCAGCTCTAGTCCATTTCTGTTGGCAGCTACTATGCAGTACCATTAAGAAATATTCTGAAGTCTATCCTAACACTATTGAACACATAAGGAAAAAATTTTATGTTGATGATTTGCTATGTTCCGTGGATAATACAGAAATGGCTAAACAGATATTCATGGAGGCTAGAGCTATAATGAGGGAGGCTGGCATGGAGCTCAGAAAATGGCAGACCAATCATTCGCAATTACAAGAGTTTATGAGTCATTCCTCTGTAGTACCTGATGCAGCAGAAAGTATTGAGGATTCTGGTATTAAGGAGTTGTGGGCAATAGACGCAAAGGTGCTAGGCATCGTTTGGCAGCAAGATGATGATTTGTTTACCTTCAATGGGAAATCTTTAGTAGAGCTGGCTGAGAATGAGACAAGGTGGACAAAACGTACAGCTCTTAGTTTGGCTTCGAAGGTCTTTGATCTCTTGGATTCCTGGCTCCATTTGTGATAAAGTCAAAAATTTGGTTTCAGAGCCTCTGGGAAATTGGACTTGGTTGGGACCAAGAGTTACCTGATCATATGGTGGTAAGGTGGAAATATTGGTTCAAAGAATTGGCACATCTTGGAGACATTGAAATCCCAAGATGGTACTTTGGAGAGTTGAACAATAGTCCAGACAATTTGGAGCTGCACATCTTTTGTGATGGAAGTGAGGAAGCCTATGCAACTTGTATTTATATAAGAGGCGCATTACAAGAGGAAGTAAGTCGCAGGTTGGTTGCTGCAAAGAGTAGAGTAGCACCTTTGAAAAGGCTTTCTGTTCCAAGGTTGGAATTGATGGTGCCGTTATTGCTAGTGGCTTGCAATTACAGTGCGAAAGTCTTTGGCCCTCTCTGAAATTCCAAGCTATTATTGGACAGACTCCACTATAGTTTGGCACTGGTTAAGAAGTCAGGCAAGGAAATGGAAACCATTTGTTGCCAAAGGGTGGAGGAAATTCAAGCGCACCAGATCCCAAGCATGGAAGCATTGTCCAGGCATCCAAAACCCCGCTGATTTACCAACCCGAGGAATTTCAGTGAAAGATCTTTCACAGTCAAGTTTGTGGTGGAATGGGCCAGAGTGGCTAAAACTTGGAAGTGAAAACTGGCCTTCTAATCAGCCTATTGTAGGAGAATGCCAGGCTGAAGAAGCATGGGTGAGTGAGGTGAGAAAATGCGCTGTAAACAGTTGTCAAGTTATGCAGCAGGACCCCCATATTGAGGCTTGAGGACATTAGCAGTCTGAAAAGATTGTTAAGAGTGACAGCATGGTATATAGATTTACCAACAACATTAAGGGAGAAACAAGAAGGGAAGGAATTCTGAACAGTAATGAGATTCAGCAAGCCAGGAAATACTGGGTGGTATATATGCAGAAGGAAAAATTTGGTGAAGAGAAGAATTGCTCACCAGCCATCCATTACAGGTTCTACCAACACATTCTGCGCTCAAGGGTTTGGATGTGTTTTTGGATCAGGATTTATTGAGAGTAGGAGGTAGACTACAGTTTTTTCTGGGCTTCCAGAGGAGAAAAGACATCCAATTTTGCTACCTTCTGGGGGGCACTTTGTGGGCCTTTTGATCCTGGATACTCATCATAAGCTGTACATGCGGGAGTTAGAGAAGTGATAATAGAGATTAGACAACAATTTTGGATTCCCAAAATTAGACAAGTAGTAAAAAAAGTCTTGCATAAATGTGTGGTTTGCAAGCGTTGGAGTGCAAAGCCTTATTATGAAAAGGTGGCTCCACTTCCAAGAGAACGGTGTGTCTATACTGCCCATTTGATGTAGTGGGTAGACTTTGCAGGGCCAGTCTATGTGTATGAGCGAGGGGAGTCTAACAAAGGTTATATATGTCTTTTCACCTGTGCTACCACCAGAGCAATCCATTTGGAGTTGGTAAGCAACTTAAGTAGTGATGTATTTCTTTTGGCCTTTAAAAGGTTTGTGAACAGAAGGGGTTTCCCAAATATAATCATATCGGATAAGCAAAAACCTTCAAAAAGGCTTCAAAGGAACTCCAAGAAATTTGGTCCTTGCTAAAAGAGGAAGGATTCCAATCCTACTTTTCACACCAAGGGGTACAGTGGGAGTTTATTGTTGAGAGAGCACCATGGTGGGGAGGATTTGGGAAAAGGCTAGTGAGAAGTGTAAAGTGTCCATTAAAGACTTTTAGCTAATGCTCATTTGAGCAAAGAAGAATTCTGCACTGTTTTATGTGAAGTAGAAGCAATGGTGAACAGTAGGCCTATCACTTTTGTTTACAACAGTATGCAGGATGCAGAGCCATTGACACCAAATCATTTTCTTTGTGGTAAACGATTAACATCAAGCCCCAGTGTGCCAGAAGACTTGCAGCCTATCCAGAGCACTCAAGGAGAGTTAACCAGACGGTTTCAGGTACCTTGAAGAGCTACAAGATCAGTTATGGAAGAGGTGGCGAGATGGAATACTTGTTAAAAATCTAGAAGAGGAAGAACCATTGTTGTCCCAAGGCGATACGATGACTAAGCTGATTGATGCAGCATTGCTTGTATATATATTAAGTTAAGGTGTATATATATCCATCTCATAATTGTAAGGTTAGTGAAAAATTACTTAATTTAGAGCTAGCATTTTTAGCTCTTGTGGCATCATTGTTTGGTCACACTGTTGGCATCATTTTGGGACGCTGCGCGTCTTTTCTACTCGTTTGTGGAAGGTCGTACGTAAAGGTGTGGTCTGATAGAGAGCTCTCTTGCAATTCAGTTTGGTTGTTTAGATACATGATTGTTGCATCGTGCAATAGTCCAGGTTGCGTTGTTGTTGCAAGGTTCAGAAAGAAGACCACAAATAGTACCCTTTTGTTTACTTTAAGTTCATGTAATTAAGGTCTAAGGTAGGCCGCATCGAGTCAGCAACCCTGAGGTTACCCTGAGGTAGGACCTAATAGGATCTCAAATCCGTAAGTTTTAATTTAGCTTAACTTGGGCTTTAGGTAGAACTTGCCCTTTAGAATTTGGCCGTTCACGGCTCAGCTGGGATTTCGAACCCGACAAATAAATAAAATAACATGGTCCTTCAGAACCGGATTTCTACCCCAAGACTGAGTCAGTGACTATTTTTCGGCAAAGTTCTGATTGTGCAAATTGTATCCCAAGTTAGGCCTAGACGGGTTGAGTATTATTGAGTTAAGGTCCCAGGGTAAAAAGTTTGGTCGCCCAATTGCGAAACTTGGCCAGTCGTCTGTCGTTTTTGGCCTACATTTTTTCCGGTTTGGTTAATTTTGGTTATTATTGAAAGTTTGGTCGCCCAATTGCGAAACTTGGCCAGTCGTCTGTCGTTTTGGCCTACATTTTTTTCCGGTTTGGTTAATTTGGGTTATTATTGAATTAAGGTCCCAGGGTAAAGTTTGGTCGCCCAATTGCGAAACTTGGCCAGTCGTCTGTCGTTTTTGGCCTACATTTTTTCCGGTTTGGTTAATTTTGGGTCATTATTGAATTAAGTCCTGGGGTGGAAAATTTGGTATTCCATACTGGTGTTTGGTTAGTACCCACCCAGCAATTCAGTTTATTTGAAAGTAAAATTTGCGTTTGATCAGTTTGGTTAAGTATTTCTGCCAATTCAGCTCATTTGGTATTGAGCCCAAGGGTTGTTTATTGAAGATGAGTGCATCTGAATTGAACAAATTTATAAAAAGGAGAAGTGCCTACAAAGGTCTAATTACAAAGGTCATTGCCACTATAGATTCTGCCATAGAGCAAGAGGATTTACGCTTAGTGACTACGCAGCTTGCCATATTAGAAACTAAAAAGGTTGCTCTAAGTGAGGTAAATGTTAAAATTGAGGCTCTTATAGAAGAGGATGAAATAGAAAATAACATAATTTACTTTGAAGAGATTATTGATGATATGATTAACGTAGGCCTCCGAGCAAAAGAGTTTAGCAGCTCAGTACAGTTAGAGACCAGGTCTATAATGAAACACAACACTCAACAAATGATGCTTGTGAAGTTAAGGTTAACAGATCTGTAGTTCAATTACCGAGGCTTGTACTCAAAACATTTTCTGGGAGTATTCAGGAATGGCAAGGATGGGCAGACAGTTTTCAATCAGCAGTTCATTCTAGTCAAGTGTTAAGTGCCGTGGAGAAGTTTAATTATTTGCGGTCCCTCTTGGAAGGGGAGGCAGCAAAGACTATAGCAGGATTAGCATTAACAGAGGCTAATTATAATGTGGCTTGGGATATATTAAAGAAACGGTTTGGTAAGCCAGAGATCTTAATTAAAAGCCACCTCCGTGCACTTTTAGCTATACCTCCTGTTAATAATCCTAATAGTGTCAAGGAGTTACGGCAGTTATATGATGAATTTGAAATTAGAACGAGGTCCCTGGACAACTTGGGTGTAGGAATGGAAAAGTATGGTATAATGTTGGTTCCTACACTGGAGTCTAAATTGCCTAGCTCAATTTTGCTTGAATTAAGTAGGGGACACTCTGCAGAACATGTGTACATCCCCCTTCAGCAGATGTTAAGTCTTTTAGGCACAGAATTAGCAAGACGAGAGGGAGTTGAGTTTGCACAGTGGGATGGTAAACAAGGGGACAAAGGCAGGCACAGCACCAAAGTTTCCACAAAAAGGAATAGCCCAGGTACAGTGTCAGCTCTACATGCCTTCTGAGATAAATTAAAGGGAATCAAGGAATGCATATTTTGCGAAGGCAACCACAAGTCATATAAATGTGAGGTGGCTGAGGCCTTACCCTTTGAGGAGAGAAAGGACAGGGTAACTAAGTCCACAGCATGTTTTAAATGTTTTTTGAAAGGTCATAGAGCAAGGTTTTGTAAGTTTAAAATTTTGTGCAAAAAATGTCATGGTAGGCATCAGCCATTATTGTGTGAAAACACTCTTAGTAGGCCTACCCCAGAAGTAGAGACATCAGTGGCACATGCCACTGCTATGCAAGGGAGTAAAAGTAAAGGGGGATTATTGCAAACAACTGCAGCCTTATTAATTGGGAATGAGGAGAAGCTACTGTAAGAGTGTTGTTTGATAGTGGTAGCCAGTGTAGTTTTATTAAGACCAGAATTTCCAGAAAATTGAAGTTTAAAGAACTTAAGAGGGAAAATTTAAGAATTTCTGGGTTTGGGGGTTCCGTTCAAAACCGAACCAAATTTAAGAAGGTAGAAGTTCTGGTTAAAGGGTTGTTACCGCAAAGTCCCACTATCAAGGTCCAAGCTGTAGAGATTGAGGAACTTTGTGCTCCAGTCACTACTTGTTTAGATATGGCATGTGTCCAAGAATTGCAAGTTAAAGGAATTAATTTGGGCAATAATAAGTTTGAGGGAACAGAAGATATTAGTCTTTTGATTGGAGCTGACTATTATTGGGACTTCATCACTGGTAATATTGTCCGTACATCTCAAGGCCCGGTAGCTATTGAAAGTAAGCTAGGCTGGATGCTACATGGTAGTTATTGCAATGAAATGGAAGTTAAGGCTCTTTTTGTTAAGATTGAGGAGAACAGCCATGGTCTGGAAAGGCATTTGAAAGCGTTTTGGGAACTTGAATCTATGGTATAAAGGACAACCAGGCAAGTACAGTGAACAATGATGTTTTAGAGCAATTTGAAAAAGGGATTGGGTTTATAGATGGTTGCTATGAGTTGGCCTACCATGGAAGGATTCTTGCAAACCCGGTTCAAACCTTCAGCTAGCTAATCGGAGGTTGGAGACTTCATTGTACAGGCTAAGAAAAAATGAGGAGTTGTTAATTGAATACGATGAGGCCATCCTAAGTTATGTAAGGGAGGGCTATGCTGAAAGGGTGCAAGGTGAGCTGGTGAGCCAGGAGGCACATTATCTGCCACACCATGCAGTGGTACGGCGAGACAAAACTACCACCAAACTGAGGGTAGTTTTTTGATGGCTCAGCCAAGGACAAAGGTGGTGTGTCCTTGAATGACTGTTTGGATGCTGGCCAAATTTAAATGCAGATTTATTTTTCTTGTTACTGAGATTCAGGTTTGGTAGAGTAGCATTGACTGCAGATGTGAAGCAAGCCTTTTTGCGGATAAAGTTAAAACCAGAGGACAGAGATGCAGTAAGGTATCTGTGGGTGGATACGAAAGACTTGTTGGAAAATGAACCTAAGGTTCAAGCATATAGAATGAAGTCAGTGTTGTTTGGCCTCAGCTCTAGTCCATTTCTGTTGGCAGCTACTATGCAGTACCATTTTAAGAATATTCTGAAGTCTATCCTAACACTATTGAACACATAAGGAAAAATTTTTATGTTGATGATTTGCTATGTTCCGTGGATAATACAGAAATGGCTAAACAGATATTCATGGAGGCTAGAGCTATAATGAGGGAGGCTGGCATGGAGCTCAGAAAATGGCAGACCAATCATTCGCAATTACAAGAGTTTATGAGTCATTCCTCTGTAGTACCTGATGCAGCAGAAAGTATTGAGGATTCTGGTATTAAGGAGTTGTGGGCAATAGACGCAAAGGTGCTAGGCATCGTTTGGCAGCAAGATGATGATTTGTTTACCTTCAATGGGAAATCTTTAGTAGAGCTGGCTGAGAATGAGACAAGGTGGACAAAACGTACAGCTCTTAGTTTGGCTTCGAAGGTCTTGATCCTCTTGGATTCCTGGCTCCATTTGTGATAAAGTCAAAAATTTGGTTTCAGAGCCTCTGGGAAATTGGACTTGGTTGGGACCAAGAGTTACCTGATCATATGGTGGTAAGGTGGAAATATTGGTTCAAAGAATTGGCACATCTTGGAGACATTGAAATCCAGATGGTACTTTGGAGAGTTGAACAATAGTCCAGACAATTTGGAGCTGCACATCTTTTGTGATGCAAGTGAGGAAGCCTATGCAACTTGTATTTATATAAGAGGCGCATTACAAGAGGAAGTAAGTTGCAGGTTGGTTGCTGCAAAGAGTAGAGTAGCACCTTTGAAAAGGCTTTCTGTTCCAAGGTTGGAATTGATGGGTGCCGTTATTGCTAGTCGCTTGCAATTACAGTGCGAAAGTCTTTGGCCCTCTATGAAATTCCAAGCTATTATTGGACAGACTCCACTATAGTTTGGCACTGGTTAAGAAGTCAGGCAAGGAAATGGAAACCATTTGTTGCCAATAGGGTGGAGGAAATTCAAGCGCACACAGATCCCAAGCAATGGAAGCATTGTCCAGGCATCCAAACCCCGCTGATTTACCAACCCGAGGAATTTCAGTGAAAGATCTTTCACAGTCAAGTTTGTGGTGAATGGGCCAGAGTGGCTAAAACTTGGAAGTGAAAACTGGCCTCTAATCAGCCTATTGTAGGAGATGCCAGGCTGAAGAAGCATGGGTGAGTGAGGTGAGAAAATGCGCTGTAAAACAGTTGTCAAGTTATGCAGCAGGACCCCATATTGAGGCTTGAGGACATTAGCAGTCTGAAAGATTGTTAGAGTGACAGCATGGGTATATAGATTTACCAACAACATTAAGGAGAAACAAGAAGGGAAGGAATTCTGAACAGTAATGAGATTCAGCAAGCCGGAAATACTGGGTGGTATATATGCAGAAGGAAAAATTTGGTGAAGAGAGAGAATTGCTCACCAGCCATCCATTACAGGTTCTACCAACACATTCTGCGCTCAAGGGTTTGGATGTGTTTTTGGATCAGGATTTATTGAGAGTAGGAGGTAGACTACAGTTTTCTGGGCTTCCAGAGGAGAAAAGACATCCAATTTTGCTACCTTCTGGGGGGCACTTTGTGGGCCTTTTGATCCTGGATACTCATCATAAGCTGTTACATGCGGGAGTTAGAGAAGTGATAATAGAGATTAGACAACAATTTTGGATTCCCAAAATTAGACAAGTAGTAAAAAAGTCTTGCATAAATGTGTGGTTTGCAAGCGTTGGAGTGCAAAGCCTTATTATGAAAAGGTGGCTCCACTTCCAAGAGAACGGTGTGTCTATACTGCCCCATTTGATGTAGTGGGAGTAGACTTTGCAGGGCCAGTCTATGTGTATGAGCGAGGGGAGTCTAACAAGGTTATATATGTCTTTTCACCTGTGCTACCACCAAGCAATCCATTTGGAGTTGGTAAGCAACTTAAGTAGTGATGTATTTCTTTTGGCCTTTAAATTTGTGAACAGAAGGGTTTCCCAATATAATCATATCGGATAATGCAAAAACCTTCAAAAAGGCTTCAAAGGAACTCCAAGAAATTTGGTCCTTGCTAAAAGAGGAAGGATTCCAATCCTACTTTTCACACCAAGGGGTACAGTGGGAGTTTATTGTTGAGAGAGCACCATGGTGGGGAGGATTTTGGGAAAGGCTAGTGAGAAGTGTAAAGTGTCCATTAAAGACTTTTAGCTAATGCTCATTTGAGCAAAGAAGAATTCTGCACTGTTTTATGTGAAGTAGAAGCAATGGTGAACAGTAGGCCTATCACTTTTGTTACAACAGTATGCAGATGCAGAGCCATTGACACCAAATCATTTTCTTTGTGGTAAACGATTAACATCAAGCCCCAGTGTGCCAGAAGACTTGCAGCCTATCCAGAGCACTCAAGGAGAGTTAACCAGACGGTTCAGGTACCTTGAAGAGCTACAAGATCAGTTATGGAAGAGGTGGCAGATGAATACTGTTAGAAAATCTAGAAGAGGAAGAACCATTGTTGTCCCAAGGCGATACGATGACTAAGCTGATTGATGCAGCATTGCTTGTATATATTAAGTTAAGGTGTATATATATCCATCTCATAATTGTAAGGTTAGTGAAAAATTAACTTAATTTAGAGCTAGCATTTTTTAGCTCTTGTGGCATCATGTTTGGTCACACTGTTGGCATCATTTTGGGACCTGCGCGTCTTTTCTACTCGTTTGTGGAAGGTCGTACGTAAAGGTGTGGTCTGATAGAGAGCTCTCTTGCAATTCAGTTTGGTTGTTTAGATACATGATTGTTGCATCGTGCAATAGTCCAGGTTGCGTTGTTGTTGCAAGGTTCAGAAAGAAGACCACAAATAGTACCCTTTTGTTTACTTTAAGTTCATGTAATTAAGGTCTAAGGTAGGCCCGCATCGAGTCAGCAACCCTGAGGTTACCCTGAGGTAGGACCTAATAGGATCTCAAATCCGTAAGTTTTAATTTAGCTTAACTTGGGCTTTAGTAGAACTTGCCCTTTAGAATTTGGCCGTTCACGGCTCAGCTGGGATTTCGAACCCGACAAATAAATAAAATAACATGGTCCTTCAGAACCGGATTTCTACCCCAAGACTGAGTCAGTGACTATTTTTCGGCAAAGTTCTGATTGTGCAAATTGTATCCCAAGTTAGGCCTAGACGGGTTGAGTATTATTGAGTTAAGGTCCCAGGGTAAAAAGTTTGGTCGCCCAATTGCGAAACTTGGCCAGTCGTCTGTCGTTTTTGGCCTACATTTTTTCCGGTTTGGTTAATTTTGGGTTATTATTGAAAGTTTGGTCGCCATTGCGAAACTTGGCCAGTCGTCTGTCGTTTTGGCCTACATTTTTTTCCGGTTTGGTTAATTTTGGGTTATTATTGAATTAAGGTCCCAGGGTAAAGTTTGGTCGCCCAATTGCGAACTTGGCCAGTCGTCTGTCGTTTTTGGCCTACATTTTTTCCGGTTTGGTTAATTTTGGGTCATTATTGAATTAAGGTCCTGGGTGGAAATTTGGTATTCCATACTGGTGTTTGGTTAGTACCCCACCCAGCAATTCAGTTTATTTGAAAGTAAAATTTGCGTTTGATCAGTTTGGTTAAGTATTTCTGCAATTCAGCTCATTTGGTATTGAGCCCAAGGGTTGTTTACATTGAAGATGAGTGCATCTGAATTGAACAAATTATAAAAAGGAGAAGTGCCTACAAAGGTCTAATTACAAAGGTCATTGCCACTATAGATTCTGCATAGAGCAAGAGGATTTACGCTTAGTGACTACGCAGGCTTGCCATATAGAAACTAAAAAGTTGCTCTAAGTGAGGTAAATGTTAAAATTGAGGCTCTTATAGAAGAGGATGAAATAGAAAATAACATATTTACTTTGAAGGATTATTGATGATATGATTAACGTAGGCCTCCGAGCAAAAGAGTTTAGCAGCTCAGTACAGTTAGAGACCAGGTCTAATAATGAAACACAACACTCAACAAATGATGCTTGTGAAGTTAAGGTTAACAGATCTGTAGTTCAATTACCGAGGCTTGTACTCAAAACATTTTCTGGGAGTATTCAGGAATGGCAAGGATGGGCAGACAGTTTTCAATCAGCAGTTCATTCTAGTCAAGTGTTAAGTGCCGTGGAGAAGTTTAATTATTTGCGGTCCCTCTTGGAAGGGGAGGCAGCAAAGACTATAGCAGGATTAGCATTAACAGAGGCTAATTATAATGTGGCTTGGGATATATTAAAGAAACGGTTTGGTAAGCCAGAGATCTTAATTAAAAGCCACCTCCGTGCACTTTTAGCTATACCTCCTGTTAATAATCCTAATAGTGTCAAGGAGTTACGGCAGTTATATGAGATTTGAAATTAGAACGAGGTCCTGGACAACTTGGGTGTAGGAATGGAAAAGTATGGTATAATGTTGGTTCCTACACTGGAGTCTAAATTGCCTAGCTCAATTTTGCTTGAATTAAGTAGGGGACACTCTGCAGAACATGTGTCATCCCCCTTCAGCAGATGTTAAGTCTTTTAGGCACAGAATTAGCAAGACGAGAGGGAGTTGAGTTTGCACAGTGGGATGGTAAACAAGGGGACAAAGGCAGGCACAGCACAAAGTTTCCACAAAAAGGAATAGCCCAGGTACAGTGTCAGCTCTACATGCCTTCTCTGAGAATAAATTAAAGGGAATCAAGGAATGCATATTTTGCGAAGGCAACCACAAGTCATATAAATGTGAGGTGGCTGAGGCCTTACCCTTTGAGGAGAGAAAGGACAGGGTAACTAAGTCCACAGCATGTTTTAAATGTTTTTTGAAAGGTCATAGAGCAAGGTTTTGTAGTTTAAAATTTTGTGCAAAAAATGTCATGGTAGGCATCAGCCATTATTGTGTGAAAACACTCTTAGTAGGCCTACCCCAGAAGTAAGACATCAGTGGCACATGCCACTGCTATGCAAGGGAGTAAAAGTAAGGGGGATTATTGCAACAACTGCAGCCTTATTAATTGGGAATGAGGGAGAAGCTACTGTAAGAGTGTTGTTTGATAGTGGTAGCCAGTGTAGTTTTATTAAGACCAGAATTCCAGAAAATTGAAGTTTAAAGAACTTAAGAGGGAAAATTTAAGATTTCTGGGTTTGGGGGTTCCGTTCAAAACCGAACCAAATTTAAGAAGGTAGAAGTTCTGGTTAAAGGGTTGTTACCGCAAAGTCCCACTATCAAGGTCCAAGCTGTAGAGATTGAGGAACTTTGTGCTCCAGTCACTACTTGTTTAGATATGGCATGTGTCCAAGAATTGCAAGTTAAAGGAATTAATTTGGGCAATAATAAGTTTGAGGGAACAGAAGATATTAGTCTTTTTGATTGGAGCTGACTATTATTTGGGACTTCATCACTGGTAATATTGTCGTACATCTCAAGGCCCGGTAGCTATTGAAAGTAAGCTAGGCTGGATGCTACATGGTAGTTATTGCAATGAAATGGAAGTTAAGGCTCTTTTTGTTAAGATTGAGGAGAACAGCCATGGTCTGGAAAGGCATTTGAAAGCGTTTTGGGAACTTGAATCTATTGGTATAAAGGACAACCAGGCAAGTACAGTGAACAATGATGTTTTAGAGCAATTTGAAAAAGGGATTGGGTTTAGAGATGGTTGCTATGAAGTTGGCCTACCATGGAAGGATTCTTGCAAACCCGGTTCAAACCTTCAGCTAGCTAATCGGAGGTTGGAGACTTCATTGTACAGGCTAAGAAAAAATGAGGAGTTGTTAATTGAATACGATGAGGCCATCCTAAGTTATGTAAGGGAGGGCTATGCTGAAAGGGTGCAAGGTGAGCTGGTGAGCCAGGAGGCACATTATCTGCCACACCATGCAGTGGTACGGCGAGACAAAACTACCACCAAACTGAGGGTAGTTTTTGATGGCTCAGCCAAGGACAAAGGTGGTGTGTCCTTGAATGACTGTTTGGATGCTGGGCCAAATTTAAATGCAGATTTATTTTTCTTGTTACTGAGATTCAGGTTTGGTAGAGTAGCATTGACTGCAGATGTGAAGCAAGCCTTTTTGCGGATAAAGTTAAAACCAGAGGACAGAGATGCAGTAAGGTATCTGTGGGTGGATACGAAAGACTTGTTGGAAAATGAACCTAAGGTTCAAGCATATAGAATGAAGTCAGTGTTGTTTGGCCTCAGCTCTAGTCCATTTCTGTTGGCAGCTACTATGCAGTACCATTTTAAGAAATATTCTGAAGTCTATCCTAACACTATTGAACACATAAGGAAAAATTTTTATGTTGATGATTTGCTATGTTCCGTGGATAATACAGAAATGGCTAAACAGATATTCATGGAGGCTAGAGCTATAATGAGGGAGGCTGGCATGGAGCTCAGAAAATGGCAGACCAATCATTCGCAATTACAAGAGTTTATGAGTCATTCCTCTGTAGTACCTGATGCAGCAGAAAGTATTGAGGATTCTGGTATTAAGGAGTTGTGGGCAATAGACGCAAAGGTGCTAGGCATCGTTTGGCAGCAAGATGATGATTTGTTTACCTTCAATGGGAAATCTTTAGTAGAGCTGGCTGAGAATGAGACAAGGTGGACAAAACGTACAGCTCTTAGTTTGGCTTCGAAGGTCTTTGATCCTCTTGGATTCCTGGCTCCATTTGTGATAAAGTCAAAAATTTGGTTTCAGAGCCTCTGGGAAATTGGACTTGGTTGGGACCAAGAGTTACCTGATCATATGGTGGTAAGGTGGAAATATTGGTTCAAAGAATTGGCACATCTTGGAGACATTGAAATCCCAAGATGGTACTTTGGAGAGTTGAACAATAGTCCAGACAATTTGGAGCTGCACATCTTTTGTGATGAAGTGAGGAAGCCTATGCAACTTGTATTTATATAAGAGGCGCATTACAAGAGGAAGTAAGTCGCAGGTTGGTTGCTGCAAAGAGTAGAGTAGCACCTTTGAAAAGGCTTTCTGTTCCAAGGTTGGAATTGATGGTGCCGTTATTGCTAGTCGGCTTGCAATTACAGTGCGAAAGTCTTTGGCCCTCTATGAAATTCCAAGCTATTATTGGACAGACTCCACTATAGTTTGGCACTGGTTAAGAAGTCAGGCAAGGAAATGGAAACCATTTGTTGCCAATAGGGTGGAGGAAATTCAAGCGCACACAGATCCCAAGCAATGGAAGCATTGTCCAGGCATCCAAAACCCCGCTGATTTACCAACCCGAGGAATTTCAGTGAAAGATCTTTCACAGTCAAGTTTGTGGTGGAATGGGCCAGAGTGGCTAAAACTTGGAAGTGAAAACTGGCCTTCTAATCAGCCTATTGTAGGAGAATGCCAGGCTGAAGAAGCATGGGTGAGTGAGGTGAGAAAATGCGCTGTAAACAGTTGTCAAGTTATGCAGCAGGACCCCATATTGAGGCTTGAGGACATTAGCAGTCTGAAAAGATTGTTAAGAGTGACAGCATGGGTATATAGATTTACCAACAACATTAAGGGAGAAACAAGAAGGGAAGGAATTCTGAACAGTAATGAGATTCAGCAAGCCAGGAAATACTGGGTGGTATATATGCAGAAGGAAAAATTTGGTGAAGAGAGAGAATTGCTCACCAGCCATCCATTACAGGTTCTACCAACACATTCTGCGCTCAAGGGTTTGGATGTGTTTTTGGATCAGGATTTATTGAGAGTAGGAGGTAGACTACAGTTTTCTGGGCTTCCAGAGGAGAAAAGACATCCAATTTTGCTACCTTCTGGGGGGCACTTTGTGGGCCTTTTGATCCTGGATACTCATCATAAGCTGTTACATGCGGGAGTTAGAGAAGTGATAATAGAGATTAGACAACAATTTTGGATTCCCAAAATTAGACAAGTAGTAAAAAAGTCTTGCATAAATGTGTGGTTTGCAAGCGTTGGAGTGCAAAGCCTTATTATGAAAAGGTGGCTCCACTTCCAAGAGACGGTGTGTCTATACTGCCCATTTGATGTAGTGGGAAGACTTTGCAGGGCCAGTCTATGTGTATGAGCGAGGGGAGTCTAACAAAGGTTATATATGTCTTTTCACCTGTGCTACCACCAGAGCAATCCATTTGGAGTTGGTAAGCAACTTAAGTAGTGATGTATTTCTTTTGGCCTTTAAAAGGTTTGTGAACAGAAGGGGTTTCCCAAATATAATCATATCGGATAATGCAAAAACCTTCAAAAAGGCTTCAAAGGAACTCCAAGAAATTTGGTCCTTGCTAAAAGAGGAAGGATTCCAATCCTACTTTTCACACCAAGGGGTACAGTGGGAGTTTATTGTTGAGAGAGCACCATGGTGGGGAGGATTTTGGGAAAGGCTAGTGAGAAGTGTAAAGTGTCCATTAAAGAAACTTTTAGCTAATGCTCATTTGAGCAAAGAAGAATTCTGCACTGTTTTATGTGAAGTAGAAGCAATGGTGAACAGTAGGCCTATCACTTTTGTTTACAACAGTATGCAGGATGCAGAGCCATTGACACCAAATCATTTTCTTTGTGGTAAACGATTAACATCAAGCCCCAGTGTGCCAGAAGACTTGCAGCCTATCCAGAGCACTCAAGGAGAGTTAACCAGACGGTTCAGGTACCTTGAAGAGCTACAAGATCAGTTATGGAAGAGGTGGCAGATGGAATACTTGTTAGAAAATCTAGAAGAGGAAGAACCATTGTTGTCCCAAGGCGATACGATGACTAAGCTGATTGATGCAGCATTGCTTGTATATATATTAAGTTAAGGTGTATATATATCCATCTCATAATTGTAAGGTTAGTGAAAAATTAACTTAATTTAGAGCTAGCATTTTTTAGCTCTTGTGGCATCATTGTTTGGTCACACTGTTGGCATCATTTTGGGACGCTGCGCGTCTTTTCTACTCGTTTGTGGAAGGTCGTACGTAAAGGTGTGGTCTGATAGAGAGCTCTCTTGCAATTCAGTTTGGTTGTTTAGATACATGATTGTTGCATCGTGCAATAGTCCAGGTTGCGTTGTTGTTGCAAGGTTCAGAAAGAAGACCACAAATAGTACCCTTTTGTTTACTTTAAGTTCATGTAATTAAGGTCTAAGGTAGGCCCGCATCGAGTCAGCAACCCTGAGGTTACCCTGAGGTAGGACCTAATAGGATCTCAAATCCGTAAGTTTTAATTTAGCTTAACTTGGGCTTTAGGTAGAACTTGCCCTTTAGAATTTGGCCGTTCACGGCTCAGCTGGGATTTCGAACCCGACAAATAAATAAAATAACATGGTCCTTCAGAACCGGATTTCTACCCCAAGACTGAGTCAGTGACTATTTTTCGGCAAAGTTCTGATTGTGCAAATTGTATCCCAAGTTAGGCCTAGACGGGTTGAGTATTATTGAGTTAAGGTCCCAGGGTAAAAAGTTTGGTCGCCCAATTGCGAAACTTGGCCAGTCGTCTGTCGTTTTTGGCCTACATTTTTCCGGTTTGGTTAATTTTGGGTTATTATTGAAAGTTTGGTCGCCCAATTGCGAAACTTGGCCAGTCGTCTGTCGTTTTGGCCTACATTTTTTCCGGTTTGGTTAATTTTGGGTTATTATTGAATTAAGGTCCCAGGGTAAAGTTTGGTCGCCCAATTGCGAAACTTGGCCAGTCGTCTGTCGTTTTTGGCCTACATTTTTTCCGGTTTGGTTAATTTTGGGTCATTATTGAATTAAGGTCCTGGGGTGGAAAATTTGGTATTCCATACTGGTGTTTGGTTAGTACCCCACCCAGCAATTCAGTTTATTTGAAAGTAAAATTTGCGTTTGATCAGTTTGGTTAAGTATTTCTGCCAATTCAGCTCATTTGGTATTGAGCCCAAGGGTTGTTTACATTGAAGATGAGTGCATCTGAATTGAACAAATTTATAAAAGGAGAAGTGCCTACAAAGGTCTAATTACAAAGGTCATTGCCACTATAGATTCTGCCATAGAGCAAGAGGATTTACGCTTAGTGACTACGCAGCTTGCCATATTAGAAACTAAAAAGGTTGCTCTAAGTGAGGTAAATGTTAAAATTGAGGCTCTTATAGAAGAGGATGAAATAGAAAATAACATAATTTACTTTGAAGAGATTATTGATGATATGATTAACGTAGGCCTCCGAGCAAAAGAGTTTAGCAGCTCAGTACAGTTAGAGACCAGGTCTAATAATGAAACACAACACTCAACAAATGATGCTTGTGAAGTTAAGGTTAACAGATCTGTAGTTCAATTACCGAGGCTTGTACTCAAAACATTTTCTGGGAGTATTCAGGAATGGCAAGGATGGGCAGACAGTTTTCAATCAGCAGTTCATTCTAGTCAAGTGTTAAGTGCCGTGGAGAAGTTTAATTATTTGCGGTCCCTCTTGGAAGGGGAGGCAGCAAAGACTATAGCAGGATTAGCATTAACAGAGGCTAATTATAATGTGGCTTGGGATATATTAAAGAAACGGTTTGGTAAGCCAGAGATCTTAATTAAAAGCCACCTCCGTGCACTTTTAGCTATACCTCCTGTTAATAATCCTAATAGTGTCAAGGAGTTACGGCAGTTATATGATGAATTTGAAATTAGAACGAGGTCCCTGGACAACTTGGGTGTAGGAATGGAAAAGTATGGTATAATGTTGGTTCCTACACTGGAGTCTAATTGCCTAGCTCAATTTTGCTTGAATTAAGTAGGGGACACTCTGCAGAACATGTGTACATCCCCCTTCAGCAGATGTTAAGTCTTTTAGGCACAGAATTAGCAAGACGAGAGGGAGTTGAGTTTGCACAGTGGGATGGTAAACAAGGGGACAAAGGCAGGCACAGCACCAAAGTTTCCACAAAAGGAATAGCCCAGGTACAGTGTCAGCTCTACATGCCTTCTCTGAGAATAAATTAAAGGGAATCAAGGAATGCATATTTTGCGAAGGCAACCACAGTCATACAAATGTGAGGTGGCTGAGGCCTTACCCTTTGAGGAGAGAAAGGACAGGGTAACTAAGTCCACAGCATGTTTTAAATGTTTTTTGAAAGGTCATAGAGCAAGGTTTTGTAAGTTTAAAATTTTGTGCAAAAAATGTCATGGTAGGCATCAGCCATTATTGTGTGAAAACACTCTTAGTAGGCCTACCCCAGAAGTAGAGACATCAGTGGCACATGCCACTGCTATGCAAGGGAGTAAAAGTAAAGGGGGATTATTGCAAACAACTGCAGCCTTATTAATTGGGAATGAGGGAGAAGCTACTGTAAGAGTGTTGTTTGATAGTGGTAGCCAGTGTAGTTTTATTAAGACCAGAATTTCCAGAAAATTGAAGTTTAAAGAACTTAAAAGGGAAAATTTAAGAATTTCTGGTTTGGGGGTTCCGTTCAAACCGAACCAAATTTAAGAAGTAGAGTGAATTGTTCTGGTTAAAGGGTTGTTACCGCAAAGTCCCACTATCAGGTCCAAGCTGTAGAGATTGAGGAACTTTGTGCTCCAGTCACTACTTGTTTAGATATGGCATGTGTCCAAGAATTGCAAGTTAAGGAATTAATTTGGGCAATAATAAGTTTGAGGGAACAGAAGATATTAGTCTTTTGATTGGAGCTGACTATTATTGGGACTTCATCACTGGTATATTGTCCGACATCATCAAGGCCCGGTAGCTATTGAAAGTAAGCTAGGCTGGATGCTACATGGTAGTTATTGCAATGAAATGGAAGTTAAGGCTCTTTTTGTTAAGATTGAGGAGAACAGCCATGGTCTGGAAAGGCATTGAAAGCGTTTTGGGAACTTGAATCTATTGGTATAAAGGACAACCAGGCAAGTACAGTGAACAATGATGTTTTAGAGCAATTGAAAAAGGGATTGGGTTTATAGATGGTTGCTATGAAGTTGGCCTACCATGGAAGGATTCTTGCAAACCCGGTTCAAACCTTCAGCTAGCTAATCGGAGGTTGGAGACTTCATTGTACAGGCTAGAAAAAATGAGGAGTTGTTAATTGAATACGATGAGGCCATCCTAAGTTATGTAAGGTAGGGCTATGCTGAAAGGGTGCAAGGTGAGCTGGTGAGCCAGGAGGCACATTATCTGCCACACCATGCAGTGGTACGGCGAGACAAAACTACCACCAAACTGAGGGTAGTTTTTGATGGCTCAGCCAAGGACAAAGGTGGTGTGTCCTTGAATGACTGTTTGGATGCTGGGCCAAATTTAAATGCAGATTTATTTTTCTTGTTACTGAGATTCAGGTTTGGTAGAGTAGCATTGACTGCAGATGTGAAGCAAGCCTTTTTGCGGATAAAGTTAAAACCAGAGGACAGAGATGCAGTAAGGTATCTGTGGGTGGATACGAAAGACTTGTTGGAAAATGAACCTAAGGTTCAAGCATATAGAATGAAGTCAGTGTTGTTTGGCCTCAGCTCTAGTCCATTTCTGTTGGCAGCTACTATGCAGTACCATTTTAAGAAATATTCTGAAGTCTATCCTAACACTATTGAACACATAAGGAAAAATTTTTATGTTGATGATTTGCTATGTTCCGTGGATAATACAGAAATGGCTAAACAGATATTCATGGAGGCTAGAGCTATAATGTGGAGGCTGGCATGGAGCTCAGAAAATGGGCAGACCAATCATTCGCAATTACAAGAGTTTATGAGTCATTCCTCTGTAGTACCTGATGCAGCAGAAAGTATTGAGGATTCTGGTATTAAGAGTTGTGGGCAATAGACGCAAAGGTGCTAGGCATCGTTTGGCAGCAAGATGATGATTTGTTTACCTTCAATGGGAAATCTTTAGTAGAGCTGGCTGAGAATGAGACGAGGTGGACAAAACGTACAGCTCTTAGTTTGGCTTCGAAGGTCTTTGATCCTCTTGGATTCCTGGCTCCATTTGTGATAAAGTCAAAAATTTGGTTTCAGAGCCTCTGGGAAATTGGACTTGGTTGGGACCAAGAGTTACCTGATCATATGGTGGTAAGGTGGAATATTGGTTCAAAGAATTGGCACATCTTGGAGACATTGAAATCCCAAGATGGTACTTTGGAGAGTTGAACAATAGTCCAGACAATTTGGAGCTGCACATCTTTTGTGATGCAAGTGAGGAAGCCTATGCAACTTGTATTTATATAAGAGGCGCATTACAAGAGGAAGTAAGTTGCAGGTTGGTTGCTGCAAAGAGTAGAGTAGCACCTTTGAAAAGGCTTTCTGTTCCAAGGTTGGAATTGATGGGTGCCGTTATTGCTAGTCGGCTTGCAATTACAGTGCGAAAGTCTTTGGCCCTCTATGAAATTCCAAGCTATTATTGGACAGACTCCACTATAGTTTGGCACTGGTTAAGAAGTCAGGCAAGGAAATGGAAACCATTTGTTGCCAATAGGGTGGAGGAAATTCAAGCGCACACAGATCCCAAGCAATGGAAGCATTGTCCAGGCATCCAAAACCCCGCTGATTTACCAACCCGAGGAATTTCAGTGAAAGATCTTTCACAGTCAAGTTTGTGGTGGAATGGGCCAGAGTGACTAAAACTTGGAAGTGAAAACTGGCCTTCTAATCAGCCTATTGTAGGAGAATGCCAGGCTGAAGAAGCATGGGTGAGTGAGGTGAGAAAATGCGCTGTAAACAGTTGTCAAGTATGCAGCAGGACCCCATATTGAGGCTTGAGGACATTAGCAGTCTGAAAAGATTGTTAAGAGTGACAGCATGGGTATATAGATTTACCAACAACATTAAGGGAGAAACAAGAAGGGAAGGAATTCTGAACAGTAATGAGATTCAGCAAGCCAGGAAATACTGGGTGGTATATATGCAGAAGGAAAAATTTGGTGAAGAGAGAGAATTGCTCACCAGCCATCCATTACAGGTTCTACCAACACATTCTGCGCTCAAGGGTTTGGATGTGTTTTTGGATCAGGATTTATTGAGAGTAGGAGGTAGACTACAGTTTTCTGGGCTTCCGAGGAGAAAAGACATCCAATTTTGCTACCCCTTCTGGGGGCCACTTTGTGGGCCGTTTGATCCTGGATACTCATCATAAGCTGTTACATGCGGGAGTTAGAGAAGTGATAATAGAGATTAGACAACAATTTTGGATTCCCAAAATTAGACAAGTAGTAAAAAAGTCTTTGCATAAATGTGTGGTTTGCAAGCGTTGGAGTGCAAAGCCTTATTATGAAAAGGTGGCTCCACTTCCAAGAGAACGGTGTGTCTATACTGCCCCATTTGATGTAGTGGGAGTAGACTTTGCAGGGCCAGTCTATGTGTATGAGCGAGGGGAGTCTAACAAAGGTTATATATGTCTTTTCACCTGTGCTACCACCAGAGCAATCCATTTGGAGTTGGTAAGCAACTTAAGTAGTGATGTATTTCTTTTGGCCTTTAAAAGGTTTGTGAACAGAAGGGGTTTCCCAAATATAATCATATCGGATAATGCAAAAACCTTCAAAAAGGCTTCAAAGGAACTCCAAGAAATTTGGTCCTTGCTAAAAGAGGAAGGATTCCAATCCTACTTTTCACACCAAGGGGTACAGTGGGAGTTTATTGTTGAGAGAGCACCATGGTGGGGAGGATTTGGGAAAGGCTAGTGAGAAGTGTAAAGTGTCCATTAAAGAAACTTTTAGCTAATGCTCATTTGAGCAAAGAAGAATTCTGCACTGTTTTATGTGAAGTAGAAGCAATGGTGAACAGTAGGCCTATCACTTTTGTTTACAACAGTATGCAGGATGCAGAGCCATTGACACCAAATCATTTTCTTTGTGGTAAACGATTAACATCAAGCCCCAGTGTGCCAGAAGACTTGCAGCCTATCCAGAGCACTCAAGGAGAGTTAACCAGACGGTTCAGGTACCTTGAAGAGCTACAAGATCAGTTATGGAAGAGGTGGCAGATGGAATACTTGTTAGAAAATCTAGAAGAGGAAGAACCATTGTTGTCCCAAGGCGATACGATGACTAAGCTGATTGATGCAGCATTGCTTGTATATATATTAAGTTAAGGTGTATATATATCCATCTCATAATTGTAAGGTTAGTGAAAAATTAACTTAATTTAGAGCTAGCATTTTTTAGCTCTTGTGGCATCATTGTTTGGTCACACTGTTGGCATCATTTTGGGACGCTGCGCGTCTTTTCTACTCGTTTGTGGAAGGTCGTACGTAAAGGTGTGGTCTGATAGAGAGCTCTCTTGCAATTCAGTTTGGTTGTTTAGATACATGATTGTTGCATCGTGCAATAGTCCAGGTTGCGTTGTTGTTGCAAGGTTCAGAAAGAAGACCACAAATAGTACCCTTTTGTTTACTTTAAGTTCATGTAATTAAGGTCTAAGGTAGGCCCGCATCGAGTCAGCAACCCTGAGGTTACCCTGAGGTAGGACCTAATAGGATCTCAAATCCGTAAGTTTTAATTTAGCTTAACTTGGGCTTTAGGTAGAACTTGCCCTTTAGAATTTGGCCGTTCACGGCTCAGCTGGGATTTCGAACCCGACAAATAAATAAAATAACATGGTCCTTCAGAACCGGATTTCTACCCCAAGACTGAGTCAGTGACTATTTTCGGCAAAGTTCTGATTGTGCAAATTGTATCCCAAGTTAGGCCTAGACGGGTTGAGTATTATTGAGTTAAGGTCCCAGGGTAAAAAGTTTGGTCGCCCAATTGCGAAACTTGGCCAGTCGTCTGTCGTTTTTGGCCTACATTTTTTCCGGTTTGGTTAATTTTGGGTTATTATTGAAAGTTTGGTCGCCCAATTGCGAAACTTGGCCAGTCGTCTGTCGTTTTGGCCTACATTTTTTCCGGTTTGGTTAATTTTGGGTTATTATTGAATTAAGGTCCCAGGGTAAAGTTTGGTCGCCCAATTGCGAAACTTGGCCAGTCGTCTGTCGTTTTTGGCCTACATTTTTTCCGGTTTGGTTAATTTTGGGTCATTATTGAATTAAGGTCCTGGGGTGGAAAATTTGGTATTCCATACTGGTGTTTGGTTAGTACCCCACCAGCAATTCAGTTTATTTGAAAGTAAAATTTGCGTTTGATCAGTTTGGTTAAGTATTTCTGCCAATTCAGCTCATTTGGTATTGAGCCCAAGGGTTGTTTACATTGAAGATGAGTGCATCTGAATTGAACAAATTTATAAAAAGGAGAAGTGCCTACAAAGGTCTAATTACAAAGGTCATTGCCACTATAGATTCTGCCATAGAGCAAGAGGATTTACGCTTAGTGACTACGCAGCTTGCCATATTAGAAACTAAAAAGGTTGCTCTAAGTGAGGTAAATGTTAAAATTGAGGCTCTTATAGAAGAGGATGAAATAGAAAATAACATAATTTACTTTGAAGAGATTATTGATGATATGATTAACGTAGGCCTCCGAGCAAAAGAGTTTAGCAGCTCAGTACAGTTAGAGACCAGGTCTAATAATGAAACACAACACTCAACAAATGATGCTTGTGAAGTTAAGGTTAACAGATCTGTAGTTCAATTACCGAGGCTTGTACTCAAAACATTTTCTGGGAGTATTCAGGAATGGCAAGGATGGGCAGACAGTTTTCAATCAGCAGTTCATTCTAGTCAAGTGTTAAGTGCCGTGGAGAAGTTTAATTATTTGCGGTCCCTCTTGGAAGGGGAGGCAGCAAAGACTATAGCAGGATTAGCATTAACAGAGGCTAATTATAATGTGGCTTGGGATATATTAAAGAAACGGTTTGGTAAGCCAGAGATCTTAATTAAAAGCCACCTCCGTGCACTTTTAGCTATACCTCCTGTTAATAATCCTAATAGTGTCAAGGAGTTACGGCAGTTATATGATGAATTTGAAATTAGAACGAGGTCCCTGGACAACTTGGGTGTAGGAATGGAAAAGTATGGTATAATGTTGGTTCCTACACTGGAGTCTAAATTGCCTAGCTCAATTTTGCTTGAATTAAGTAGGGGACACTCTGCAGAACATGTGTACATCCCCCTTCAGCAGATGTTAAGTCTTTTAGGCACAGAATTAGCAAGACGAGAGGGAGTTGAGTTTGCACAGTGGGATGGTAAACAAGGGGACAAAGGCAGGCACAGCACCAAAGTTTCCACAAAAAGGAATAGCCCAGGTACAGTGTCAGCTCTACATGCCTTCTCTGAGAATAAATTAAAGGGAATCAAGGAATGCATATTTTGCGAAGGCAACCACAAGTCATACAAATGTGAGGTGGCTGAGGCCTTACCCTTTGAGGAGAGAAAGGACAGGGTAACTAAGTCCACAGCATGTTTTAAATGTTTTTTGAAAGGTCATAGAGCAAGGTTTTGTAAGTTTAAAATTTTGTGCAAAAATGTCATGGTAGGCATCAGCCATTATTGTGTGAAAACACTCTTAGTAGGCCTACCCCAGAAGTAGAGACATCAGTGGCACATGCCACTGCTATGCAAGGGAGTAAAAGTAAAGGGGGATTATTGCAAACAACTGCAGCCTTATTAATTGGGAATGAGGGAGAAGCTACTGTAAGAGTGTTGTTTGATAGTGGTAGCCAGTGTAGTTTTATTAAGACCAGAATTTCCAGAAAATTGAAGTTTAAAGAACTTAAGAGGGAAAATTTAAGAATTTCTGGGTTTGGGGGTTCCGTTCAAAACCGAACCAAATTTAAGAAGGTAGAAGTTCTGGTTAAAGGGTTGTTACCGCAAAGTCCCACTATCAAGGTCCAAGCTGTAGAGATTGAGGAACTTTGTGCTCCAGTCACTACTTGTTTAGATATGGCATGTGTCCAAGAATTGCAAGTTAAAGGAATTAATTTGGGCAATAATAAGTTTGAGGGAACAGAAGATATTAGTCTTTTGATTGGAGCTGACTATTATTGGGACTTCATCACTGGTAATATTGTCCGTACATCTCAAGGCCCGGTAGCTATTGAAAGTAAGCTAGGCTGGATGCTACATGGTAGTTATTGCAATGAAATGGAAGTTAAGGCTCTTTTTGTTAAGATTGAGGAGAACAGCCATGGTCTGGAAAGGCATTTGAAAGCGTTTTGGGAACTTGAATCTATTGGTATAAAGGACAACCAGGCAAGTACAGTGAACAATGATGTTTTAGAGCAATTTGAAAAAGGGATTGGGTTTAGATGGTTGCTATGAAGTTGGCCTACCATGGAAGGATTCTTGCAAACCCGGTTCAAACCTTCAGCTAGCTAATCGGAGGTTGGAGACTTCATTGTACAGGCTAAGAAAAAATGAGGAGTTGTTAATTGAATACGATGAGGCCATCCTAAGTTATGTAAGGGAGGGCTATGCTGAAAGGGTGCAAGGTGAGCTGGTGAGCCAGGAGGCACATTATCTGCCACACCATGCAGTGGTACGGCGAGACAAAACTACCACCAAACTGAGGGTAGTTTTTGATGGCTCAGCCAAGGACAAAGGTGTGTGTCCTTGAATGACTGTTTGGATGCTGGGCCAAATTTAAATGCAGATTTATTTTTCTTGTTACTGAGATTCAGGTTTGGTAGAGTAGCATTGACTGCAGATGTGAAGCAAGCCTTTTTGCGGATAAAGTTAAAACCAGAGGACAGAGATGCAGTAAGGTATCTGTGGGTGGATACGAAAGACTTGTTGGAAAATGAACCTAAGGTTCAAGCATATAGAATGAAGTCAGTGTTGTTTGGCCTCAGCTCTAGTCCATTTCTGTTGGCAGATACTATGCAGTACCATTTTAAGAAATATTCTGAAGTCTATCCTAACACTATTGAACACATAAGGAAAAATTTTATGTTGATGATTTGCTATGTTCCGTGGATAATACAGAAATGGCTAAACAGATATTCATGGAGGCTAGAGCTATAATGAGGGAGGCTGGCATGGAGCTCAGAAAATGGCAGACCAATCATTCGCAATTACAAGAGTTTATGAGTCATTCCTCTGTAGTACCTGATGCAGCAGAAAGTATTGAGGATTCTGGTATTAAGGAGTTGTGGGCAATAGACGCAAAGGTGCTAGGCATCGTTTGGCAGCAAGATGATGATTTGTTTACCTTCAATGGGAAATCTTTAGTAGAGCTGGCTGAGAATGAGACAAGGTGGACAAAACGTACAGCTCTTAGTTTGGCTTCGAAGGTCTTTGATCCTCTTGGATTCCTGGCTCCATTTGTGATAAAGTCAAAAATTTGGTTTCAGAGCCTCTGGGAAATTGGACTTGGTTGGGACCAAGAGTTACCTGATCATATGGTGGTAAGGTGGAAATATTGGTTCAAAGAATTGGCACATCTTGGAGACATTGAAATCCCAAGATGGTACTTTGGAGAGTTGAACAATAGTCCAGACAATTTGGAGCTGCACATCTTTTGTGATGCAAGTGAGGAAGCCTATGCAACTTGTATTTATATAAGAGGCGCATTACAAGAGGAAGTAAGTTGCAGGTTGGTTGCTGCAAAGAGTAGAGTAGCACCTTTGAAAAGGCTTTCTGTTCCAAGGTTGGAATTGATGGGTGCCGTTATTGCTAGTCGGCTTGCAATTACAGTGCGAAAGTCTTTGGCCCTCTATGAAATTCCAAGCTATTATTGGACAGACTCCACTATAGTTTGGCACTGGTTAAGAAGTCAGGCAAGGAAATGGAAACCATTTGTTGCCAATAGGGTGGAGGAAATTCAAGCGCACACAGATCCCAAGCAATGGAAGCATTGTCCAGGCATCCAAAACCCCGCTGATTTACCAACACGAGGAATTTCGGTGAAAGATCTTTCACAATCAAGTTTGTGGTGGAATGGGCTAGAGTGGCTAAAACTTGGAAGTGAAAACTGGCCTTCTAATCAGCCTATTGTAGGAGAATGCCAGGCTGAAGAAGCATGGGTGAGTGAGGTGAGAAAATGCGCTGTGAACAGTTGTCAAGTTATGCAGCAGGACCCCATATTGAGGCTTGAGGACATTAGCAGTCTGAAAAGATTGTTAAGAGTGACAGCATGGATATATAGATTTACCAACAACATTAAGGGAGAAACAAGAAGGGAAGGAATTCTGAACAGTAATGAGATTCAGCAAGCCAGGAAATACTGGGTGGTATATGCGCAGAAGGAAAAATTTGGTGAAGAGCGGGAATTGCTCACCAGCCATCCATTACAGGTTCTACCAACACATTCTGCGCTCAAGGGTTTGGATGTGTTTTTGGATCAGGATTTATTGAGAGTAGGAGGTAGACTACAGTTTTCTGGGCTTCCAGAGGAGAAAAGACATCCAATTTTGCTACCTTCTGGGGGGCACTTTGTGGACCTTTTGATCCTGGATACTCATCATAAGCTGTTACATGCTGGAGTTAGAGAAGTGATAATAGAGATTAGACAACAATTTTGGATTCCCAAAATTAGACAAGTAGTGAAAAAGGTCTTGCATAAATGTGTGGTTTGCAAGCGTTGGAGTGCAAAGCCTTATTATGAAAAGGTGGCTCCACTTCCAAGAGAACGGTGTGTCTATACTGCCCCATTTGATGTAGTGGGAGTAGACTTTGCAGGGCCAGTCTATGTGTATGAGCGAGGGGAGTCTAACAAAGGTTATATATGTCTTTTCACCTGTGCTACCACCAGAGCAATCCATTTGGAGTTGGTAAGCAACTTAAGTAGTGATGTATTTCTTTTGGCCTTTAAAAGGTTTGTGAACAGAAGGGGTTTCCCAAATAAAATCATATCGGATAATGCAAAAACCTTCAAAAAGGCTGCAAAGGAACTCCAAGAAATTTGGTCCTTGCTAAAAGAGGAAGGATTCCAATCCTACTTTTCACACCAAGGGGTACAGTGGGAGTTTATTGTTGAGAGAGCACCATGGTGGGGAGGATTTTGGGAAAGGCTAGTGAGAAGTGTAAAGTGTCCATTAAAGAAACTTTTAGCTAATGCTCATTTGAGCAAAGAAGAATTCTCTACTGTTTTATGTGAAGTAGAAGCAATGGTGAACAGTAGGCCTATCACTTTTGTTTACAACAGTATGCAGGATGCAGAGCCATTGACACCAAATCATTTTCTTTGTGGTAAACGATTAACATCAAACCCCAGTGTGCCAGAAGACTTGCAGCATATCCAGAGCACTCAAGGAGAGTTAACCAGACGGTTCAGGTACCTTGAAGAGCTACAAGATCAGTTATGGAAGAGGTGGCAGATGGAATACTTGCCAGAACTCAATTATTACCCATCACGCAAGGTAAAGGGCTCCAATGCAAATTGTATCAAGGTGGGAGAAGTGGTAATGATGGGGATGAAAGACCAAGGCAATGCTGGAAGCTTGGCATAATTGAAGAGTTGTTTGTTGGCAAAGACAATTTAGTTAGGTCTGCACTGGTAAAGACTTCAGGAGGAAAGTTAAAGAGACCTATACAAAAACTCTATGCTTTAGAAATCAGCAAAAACACAGATAGTCAAGATGAAACATTTGAGTTACAGCCTCATGAAGAAGGCTTGGCTAACCTTGCAGAAGGTAATGACAACAATGCCTCTTTGGTGGGGAGTGTTAGAAAATCTAGAAGAGGAAGAACCATTGTTGTCCCAAGGCGATACGATGACTAAGCTGATTGATGCAGCATTGCTTGTATATATATTAAGTTAAGGTGTATATATATCCATCTCATAATTGTAAGGTGAGTGAAAAAGTAACTTAATTTAGAGCTAGCATTTTTTAGCTCTTGTGGCATCATTGTTTGGTCACACTGTTGGCATCATTTTGGGACGCTGCGCGTCTTTTCTACTCGTTTGTGGAAGGTCGTACGTAAAGGTGTGGTCTGATAGAGAGCTCTCTTGCAATTCAGTTTGGTTGTTTAGATACATGATTGTTGCATCGTGCAATAGTCCAGGTTGCGTTGTTGTTGCAAGGTTCAGAAAGAAGACCACAAATAGTACCCTTTTGTTTACTTTAAGTTCATGTAATTAAGGTCTAAGGTAGGCCCGCATCGAGTCAGCAACCCTGAGGTTACCCTGAGGTAGGACCTAATAGGATCTCAAATCCGTAAGTTTTAATTTAGCTTAACTTGGGCTTTAGGTAGAACTTGCCCTTTAGAATTTGGCCGTTCACGGCTCAGCTGGGATTTCGAACCCGACAAATAAATAAAATAACAATACTTGCCAGAACTCAATTATTACCCATCAGGCAAGGTAAAGGGCTCCAATGCAAATTGTATCAAGGTGGGAGACGTGGTAATGATTGGGGATGAAAGACCAAGGCAATGCTGGAAGCTTGGCATAATTGAAGAGTTGTTTGTTGGCAAAGACAATTTAGTTAGGTCTGCACTGGTAAAGACTTCAGGAGGAAAGTTAAAGAGACCTATACAAAAACTCTATGCTTTAGAAATCAGCAAAAACACAGATAGTCAAGATGAAACATTTGAGTTACAGCCTCATGGAGAAGGCTTGGCTAACCTTGCGGAAGGTAACGACAACAATGCCTCTTCGGTGGGGAGTGTTAGAAAATCTAGAAGAGGAAGAACCATTGTTGTCCCAAGGCGATATGATGACTAAGCTGATTGATGCAGCATTGCTTGTATATATTAAGTTAAGGTGTATATATATCCATCTCATAATTGTAAGGTTAGTGAAAAATTCACTTAATAAGAGCTAGCATTTTTGGCTCTTGTGGCATCAGTGTTTGGGACGCTGGTGGCATCATTTGGGGCGCTGCGCGTCTTTTCTACTCGTTTGTGGGATGTCGTACGTACAGGGTGTGGTCTTGTAGAGAGCTCTCTTGCAATTCAGTTTGGTTGTTTAGATACAAGATTGTTGCACCTTGCAATAGTCCAGGTTGCGTTGTTGTTGCAAGGTTGAGAAAGAAGACCATAAATAGTACCCTTTTTGTTTACATTAAAATTCATGTAACTAAGGTCTAAGGTAGGCCCGCATCGAGTCAGCAACCCTGAGGTTACCCTGAGGTAGGACCTAATAGGATCTCAAATCCGTAAGTTTTAATTTAGCTTAACTTGGGCTTTAGGTAGAACTGGCCCTTTAGAATTTGGCCGTTCACGGCTCAGCTGGGATTTTGAACCCGACAAATAAATAAAATAACAAACATCAAACCCCAGTGTGCCAGAAGACTTGCAGCCTATCCAGAGCACTCAAGGAGAGTTAACCAGACGGTTCAGGTACCTTGAAGAGCTACAAGATCAGTTATGGAAGAGGTGGCAGATGGAATACTTGCCAGAACTCAATTATTACCCATCAGGCAAGGTAAAGGGCTCCAATGCAAATTGTATCAAGGTGGGAGAAGTGGTAATGATTGGGGATGAAAGACCAAGGCAATGCTGGAAGCTTGGCATAATTGAAGAGTTGTTTGTTGGCAAAGACAATTTAGTTAGGTCTGCACTGGTAAAGACTTCAGGAGGAAAGTTAAAGAGACCTATACAAAAACTCTATGCTTTAGAAATCAGCAAAAACACAGTCAAGATGAAACATTTGAGTTACAGCCTCATGGAGAAGGCTTGGCTAACCTTGCGGAAGGTAACGACAACAATGCCTCTTCGGTGGGGAGTGTTAGAAAATCTAGAAGAGGAAGAACCATTGTTGTCCCAAGGCGATATGATGACTAAGCTGATTGATGCAGCATTGCTTGTATATATTAAGTTAAGGTGTATATATATCCATCTCATAATTGTAAGGTTAGTGAAAAATTCACTTAATAAGAGCTAGCATTTTTGGGCTCTTGTGGCATCAGTGTTTGGGACGCTGGTGGCATCATTTTGGGGCGCTGCGCGTCTTTTCTACTCGTTTGTGGGATGTCGTACGTACAGGGTGTGGTCTGATAGAGATTAGAGAGCTCTCTTGCAATTCAGTTTGGTTGTGTAGATACAAGATTGTTGCATCGTGCAATAGTCCAGGTTGCGTTGTTGTTGCAAGGTTGAGAAAGAAGACCATAAATAGTACCCCTTTTGTTTATATTAAATTCATGTAGCAAAGGTCTAAGGTAGGCCCGCATCGAGTCAGCAACCCTGAGGTTACCCTGAGGTAGGACCTAATAGGATCTCAAATCCGTAAGTTTTAATTTAGCTTAACTTGGGCTTCAGATAGAACTGGCCCTTTAGAATTTGGCCGTTCACGGCTCAGCTGGGATTTTGAACCCAACAAATAAATAAAATAACAATCATAAACTTATCTTTATTTCATTACTGAAGAATCTCCTTGTAGACATAATTGTCAACAAATACTCCCTTTTCATTTCTTTCTGTCAGGACTTTCAGCAAAAGATCGGCGCTACGCCCCGTTTTCGCTAGATCTGCGATACTTGGGCATTCGGCCCAAACCGAATCGAATTGTGGGCCTACAGCGTATTTTATTTTGAACATCATTCCTATCCCTCTCACCTTGGGCCTCAGTAATTGGGGTGCCTGCAGCGCCCCAATTACTGTCGGTTCAATTATTTCGTCAATAAAACTATAGAAAAGAACGCAGCCATGAAAATCTCAAGCTTTACAAATCTTGATACAATGAGCTCAAATGTGAAGCTTAAGATTTTCATGATTGCGTTCTTTTCTATAGTTTTTTTTGGTTACATATATATGTCGCACTTACCTCCATTATAATATAGATTATTATATTATATTATTTTTGTTACGATATTTTAAAGACATGTACTAAAAATCCATTAATTTTGATATCCAAATGTACTCCCCACTGATTTCCGCCCGCCCATGTAGATGTAGGCAATAAATTAATTTCCATTCGACATTTTTATTTTATTTTCAAAGTACGCTCAACAGTAGTTAAATTTTTAAAAGCTTGGTTTTAGCTAGGAATTAATTAATTATTTTGGTTTGCAGACCTTAGAAAGTCTTTATACATAAAACAATCATAAAACAAATTAAATTTTTCTTGGCTACATGTATGAGATTGGTTTATAGAGAGCTTGGGAAATTTTAACTGGAAAGGGAATTAGTTATATCTAGTTGGTCTACGCTCGCAATTTAACACCTAACTAATTTCATATAAGCAATTTTGAACATTTACTTTAAGCTCACAAGCCACTTATATTGGGTGCAGCTTCACAAATTCGGACTCACTGGCTTTAGATGTGGTATTTTCGTAAACATTGTGCCCTGATGAATAAAAGCGTTTCCGCGATTTCACAAAATGGTATGAAATTGAAATTTTGTTCATATCCCTCACCATGACTTGAATTCGGGTTCGCCAGGTTGTTATTAACTTTTATCCTATCGTAACTGAATGGTCATATATATGCATAATGAATCACGGAATTAAACACGTAAAATTAAGAAATGCTGCACACCAACGAGGAAAAGAAAACGATTATAACATATCCTTTCGTGTATTTCTTTGATTTTCTGACGAGATGCTGAAATATATGAAAGGCCTTAGCATCGGTTTTTTTCCCTATGGGTTTGTATCACATATATTCTTAAAAAAATTATATTTTGTTAGTCTTTCTTCGTCTACTTGCGCAGTTATATGAACAACACGACTGTAAAATACAGGAGGCCCATGTTGTTTTGCTCGTTCTTTCACTCGTTCGTGTTCAAATTTGGAACATGGTCAGAGACCATGAAGTTGATAGTCTTTTCATCATAAAGGAGTCTTTTTGATCATCGAGTGGACGAAGGCGAGCATGGATGAATGAGGACGATAATGAGAATGACCCCTTATAATTCATTTTATTACATCATAATGAATAAATGCATAAAATACAAATAAAAATAGCTTCACTGGGTCTAATTACTTAATTAGAGGTTTTCGGGCGGGCGTCACGTATTAGTAGGTTTTCTAATATGATAAATATCCCAGATCCCACATTCTATATCCCAGAATTAAAGGCCTAAATTAAGGAATAAATGCTTTGTTTTTTAAGGTCTTAATGCAAAAGTATCAACGCATGATAAATTCAAGCAGCGATAACAGTAAAATTCAAGCTTAAGATGTTATGTAGCTTTTAATTTTGACTTAGCCTCCCTAGTTTTATTATCCATAGTAATATTTAACTATTTATGGATTCCATCACGCCCAAGACTTGAAACATATAAAGTAAATCGCAAGTCTTTGTGACGTCATATTGAAAAACAAAAACTGTAAAGGTATATTTCTACTTTAGAGATATATCTTTGGGAAAAATCACTGAAAATTTCCCATAGGGAAACGCCCATTCGCCGAAATTCCTTCAACGTTTTTCACTGTTGGGCCGTTGTTGATTAGCACTTTACGAGGACGGCAAAGAGGTTCTTGTGATAGCTGAACATTTTAACTGAATTTTTTTTGATACTTGTTCAAGAATTATGGTAAGTATGTTTTTATGATATTATTTAGCACTGTGGCATTCATTTAAATTTTTGCATAAGCTACCTAGATTAACATTATGCTCCTGGTACCTACTCTAATTATGTTCGGCCCCTCTATCTCAATCGGCTGTCAAGCCTCGACAAATGTCATTGCATTTCATTTGAATAATGTCGAGCCACTTGCGGCTATTGAGGTTATCCAAGTTGGATAAATGGTCTAAAGCTGGGCTATATTTTAAGATAGAAGGTAATTATTTAATAAAATACATTATCCAAGATTCTAGTCAAATCTGTATTTTCCTATTGTAAGTTTCGTTCAAATCTAACTTTAATTTCTTGTGCAAAATTGCCAAAACCTAGCTGAGACTCGTTATCACCATTTATGGTAACTTAATACATCGATTGTGAGAACACTCCAGTTTCACAAGCCGCCATTTAATGTGTTAAAACTTCCGCTCGCTCTTCCCTACCAGGAAAATGACGTCTGATCGGCTGAGTCCGAATGAAGTTCTATCTGAAATATAGAGCAAATCTCGTAAAACTTCAGATCACCAGACGATCAGGGCCCCAGCCTTAGGTTTATAAGGCTAACTAACTAAAATATGACCTAACTTAACCAATCGTCAAGAGCGTACAGTTGACCTAACGATTGGTTAGGTTAGGTCATATTTTAGCCTTATAAGTAATTAGCGAAGGCTGGGGGCCCTGATCTTCAGGTGATCCAAACTTTCAAATCAACAATTGAAGGATAGATTTGAACACAAAATTACACTAGAAAAGAATAGATTTGACTAGTATTTTGGGTCATTTTGCTGCATATTAACATTTTCTGGTTAGGGGGGGGGGCTCATTAATTTTAATTAACTTCTACTTTAGTTGCCTTTTGCTTGATGTCAGGCCTGAATAATTTTGGTAAAAACATTTAGATGCACTAGTCATGAGTATGTTTTAAAATTTGGTTAATATTCTATGGAACACCACCTGAACCTTGGAAAATATATTCAGAATCCTAGTAAAAAAAATTTAAAATGTTTCTTCTGCAAATGAATATGGAGATAAAAAAATTGAAATTGACAGTAAATAATTGTGACCATTAGGTTAGGCTAAATTACAAAGAAAATGAAATTACATGCCAGAAACTTATTTTTGAGGCATTTTAACAACCTGCTATTTAGTTAAATGTGGCTTTTTTTTAAATATACTTAAAAAATTAATCCTCTGTCTACTCAATTGCACAAAAAAAAATGGATAACATTGTTAAAAATGCAGTACAATACATCAGAAAATTATCTGGTATGTAATTTTGGGTGATGTTCTGTGGAATATTTACCAAAAATTTTCTTGCATGATAAATCAGAAAACTTCAGTAGGTTGTGCAGTCTGAGTGGATAGAATCATGCATAATTAGTTAACCTAAAATTATAATTTGCAAAATTGTATAAAAATATAGTTTGACAATTTATCCAACTTGGATAATCATAAGCCAAAGTGGTTGAATTATCAAAATTTAATATAATGGTTAGATCAAAATGTAGTAGTTGCTCTTAGGTCTAGACCTATTCATAACTTCAAGTTTTTAATAGGTCCTATTATAGAATTAGGCCACAATTACCAATTAAAAAAACTTCTTGAATGGAAGACAGTTTGTTCTCTGAATGTATATTTTAGCTGATTATGCAGGCTACTTAGTAGCTTTGCAAATATTTTAAGATTAATTAATTAGTACTTAAAATTAATATTTTGCTGAACATCTATCTTGTAAAATAAAGCTGTAGATCATTTATGACTCGTAACTTGATAAATCTGAGTGACATTCGTTTTTTCCTAATAGCCTATAGTGAATCATTCCAGTATTATACAGCAAGGAAGGCTTAAGAATGTAGTTAGGACTATGATCTACTGGTAGCAAACTAGTTTTAAGTTCAAAGTTTGAGAACCTTGAGTAATCATATAACACTTGTGTAGACCTTGCTTATTTCCTATAATTTGGGTAATTTTGGTTGACCACTTAAATTTTGTATTCTAGATAGTTTATATCTAGAAATTAGGAATATAGATAAGCTAATTGGAGTGGGGCCTGATCACTTTATACTAGGATTTTTGTACGTACATTACTTTTGAATCTTGATTGTAAATATGGAAAGACAGTGATGCAATAGTTTTTTGGAAATTTTTAGAACATTAATGAATTTCTAAAATTTAGTTGTTAAATCTACTCGGATCATTTTTGACACTTCTAGTATTTGAATGTTAACCTTGATAGGTTCCACTGATTATCTGTCCTAAACTTTAATTTCAATAGGTATATAGTATAGAAAGTCTAGGCCTTCCTTTATAGATAAGGCTAGTTCAGGTACTAAACCTGATAGGAAGAACCTAAAATATTACTTGGCCTGAGCTTAATCAGGGTAAGTTCAGTGCTTTTGGTCAGATCTGAAATTAAATATTTAAATAACCTATAGCAACAATTTTGGTATAAATAATATCCAGTAAAGGTTAGTTTCAAAGGTCTTGTCCTTAGAATAAAGTGAAAGTAAAGATTAATTTTAAACATTAAGATTTAGCCAATTTATGGTAGCTAGTTGCCAGCCAACACTGACCTAAACTGACTTTTATTTCATAGGCCTTTAGTAGCCTTAACCTTTCCATGTTGGTATATAAAATTTAAACATGTCATTATTTATGCCATTCAGTATTGTATTGAATTTAATAGTTCTCTAACGAAGTATTGTAGAAATAAAAGTTAAAGTAAATTTGATAGTATTGTTACAGCAAGAGAAAAATGGGTGAATAGACAGTAATTTTTTTTTTTCTTGTAGGCTCACAAGGTTTAGTTGTGAACTTTGCTGAATAAAATTAAATTCTTAAATTGTAGTTCTTCTCTTTACTGAGAGTATCTAGTGCTCTAGACCTTGGATTTTGGGGCATTTCAGGAGAGATCACCCAATGCATGTAACTTTAATGGGCAATAATTCCCAAACATCTTGCCATAGACCTATAAAATTATATATTTTTAGAATCAGCATGGAGATCTATTAAATGATACCACATTCAAATGTGTAGAACAATGAAAATTTTCCCCCCTTTATTTTTGACTCCCACCCCCCATAGGCAGTGAAATCTAAAAACAAAATTTTCATTTATTAAACTTCCATTAATTGTTAAAAGATACAAACAATAAAAAATGTGGGTATGAAGTTGCAAGATATTTTAAAAATTATTGAAAAAATATGTACATTGTGAAATTGACATTTTTACACCTGCAGACTGAAATAAGAACTACAAATGATATATTAACATGGATGAAAATACAGTAAAAATACAAATTGAACACACACACACACACACACCACACACACCACAACACACAACACACACACACACACACACACACACTATACATAAAGTTGATTCATAATTACAAGTTTTCTCAACATTTTCTGGGAAAATATTGAATATGCATTGTTCCTGGCTTTAAAGTTGGTGTGCTTAATAAACCTAAAATTTTATCCCTTGATAGGTGGCATGTATCTCTAATTAGGGTGGGGGGTCAATTTATTTGATTTATTTTTTTCTGGTTCTTAAAATATGCTATCACTTACAAATAGCTTAGAAATAGAAAAAAAATTTGTTATTGCCCATTAAAGTGGGGGCCCATCTCTCAAAAACTGGGTCATAGAACTTTTTTATTTGAACCAGTGAAATCAGCACCCAGAAGAACCCCCATATGTCAATTTTCATTAAAATCTGGGTTGGAGTGGTGACAAATTTTTTAATTTTTGGGTGATTTGTCCTGGAATGCCCTTTTTCAGAGTTTAGTAGTTGGGAGTAAAAGGTCTTAATATACCATGACTGTATAGTTAATAAAAATTTATGAAGTGAATAAAAGCTAACTTTATTAAATTCATACTAGGTAGGCTATGCTACTTATATACTGGTAGGTATTAGGTATCTTTTAGATGTTTAACATTGAGAATTATGATTTAACTTTTGAATTTCAGTATTTGAAGACTTCTCTATTATAGTAGAGTACTAATGCTTAAACTTATTTGGTTTGCTATTTTTGAGTACTAATTTACATAGCTATGCACTAATGTAAGTTCCCAAAGTGTTCTTACCTAGGAAAATAGGTGGTAGGGTTAAGCTACTCATTTTAAGAATTTTTATAAATGGTAAACTAATAGAATATTATTTAATAAAGTTAAGTTCAATTTTGGATGAACTGTTCTTGAACCATTTTAAGTTTTTTTTTTTTAATACTTGACTCAACCAGTCATTTCTGAACTGGAGCACTCAAAGGTAGAAGGTACTTGTAGGCTCTGATTTAACCTAACTTTTAGTTCTGGAAAGAGATGGTAAATGCATTTCAATTTCCATAAATAAGATTTTTCATACAGGAGGAACGGGGCATTTAGATATAAAATGGGTGGAAATTGTTTGGAAGGTGGAAGAAGATCTAGGGGTAACTTTTACCAAAAACATTACCCAGAGGTTAGGAGCAAGCTAAGAATGTAGGGCATAATAAATAGAAATTAGTTACAAAAGTGGAGGTTAGTAACTGAACTTTACAACTTGTTTTAAGCCACATTAATAGTCTTGTATACAGGCCAGCCATTACTATTACAAGATTTTTCAAGTAATAGATCATAATTTTTTTGGCTCTAATAGTAATAGATGAGTCTATTACTTTTCTATTACAGTGGCAATGGACATATTTTGTGAACAAAACTAAAAATGAACTAAATCTACTCTAAACTAAAATAAATGTGTATGTGAAGTAATATTGTGGCAAAGTTTTCCTTCAATAAAGTAAAATTTATGAAGATGTCTTTGAAATTGTAATAATTTAGATTTAGTTGAAACAAATATTTATTTGGCTGCCACTCAGCCTTATCCTGGATCCTTAAATCCAGACCCTGCTAAATCACCAGCTCAATACCACCTCGCAGATACCCCCAAGGTGAATTGGTATGCTGGGAATGCAGTTGGGGGTCATGATGAGGCATCTTGGACAATGGTGGTAAGGAGGGGCTGGAAGTGAGCAACCACTGCAGTAGCTAATGGTGGTGGTCCCTCAAGTGGGTCTGGTCCCACTCATGCACTGGCTAGAGGGAGTCTGCCTGTGGCAAAGGCTGGCAGAGAATGGTGGGGTATCATAGTGGCTGCCAAAATGGCTCGTATGATGGCTGTACTAACAAAGACTGCAAACATTTTTGTCTTGGTCAACCTGATTGTATGGCTGAGGAGCTGCAGGCATTTGTAGAAGATAAAGTAAACCTTGAGGTTGGTTACATGTAGGAAAATTTACTCCAGATGGACTATGTACAGTTCCTTTCAAGTTGCAGCAGTCTCTGATGATCCAGAGGTATTTATGGATCTAGCAGTATGGTTGGAATGGGCATATGTACAGTGGTTCTATGAGAAGAAAAACATGTGGTCTCAAGTGCTGGAGAGGGTAATTATGGTGAAATGCATTGTACTGTGGAAGAAAATCCAGCTGGGTCTAGTGCTGTAACTGCTGTGCCTGGTATAAGTGGAATTCAACCTGTAAAGATGGCTAGTGGAACTCCTGTCTCTTCCTAATTGCAACATTTAAGGGCCTCTTAACTGTAAAGGCCTGAGCTTAGGCAATAATGGCAAACACAGGTGGATCATAATTAAGCTGCTAGAGGATGCTGATATTCTGTGCAGGAAACAGGGCTATGGAAACAGGATGTAAAGGACTTGAATAGCCTGTCCAGTAACTTTTGTAGGATAGGGGAGGTCACCAGAGATAAAGGTCTCTGCAGGCCACCCACCTGGTGTGGTAGCTATTCTATAAAGGTTGGGGTATGGGAAATATATTAGTGAATTAAAACTTGGTTTGAATTGGTTAACTGGAATAGAAATTTGTGTAGATAAAAAACTTGTAATTCTGTGTATCTATATGCCTTTTCAGGCAGTTGATAATGAAGATTACCTCATTAAATTGGGGCAGGTCAGCAGTATTATTGATGAGTTTGTATATTTATTTGCACAGTGATTCACTGGCCTACTTAGTCAGTGCTCCAGACAAATCTCTTAATCTTCTATGGACCTCTTGTATAATGTTTGTACCTGTTGAGTCAGTCTAACACTGCTTCTAATTGCATTTAAATAGACATAAACATCCTTTTCAAATGAGTGACGTACCCCACATACCAAAGTAATAGTAATAGAAACCCAGTAATTAATCCCATGTCTGATGCAGGCATGGTTTTATTTCAGGCAAGATAATTTAAATTTACTGTAGAGCAACTAAATACAGCATGTCCCTAACTTAAGGGGAAAGGACTATAGATATTGACTAAAGGAATAAGGAATGCTTTTTTGAAAGGTGTTCAGGGTTGATTGAACTAAATGTTTGCAGGCCTCATTCAGGTAGATGTGAGGAATCTTTCAATAGGAACTTGTAATAGAACTAGATCATAGTATGAAATTGGGGAAAAGATTTGAGATACTTCAATATTTCTTGTTTTTAGGGTGGTCGATTTTTAGAATGACCATGAAGTCAGTGTGAATAGCAACACTACTTTGGATAGCTTTAATGAGGGACTCAAATTATTTAATCATAAGGATATCCTGTAAATAGCAAAGGTTAAGTTTAGCTGATAGCAACACAATCCTATTGGAAATAGATAAATTTATGACTAGGGGAAGAAGGGAAGTCTTTTCAATAGCTGGGATTGTCATTTAAATGCATAATCAATGTTGAGTAACTTGTTTTTGAGGGAAAACCTTGTGCAACTTAAGCTTATGGAACTGAAGCAATGTCATTATATATATATTAATGAAAATAAATATGCGCACATTTCTGGGCACCATTGAAACTGCATGTTGGCATTCCACAGGTTCTGCTTTGAGTACCAGGCCAAAATAACCTAAAACATTTAAGCTTGGTAGACTGTGATCTGTGAACTACCATATTATGAGGGTATGTTACCAATATTAATCTTCTGAAAAAATATTCATAAACAGCCCATCTATTATAAGATGGGAGATACTACAGGGTGTCCATGGTCATGCATCATAGGAACATAAGCAATGTCTGTCTCCATCACACCAAATATGTTCAACACTCAAAGAAACCTGTTTTGAGGTTGGTGGGAATCATTTTGAACAAATGTATTTTCATATGATGCGTGACTTATGGCCACCTGTTTATAGTGATGCAAGTGTCAGTACAGCTTGTTGGATTGCTTTTAAGTTATGAACACTACCAGCAGTGAGGATGAAACTAGTACCATTAGTTTATTTTGCTAATCTTCATTATTTTTTTTTCTAATTTCAAATATAGCTTAGGTATGATGCAGAAGCTTTGCAAATAAATCTTGTAAATTCAATAATTAATGGAGCTTAGTCTTCTACCTTGATGGAGATCAATGGTTTGATTTGTTATATGGAGCTTTACAGAGTTGTGTACAATACTGTACTGTGGCACTGTGTTAATATATAGTTTAATTTTCAGCGTGAGTGTATCTCCATTCATGTTGGCCAGGCTGGTTGCCAGATGGGAAATGCCTGCTGGGAGCTTTACTGCCTCGAGCATGGCATTCAGCCTGATGGACAGATGCCTTCAGATAAAACTGTTGGTGGGGTAGATGACTCCTTTAACACGTTCTTCAGTGAGACTGGTTCAGGAAAACACGTACCAAGAGCAGTTTTTGTGGATTTAGAACCTTCTGTTATTGGTAAGTCACATTTGCAGTTGAGGCATTTAAAACATTCAGTTTTGATTTATGTAGTGAATTTTAACCCAACTTGTTTTAATATGGTATGACTGACACTCAGCCTTGTAGTGGTGGGGTCGAAATTTTGTATTCTTATTCTACACACTGCTCGGAGTTTCCTTTTGGGCCCCTAAACAACATACTGTAATTACACCGCTATGTGCCCCCCTTTTTTTAAATTGAAACGAAATTGAAACGAAATTGAAACCAATTCTTTGAATAAAAAAAACCTGATAAATGACAATGTGTGTATGAAATCTTTCTCTGTATATTACTTAACCCAGTGGTTCCCAACCGGTTTTGGCTTATGGCCCCCTTAGGAACCTTATTTTTTTCCTGTGGCCCCCATAAGCATTATTTTCAGTACATAATATGTAGATTAACTATTTTACAAAATAACATTTTCCTGTGGCCCCCATAAGCATTATTTTCAGTACGTAATATGCAGATTAACTCTATTTTACAAAATAACATTTTCCCGTGGCCCCCATAAGCATTATTTTCAGTACGTAATATGTAGATTAACTATTTTACAAAATAACATTTTCCTGTGGCCCCCTTCAAATGTGCCATGGCCCCCGGTTGGGAAACACTGACTTAACCAATTGAAGCATGCTAAAACCAAAATATTCACCTTCAGAAATTTAAAATCGTAAATTACTGACACCACTGGCATTTCCATTGGAACATAGGTAGTTTTTTTCCTTGACTCCAGTATATTCAAAATAAATTTGTTTTCGTAACTAATTCATGTTCTACTCCCTGGTTGGTTCATTTCTAACTTTAAGATCATTTGTCAAATTCTGTAAAATAGGTGGAGAGGTGATGGTTTCGTTGTCTCAGTCGATCGTCTGCTTCAAAGTTGTTTTTGGCAGCTCAAAATTTCTTGCTTGAATGATGTGCTGAAGAGCCAGCTCTCTGACCTCTTCTCTCTTAGCATTGAGAGTAAGATATTCTCTGGGTGGGCAAAATAGGCGTTATTTCTGAGGACACGCTCCATAATCATCCGATGCTTTTTATCTAAGCCTTCAAGCAAGTGCATGATATACCAAAAATTAGATGCTCCCCTCATTTGCTTTTGGATGACTATCCAAAACCATCCTGGAGCGTAAACCAGCATTATTTTTACTAGGTCTTGGATGTTTTTGTCTGGATTCCGTGTAGACATATAAGCACAGGATCCTGTTTACTCACACGAGGAGTGTCCCAGGACGGTGTCATGAGCAAGGATAGTCTGTCTCCACCTTCTGCTGAAAACTTTGTTTTAATGGTACTTTATTTAGCTTTGCTGCAGATTCTATCAATCATTCGACTTTTATAGCTATTCCTTCAAATCCTATATGTGGAAAGGAAAACTTCTCCCAAATGGCTTCCATATCTTTAGTGGCAATTCTGTAACATTCTTTTGCTGTTCTAGAACCTTTCGAAATCAGTTCTCGTTTTCTTACTAATAAATAATGCCTAAATACGTCAGCCTTTGAAGGTGAAAATTCTGCAGGGTGACCAGATGTTGAATTGTGCATTTTGCTTCTTGTCGCCATGATTTCGCTTATTTAGGCCTAGTAGCATTAATAAGAAATTAATTAAATTCTAGCAATTGAATCATTCTATCTGAATTTAATAGAACTCGTTCGGAATTAAATCATAACTCATTCAATCATTAACAATCTGAAACAACAAAAAAACGTGACAATTTATATAATTCATCTAATCTAAATTAATCTATTCAATCTATCTAATCTATCCAAATTAATCTAATCTACCCCACACGAGGAGTGTCCCAGGACGGTGTCATGAGCAAGGATAGTCTGTGAAAAGTCAAATGAAGGTCACTGGTGTAACTTTTGAACTGGTATACGGTACATAAATTAATAGAACTTCATGGATGTGTCGCGAGCAAGAATTAGGTCGTTGCCTCGAAAATAAAGGTCGCAAATAGAGGCGGGAGTTCGGCGACAAAACTTCAACCATCCAACGTATTGATGAAACTTGCATGTATTAAAATTATTATTGAAAGTAAGAATCAGGTTCTTGCATCAAAGCTCGGTATCTAGTGTAGGAAGGACCATTGACGTAATTAAGATTTGTGGTTTGCGCGCGCCTCTCCTTTTGTTAAAGTAAAATCAGGTTAAAATGTACATGCTAGTCTTTCCCCTAAATTGTGTTAAGTTAAAATATGAAAGGTAAAGAGAGCCCACTTTAATTCTGCTATACTTCATTTTCTTTTAAGCTTTGGTCTTATTTTCGTAGAGGGGAGATTAGAATCTTATTAGAGGACCACTAAAGTAGTAAAAGAAATAAAGGATGCCAGTTGTATAGTAATATATTGAAACGTTTATGTTGACCGAGCGCTTTTGTGTATTTAACAGCACATTAGTAACTTGGTAAGTTATTGTAAATGCATACACAAGCATTAGGTCGGTAGTTTTTTATTACAATGTGTGCGCAATATTTGTGTATGGAAAGTGATAGTTTTTTAATTGTTTTAGATGAAGTCAGAACTGGTGTGTATAGACAGCTTTTCCACCCCGAGCAACTAATCACTGGAAAGGAAGATGCCGCGAATAACTACGCTCGAGGTCACTACACAATCGGGAAAGAAATCGTGGATATAGTCCTGGACAGAATCCGAAAATTGGCTGATAACTGCACGGGTCTTCAAGGCTTCCTCATCTTCCACTCGTTCGGAGGCGGCACAGGGTCTGGTTTCACATCGTTGTTAATGGAGCGCCTTTCCGTAGACTATGGAAAGAAGAGCAAATTGGAATTCGCCATATACCCCCCCCCAAGTTGCAACTGCGGTGGTTGAACCGTACAACTCTATTTTGACCACGCACACTACCCTCGAGCATTCTGACTGCGCATTTATGGTTGACAATGAAGCTATCTACGATATTTGCCGAAGAAATCTCGACATTGAACGTCCTACTTACACCAATCTGAACCGTCTCGTTGGGCAGATAGTTTCGTCAATCACCGCTTCTCTTCGCTTTGACGGAGCCTTGAACGTTGATTTGACCGAATTTCAAACTAACTTGGTGCCGTATCCCCGTATCCACTTCCCGTTAGTCACTTACGCGCCTGTCATCTCTGCGGAGAAGGCTTACCACGAGCAGTTGTCAGTATCTGAAATCACCAATGCCTGTTTCGAGCCAGCCAACCAAATGGTGAAGTGTGACCCTCGTCACGGTAAGTACATGGCATGTTGCCTCTTGTATCGTGGAGACGTGGTGCCAAAAGACGTCAATGCTGCTATTGCCGCCATTAAGACGAAGAGGAGCATCCAGTTCGTGGATTGGTGTCCAACTGGTTTTAAAGTAGGCATCAACTACCAACCCCCAACGGTGGTGCCTGGTGCTGATTTGGCAAAGGTGTCTCGCGCGGTATGCATGTTGTCGAACACCACAGCTATTGCGGAAGCGTGGGCTCGTCTGGATCACAAGTTCGACCTGATGTACGCGAAGAGAGCCTTCGTTCACTGGTACGTGGGAGAGGGTATGGAGGAAGGAGAGTTCTCTGAGGCTAGAGAAGATCTTGCTGCCCTGGAAAAGGACTATGAAGAAGTGGGCATCGATTCTGCTGAAGGGGAGGAAGGCGAAGTTGGGGAAGAGTATTAAGGGCAGGAACATGATTGAAATAAACTCGACAAAAATTACCAAAGGTCATTCCTATGTATGACATTCCTCAATAATAAATAACAAGTTTAAGAGTTTTGTTTTCCTAAATTAGTTTTAGGTTTGAGTGAATTTGGTCAGTAAATCGTTGTGTGCGGCCTTCCGTTATTTTAATGGATCGTAACAGTCAAAAGTAAGATTGAATTACATAACCCAACTGAAGACTTCAAAATTTGGAGTATTCACTCCACCAATAGTTAACAGAGCTCGACTATTAATAGGGTGAGTGGCCAACCCAGGCGAGAGCGGACCTAGAACATCTCTGCCCAGTCTGACAGATACCATTGTTTACCGGGCTCTCTTGAGACAAGTCTTAAAGTTAAAATGTATAACGCCCTTTAAATCACCATGTCTTAAAGTTCACGTCGCACTTTTACTTCTGTTTATGGAATTCGAACCACTTTAGATTTGCTCAACGTAATACTGTTTTGGGTAAAGGAAGCTTTGGAAGTTTAAATTAATTCTTGTATCTATAATCGGTAAAAATGGTACTTGTAAAACTTAAGCAGGATGTTATTTTCGCTCTTAAGGAGTGTTATTGTAGTACTTTCTCCGTACTTGGAATTTTAGTAGTGAAGTATTTGTAGCTTAAATATAGTGAGAACCGTAGCTGTATTAAGTCTAGTACAATGTTTTTCGACTGGAATTTGGTTTAAGGACATTAAACAACTGAACAAATTATCGTGTGATACGAGCTCCTGCAGGACTAAATTAGGTCCTAAAAAGTTTGATAAGGGGACGAGGAATAGAGCGAACTAGTCTGCTTTGATGAATTATTATGATGTACAGTTTTCATTCATTCAGAGTTGTCATTTGGCTAAAATTCCAGGTGACTGACATCGTTCAGAAACGTCTGGTTTCTCCAAGGATTAGTGTGAATTGCAACATTTGCTATCTACTAAAACCAGGGTCATGATACAAGGACCTACAGCTTTATACACTCCGAACCACAGATTTCTCAACCATACAAGCGCTAGGCGTTTGGAACCAGAGACGAAGCGCCATGGGTGCGAATGGTGTCTTCGCCAGTTTGGTTCTGAACGCCTCGGTTTTAGTGTTATTTTCACACGATGTCGCTAACCTATCTGATTTCACGGGAAGGAATGCTGCTGTTTCTAGTACAACTAACCTTCACGAAAGTAAACCCACATTAAGTTTAATAGTATAAAGTATCGCAAAGATTTGGTTTGAATAACAAGACCAAAAATAAACCATGAATTATCTGAAGCATAAAGAATAGCAGAATGTGGTGACCATTATGATTGGTCTTCATAGGTATTTAAATCCAATTGAGAATTTGTGGACATTGTTTAAATCTGAAAACCTCCGCATTTGTGAAGTAATGCAGCAAAGCTTGGACATCAAAAATATCGCCAATAAATTGATTGAATCAGCATTGGCTGCGAAAGGGAGACGAACAACCTTGCTTGCCCCTACCCCACTAGTTGCAAAGTATTGGTTTGTTTATAATTCTGACCAGTTCGTATAGTCACGAAGCTGAACTTAGTAAATTTGATTTTTAATTATTTTTTAATACAGATGAATTATAGGGAAGTCGACGATTCGTTCATTATTTTTATTAAATAAACATTTTTAACCACTGTACCCTATTTTTCTCCATTTGCTTTAACATTTAGTAATTGTTACATGTAACTTCGAATAAGAGTGACTTGTCTTTTTTTTTTCATTATACTTTGGGAAGTTCAGTTGATTTTGAAGTTGTGTAGTTCGGATCAAATATAAATATTGCATTCGAAGGATAAGCGTTATTTGTAGCTTATCTTTGTTTAGCCATTGAAGAAATATTTATTATACAGGGTGTCCGAGAATTATCTGTACAAGTTTTGGCTGTTATTAAGTCAACCATGAAGTGTAGAAATTCCAGTGTTGTCCCATTTTACAGAGAATCTAAGTTTTTTCTGATACCAAGTTTTGACAAGTTTTTTAGAAATTCCAGTGTGTCCGAAAATTATCTGTACAATTTCATCTTTTAATAAAATTCTTGATAACACGTAAAATCCTTAAACAAGATTATTTAGAATCTGTATTTTCAAGTTTCTTTTATTAAAGTAACTAACGTTACAAACATTCGATATGTGCACCATCAGTGATTCGCGAAACATCGAATCGATAATTCCAAATGTTGCCAATGTACGCTGCAGCATATCCACATCAATTCGCTCAATAGCAGCTGTGATTCTTGCTTTTAAATCATCAATGTCTGTCACCCGCGTACAAAAAACTTGAAAAAACTTAGTTTCTCTGTAAAATGGAACAACACTGGAATTTCTACACTTCATGGTTGACTTTTAATAACAGCCAAAAATTGTACAGATAATTCTCGGACACCCGGTATATAGTTTATTATTGAATTCACATTTCTGACGTAAAAAAAGTGTCCAAAGCAGAAATCTTCCAAAGCAACCCAAAAATGTAATGAAAGTTGGAGTGAACATCTCTAAGAACTATCTTGATAACCGTCAGAGGAAGATGCCAGATGAGTCGGGTATGCCTACATGGAAAGTAATTTTCTTTTGTATCAGGCAACAACCGGAAGGGGGACCTCTAGGACAATCTGTGCTGCTTCATTCCACGTACAACTACAGTATATTTTGCAATCTTGTAGATGTTCCGTGTATCGGTCTCCACACGGTCAGGCTGGTGGCCCCCTCCTCTAGACTTGACTTCATGCAAGATAAAATTGCTGTCTGAGCTCTCCACTTCACATGGCCAGGCACACCCAGCTCATCCGGAACCGTTCTGAGTCAGGCGTCTAATCTTTTAAATATTCAATTTTGACTTGTGATATTTCCGATGTCTCTGGGTAACTGGTTGAAAAGTCTTGGTCCTCTGACAACAGAGATTTTCTTTCAAAGTTTATATCTATTTATTTTATTTATTCCGTGTGATGATTTTTTATATATTGGTTCATTATTATTGTTGACTACAATTGGTATATTTACTGAAGAATACTTGGCAACTCAGCTCAAATTGAATACCGCGCGTTGATCTTGTAGAAACTGTAATTGACATTCGTTGCATTTACATCTCATTTAACAAAGATGATGCCGGTTTTTTCTTTCATTTTTTTTAGTGAATTAATTTTGGCCTATTGTACCCTATATTGTAAAGTTTGCAATTAAATTTGTTAAGGATATTTGATGGATTTTATTATGGGAAATCTGAACTCGGGAAGGGAATTTTCACTTTACCACAAAATAAATTTTTTTGGTGTGTGTGCTAACAAGATTTCGATCGAAGAAGGATGATACTCGAAAATACGAAGACTTTCTTAAAATGCAATGATAAAAAAGTAATATGGAAAATATTACTGTAATTAGTTTATAGACTGAATTACTGTAAATTTAACGACAAAATTAATGAAAGTTATCGCTTAAGCAATTAAGTTGATCGCCCTTCGATAACTGCATTTCAAATATATAAACAAAACATTTTGAAAAGTAAAATTGTAACATACACAGTACACACGTTGAGGGGTAAAATTGTAACATGATTACTCTGGTAATACTAAATTTTGAAAATTATTTAAGATTTCGTATACATTTTTTTTTTCACAAAGCTTCTGGGACTAAAACCTGTAATAACACTGGCACTAGCGTAGCTATAGGGGGGCGGTCCGCCCCGGGCGGCACTTTTTGAGGGGCGGCACTTTTGGTCTACTGCAATGAAAAAAAATTTTTATGTCGGGACAGTAGAAGGATACAAGACGCCCCAGACAATTTTATTTTTCCACGAAAACTGCTTGCTTCGTTAATTTCCGACAATGGTAAGGATTGTGTTCCCTTGAAGATGGCCTTATTGACCATCATACCTATTTAAGCGCTTAGTTGTGCTTAATTAATAATAGCATTGGTATAAATGCATTTATTTCATTAAAAAGGGAAATAACCCATAAAGTTCTGTAAATACGTTATTATCTATAAATATACGTTTAATATTTATAAATAATCAATATCAAAACTAATATGCTGGTATTAGTTGTAAAGTATAATCTTGGTAACTCGGTTCCAAATATTGTAATACTGCTGCGGATTTTTCTCACAATTGCTGTTAGTGTTGCTAGCTGTGAGAGGAGTTTTTCTAAACTAAAACTGATAAAGAATTACCTGAGATCTACAGGGTGGGCGGAAAGTAGCTCCCTATTTTGGATTAGTAAAAAAATACGTATATTATCCATTTATTTCAGAAGAAATAATATGAAAAGGTAGGCATACATGGTAGGTTTTCTCTAAAATTCAATGTGGGCTCCAACTCTTTCCACCAGCTTCTGGAGCCGCCCAGGAATGGCGTCCACTGACTTTAGCAGGAACTCCGGCGGGATGGAGGACATGACTTCCCGAATTCGGTCCTCCAGTTCTTCCAATGTCCTCGGTTTGGTGCGGTAGACTTCTTCCTTTACCCACCCCCAAAGAAAGAAGTCGCACGGTGTCAAGTCGGGGCTCCTGGCTGGCCATTGATGTGGACCACGACGACCCATCCAACGCCCAGGGAAGTGGGCATCCAGCCACTCACGGACAACAAGAGCGAAGTGCGGAGGGGCGCCATCTTGCATAAATATCAGATCGTCGATGTTCTCCCATGTAAAGGAAGAAGTCTACCGCACCAAACCGAGGACATTGGAAGAACTGGAGGACCGAATTCGGGAAGTCATGTCCTCCATCCCGCCGGAGTTCCTGCTAAAGTCAGTGGACGCCATTCCTGGGCGGCTCCAGAAGCTGGTGGAAAGAGTTGGAGCCCACATTGAATTTTAGAGAAAACCTACCATGTATGCCTACCTTTTCATATTATTTCTTCTGAAATAGATGGATAATATACGTATTTTTTTACCAATCCAAAATAGGGAGCTACTTTCCGCCCACCCTACTATGGGCACCTTGCGGTTGAGAAATCTTGCCATACTGCCTATAGAACAACAATTGACAGACGAAATAGACTTCGACAATGTCATCGAAGATTTTGCTAACAGAAAAGCAAGAAAAATAACTGTAGAATGTTGTTGTTAATTTTTTCACTTCAGAAGTAAACATGTTGTCCTAATATTTTTCACAGGTTTTTTTCTATACGTCGTTTTCACTTTTTGTTTAAGTATGTTTGTTATGTGTATTGTGTTGTGTTTCAGGGGGGCGGCAAACTCAAGGACCGCCCCAAGCGGCACAAACTCTAGCTACGCCACTGCACACTGGACAATCATTGTTAAACATACACGGTGAACCAAAAGTAGGTGGACAGTAGGTTGAATACGGTTTGTGTTATATTATATTATAACTATGGTGTTCATTATAACTATGGTGTTTGTGTTTTATTATATTAAATATTATAACTAAATTTATTTAAATTTTATTTTGTATTATAGTATACAAAAAAATTAAATATGTATTCTCAAAATAAACGTTATCATTTACTGTCCACCTACATTTGGTTCACCCTATATATGGCAAGTTTGTCAAGATGAGATTATCGCTGATGATTATGTAGTTATTTAAAGTTGAAACGATTAATTTTATTGAGAATGAACATTAACATTGAGGAATAAATCCTAAATATTATTAATAACTGATAATTAAATTAATAATAACAAACAACAAATAAATAAAATACAATAAGTAACAACTGGTACATTTAATGGTAACACATTAACATTTTTCGTATGATTAAGTTTTTAAGTTGTTGCTATGGCGAAATTTTATTAAAAACAAAAGTTAATGTGCATGTACATCTTTCTGGAATAATGGAATAATTCTGAAAATATTTATAATTTTCACGGACGTCTCCGTCTATGGAGGTGGGTCCTGTACACATTATATATATCGTTATTTGTCCTTTTACAGAAAAGTGGGTTACAGATTATGCATTGTCCAATCAGGGATCATTTTTCATTTCTTCCAAAAGCTGACGAATTAGAGGAAAAAAAATATTTTTCACCTGCAATGCGGTACTATACATAAATGTATGATACCGTACATCTCTCAGCTCTCACTAACCTGTATCCAGACTACGTTGAGTTCCAAATTATAAATTATCCAGTCAAGGAACATGTTTCCTTCCTTCCAAAGGCTGACCAACCAGAGGAAGGAAGACAGTTTTACACCTTAAAACTGATACTATTTTGTTAGAATATATATAAAATGATTAAGTACCTACAATAACATTTGATTACAGAACTATACGTTATACAACTTTTCATTGTACATAACATGTAATCTTCCTATTAATTATTGACGTATTTATTGCCTCGCAATTATATACTATACTGAAGTAAGCCATAATAACTTTTATTATGTTACAGGAGTACTTTTAATACTGTTATTTATTTTCTAAGCCAGTAGAAAACAATATAGATTTCTCTGACGTCATAGTGAATAATCATGAAGGTATATTTCTGATTTAGAGAGATTTTCTTGCAAATGTCATTTTAAAAATACCCCTAGGAGCAGGTGCTCAAATGAAGAGCTACACTCAAATTCTATCAAACTCGACTGTCATTAGCATTTTGCGAGGGCTGCTGAGAAGTTCTTGTGATCGCTTGGTTCATCCAGTTAACACTAATTTTTTTTAATTTGTATAAATATGGTAAGTGTTTCAATTTACTTTTAATGGAATTAGTTCGAGAGCATACTAGATTATTGTTTTTAAGGAGTTTAAATTAGTCGATGGCCTAGTATTTATTTGTTTTTGGTAATTTTGTACACGTTAGAAATTATTTAAAAATTAACGAATTTAACACTTATTAAATGTTAAATTTAAGTAGTGATATTTTCGTTAGTTTTACTTTAACGAAAACATCATGACTTAACCATTCAAGTTCGTGCAGTTGACCTAACCTAGTATGATTGGTTAGGTATATCATTATATATATATATAAAATTTTTAAGTGGGGTTGTTTAATATCCGGGACGCTACATAATCTGGCCGCAGAGGACGGTCTCCCATCCAACTACTATCCAGACCCAATGTCGCTTAACTTCTGATTTTCGGGAAGCGGTGTTACGACATCGGCCACGACGTAGCCTATATATATAATATATATATATATATATATGCGTGTGCATGCAGTAGCTATAACTAAACATTTGGTAAGTTGCTTAGAATTAATCAAAACCTACGTGAAAATTGAATGCCCGGTTAGGTCACTAGGTCCTTGACGATTAGTTAAGTCGTGATATGTTCGGACCTTTTCCAGTTTGTGTACCGTTTTTCATATAATTTATTTTTGAGAATATTTTGTTAAAACTAACGAAAATATCACGACTTAACCTAACCAATTATCGGGAAATACGGTATTTCTCAAATAACTGAACCATATTGTAAAAGATTACCTTATTTTTTTTATTTAAAAAAAAAAAAAGCTAAACGCCATCGACTCGGAACAGATACTGCCTGTCGTATATTATCGGTAGCCTATTATCGACTTTTACTACCCATAGTAGGCTTGGTGTTCGAAGCGTTTCTTTGGTATTTGAGAAGTTTTCTCAATTTAGGTTAGTTTTTTAGAAACCTCGGCGTACTTTCTAGAACTTGTAGTACTATGTTAAAGTAGATTGTCTTCATCGATTGGCGTTTTCCTACCTAGAGAAACTAAAAGTTGGCCAATGTTATGCTGAGAGCCTGAGACTAGGACTTCCCCTGAAATGGAGGATACAGACTGAAGTGACGGATATACGATAGGTTAGTATTTAGGGGAAAATTACCCTAAATATTGCCCAAGAACCCAAATTGAGAAGTTTGTCGGATGTCTACCAGCTCTCGTCACCAGTCTAAAACATTGGTTCCAGTTCTGGCAGTTTTTTTACATTAATAGTTTGGACGCCTCAAAACTTAGCAAAAGCTCGCGCCCCCTGTGTAATTTATATTTATTTATGGTCAGATTTTTATGAAATTTTCAATATAGGTTTTAAGGCGGACATCGGAATAAGTACACCATTTTTAAAAATTAAATTTTTTAAATTTCTAAAAATTAAATTAAAAACCGGGCATACAGTTGACCTAACCGGGCCTTCAATGTTATTCCGATGTCAGCCAGTGAAGGCCTGGTTAGGTCAACTCTACGCCGGCCCCCCCCCCCCCCCCCCCCCCCCCCAAATTTTCAACTTTTTTCCTATTTCTCAGTATTTGAAAACTTAATAAAGATCTGACCTTAAATTACACGGAGGGTGGGGGGTACTTTTGTTTTAGGTGCGCAATAGTTTGTGGATTACTTTTCCTATTTTCTTTAGGATTTGGAATATTCACTGATTATAGAATCCAGACGCTGGATACTAGCCATTGGAGAATTTTGGGTGCTACTGTAGTATGCGGTCTACCTACGATTCGGCGGTCTACCTTTTAATTATAGCTTCTTATCTTGTTTACTAATTGTTTGTTTACATCCCAATGTTAATCGCCCTTCACGATTGATTAGGTTTAGTCATGATATTTTCGTTAGTTTTAACGAAAATATCATGATTAAACCTAACCAATCGTAGGTAGACCGCATACACAGTAGCACCGAATTTTGTTAGTCTATATTCTGATAGGCCTACAGAAATAACTTTGGGAGGGGGTGGGATTTGAATGTAGGCCTTTTTCAAGCATAGTGGCTGAGTTAGTCTAGGACTCCTCATGATAGCTAATGTAACTTGATCCTGTGGAATTGGGTATAGCATGCACAAATATAAAACTTTTTCACTGTTTGATTAAAGGTGTAATGTGCAATCTTATTTTCATATCAAAGATGATAGGGCCCCTGCAAATTTTCTAAATAAGCCCAAATCGATTCAAAACTTAAATTTAATGATCTATTCTAAATGGCCACGTTTAGAAGACCTACTAAAATAGCTTTTCTTCCCCTGAGATAGCTTAACCAAGTATGAATAACAATGTGGCGTACTCAGTTAACCATGACTTGAGTTATTTGACTGAACTAATGTTAAGGTATGACTACTCAAATTTTGAGGCATGAACTTGTAATTCATAAATTTTCTAATTTGGCCCTAGGTGGTGCATTCCAGGACAAATTATGCAACATTTTTTTTTTTTAACCATCCCATCTCTAACTTGAAATTTGGTATGCAAGCCGTTTACTACCCAAAGGCAAAATATAAAATTGTAATTAAATCTCTAGCTTAATTCAAAAGTTATGGTCCCTTCCAAAATTTGGTTGGGGACCATCACCCCAGTGTTTTGAAGTGTCGTATCTGTCCCAAATTCGACAACAAAAAAATTTAATGTATTGTAAAGCTTATGACCGAGGGAATTAGAGTTTATATTGAGTAATTTAGTAAAATGTATAGCCAGAGTTTTAAGGCTTTGGTTTCAGGGGGGCTGCCTTTGTCTCTAGATCACTCGATACAAAATTTTCGAAGTAAAAAATGTAGATGAATTGTGTAAAATAACTGTTTTTTATATTAACTACAACTTTATAGTTTTGTTCTAGGCTAAAGCAATATCCTGTATATTTCTTCAACCTGAAAATAAATATTAAATTGGTTATTAAATATAAAATGGTATTTTTCTCTTTATCTATGAATAGTTCACCTACACTTTCCATTTGGGGAAATTTTTTGGGTAATGGTTCAGAATACGGGCGCCACGAGCAAAATTTCGAAAAATACCAGAGAAAGTTTTCTCATTAAAATACGTTGATTGCATGTGTAGCAGTCAAAAAAACGAAGTTAGAAAATTACTAAAAAAGTACATAACGTACCCCCGAGACCTAAATTATACAAATGATATTAAGTTATACTTTTTTAGTAATTTTCTAACTTCGTTTTTTTGACTGCTACACATGCAATCAACGTATTTTAATGAGACAACTTTCTCTGGTATTTTTCGAAATTTTGCTTGTGGCGCCCGTATTCTGAACCATTACCATTTTTTGTAGTGAGTGGCCATAGTGGAGGGAGGGAGCCCCCCTAAAAACTAACTTTTATGTAATTTTATCAAATTACTCGATAGAAGCCTTTTAACTAGCTTGGTTTACAGTGTATTCAAAGTTTTTCTATAGCCCACTTAGGGGCTAAGATATGCCACTTAAAAATGTTGATGGCCCCCACAAATTTTTGGGAGTGACAGTGACCATAGCTTTTGAACTAAAGTTATCGATTTAATTTTGTTTGGCCTTTGGGTACTGAAAGCTTGCATACCAAATTTGTTGAATTTCCAGACTCGGTTCAGTTCATAACTTGGTAATATGATTAATTAGATTTGGTTAAGTTAGTAATTAGGGCCTATGGACTAATCTCGTCGAAGCTAGTGCTGAATTTAAATCGCGACAACAATAAAATATTGTCAAAGATAATCGAACTAACTTTGAAAATAGTGTATGAAGTTTAAGGTTTTGTCCAAATTTGGTGTCACTTCATTCAGATATTAATGGAGTATTTTAAATTTCAGCGTGAGTGTATCTCTGTTCATGTTGGCCAGGCTGGTTGCCAGATGGGCAATGCCTGCTGGGAGCTTTACTGCCTGGAGCATGGCATTCAACCTGATGGACAGATGCCTTCAGATAAAACTGTCGGTGGGGGAGACGACTCCTTCAACACGTTCTTCAGCCTGACTGGTTCAGGAAAACACGTACCAAGAGCAGTTTTTGTCGATTTAGAACCTTCCGTTATAGGTAAGATTTTGATTGCATTTAAACCAAGCATTCTTTTCAAATAAAATTCTAGAAATTCTTAGTTACTTGATTTGGGATTGTCATTACCCACAACCATTTATTGTGTACTTAATTTTAATTTTTTCTTCAGATGAAATTAGAACCGGTGTCTACAGACAGCTTTTCCACCCTGAACAACTGATCACCGGGAAGGAAGATGCCGCGAATAACTACGCTCGAGGTCACTACACAATTGGGAAAGAAATCGTGGATATAGTCCTGGACAGAATCCGAAAATTGGCCGATAACTGCACGGGTCTTCAAGGCTTCCTCATCTTCCACTCGTTCGGAGGCGGCACAGGGTCTGGTTTCACGTCGTTGTTGATGGAGCGCCTTTCCGTAGACTATGGGAAGAAGAGCAAATTGGAATTCGCCATATACCCCGCCCCCCAAATTGCAACTGCGGTGGTTGAACCATACAACTCTATTTTGACCACGCACACTACCCTCGAGCATTCTGACTGCGCATTTATGGTTGACAATGAAGCTATCTACGATATTTGCCGAAGAAATCTCGACATTGATCGTCCCACTTACACCAATCTGAACCGTCTCATTGGGCAGATAGTTTCATCAATCACCGCTTCTCTTCGCTTTGACGGAGCCTTGAATGTTGATTTGACCGAATTTCAAACTAACTTGGTGCCGTATCCCCGTATCCACTTCCCGTTAGTCACTTACGCGCCTGTCATCTCTGCGGAGAAGGCTTACCACGAGCAGTTGTCAGTATCTGAAATCACCAATTCCTGTTTCGAGCCAGCCAACCAGATGGTGAAGTGCGACCCTCGTCACGGTAAGTACATGGCATGTTGCCTCCTGTATCGTGGAGACGTGGTGCCAAAAGACGTCAATGCTGCTATTGCCGCCATTAAAACGAAGAGGAGTATCCAGTTCGTGGATTGGTGCCCTACTGGTTTTAAAGTGGGTATCAACTACCAACCCCCAACGGTGGTGCCTGGTGCTGATTTGGCAAAGGTGTCTCGCGCTGTATGCATGTTATCGAACACTACAGCTATTGCGGAAGCGTGGGCTCGTCTGGATCACAAGTTCGACCTGATGTACGCGAAGAGAGCCTTCGTTCACTGGTACGTGGGAGAGGGTATGGAGGAAGGAGAGTTCTCTGAGGCTAGAGAAGATCTTGCCGCCCTGGAGAAGGACTATGAAGAAGTGGGCATCGATTCTGCTGAAGGGGAGGAAGGCGAAGTTGGTGACGAATATTAAGCCAAAGATCATTCCAATGACATTCCCTCAAAATAAAATTTTAATTTTTTTCGTTTTTGAACCTTATCAAATTTGTGTAGTATTACCGGGATTGATTTCCACAAGTACAGTATATTTGTCTGCTCACAAGAGTACTACTATTGACCAAAATTTGGTAAAAGCTAATCTGCCTCATCCAAGTTTATAACACTGGATTAGCTGTGCTTCATGCTCCGACACTTCCTAAATTGCCATTTAATAGGTAACTGATTCGTCCTTAATTGAAGCCATTTTCTCGTTCATTAAACTCTATTTCAGTATGAAGTAAATAGTATTTTAAAACCAAGCTTTCGCCTATTTGAAACTACAATACTATTCCCTTTGCATCGCAACAGTTAATTTCTCATGGTTAAAAAGGCACTAGGCTGGAACGCAGGAATTTGAAAACTTGATGTCTCGGAGCTGTACGAGAAACAATTTAATGTAACTTGCTCAAAAAATATTGTTCTTGTCTGTCTGCTTTGATTTGCAAATTTTGCTTTTCAAAGGAGATGTTTAGTTTTGAGCTAGTGTAGTACTTGCCAATTAAATTTTAAAATTTTAGTTCGATTGTACGTGAAATTAATCTTAATCCTTTAATGACGTACATTTCATTAAACGAAGTGTTTTGTTAAAAATTAAATATTTTTGGAACTAATCACTGAAATGAACATTTTAAGTTCTTTTCCGACAACACAATGCATTTGAACATGAAAGTTATGAAATTGTGAAAAAAAAAAAGGGGGGGATTCACCTGAAGACAGTCCCTAACGTGATTATTTCGTTAGAACTAACCAATCTTCAATAGCGTACAGTTGACCTAACCGGGCATTCAATTTAATAAATTATATTTGGCACTGTGAAGCAAAAAAACGCATGAGTGCTCTAGTTTTCAGGTGATCCAAAAAAATTTATTACCCCCTGATTGGACTGAGTCCTGTCAGTCGTGAAAGGATGAATACAAAATCTGAGTCCTGTCAGTCGTGAAAGGATGAATACATCAAATCTACTCATTACACTACAGGGTGTCCTGAATGTTTTGTTACACCTATGTAAATGTTACTCCAGTGTTCTGTAACTATGGTAATGAAAGTATATAGTAGAAAACACTAAGACCTTTTTATTTTATACAGAATTGTACATTAGATTATACATAGTTATGCACAAGTTTAACATGTATCCAATGGATCTGTATGCAAACCATCGTTCTCGCTGCACAATGTTTTTACCCCAGGTTCGGTGTGCTATGCTTCTCAGCATTTTAGGTGTTAAAAGTTTAAAAGCTTCCTTTAGAGTTTAGTCCTTCATTGGAATCATAATGTTTTTAAGAAACCTTTTCCTTTATAAATCCCCATAATGCATAACGCGAGAGATCTGAGCTTCTTGGAGGCCATTTTAATGTCCCAATTCATCGATCAGAAACCTCGTTTAAATATTCACGAATCCTCAAGGAATAGTTGGGGGGGTGCTCCCATCTTGTTGGAACCGAACATTTAATATTGAGAGATTATACATGTGTAACGACTTTCGGGATACCCTGTACAATAGTAACTGTTCAGTGTGGTGAGTCACGGCTTGAAATTACGGTGCATGAAATGATGACATAGTTGATCGATGTACAGTAACGTCGTTTCCGGCGAAGTTGAGTCACTTGACCTTCAAAGTAACGACTTCTGAAGTGGTTTTCATAATTCAGGAAAAGGTAATTTAAAATGTTACCGAAAATATAATTGGAACCAAAACTACTAACTTTTAAAGCTAGAACTACTTTTCACATACTATATAACGGGTTTAGACTATCACCATGTTATTACTTCAAAGTGAGGTATGTGTGAATCAGGGCCGGATTTAGGAGTGGGCAAAGTGGGCAGCTGCCCATGGGCCTCCACATATTGACAAGCCATTATCAAAATAGAAAAAACCCGAAACTAGAAAAACCCGATAGATGATCAACAAAAAAACACACACATCCAATACCACTGTAGTACATAAACTTTTACCAATTACTATTTGTTGTGTACTGATTATTATTTTGTTTTTATTACTCTTTTAGGCCTACTCTCACTATAATGGAATACCCGAGTAACCCGAGGCTTTCATTTTTTGCAGAAATGAGTGGAATGGACAGACACAAGAGTGCACGATGTTTTGAAAGTGTATGTATGTTAATTATATTATATCTTATGGATGACTTCAATTATGTCTTCCCCTAAGGTAGGGGGGCCTCCACACGTCTAAATCCGGCTCTGGTGTGAATGGTAGTCAAAAGTTTATTTTAGGAAATGCATAGGTGAATATTTGCAAAATAAAAACATTGTGTATAAATGTTTGTTCGTGAACACTTCACCTTTGCAGTTGGAACGGTATATTAATTAACAGCAAATGAGACCACAAAGTAACTCGTTAAATTTGATTCATTCCTAACTAAATATCTTAATTATGAATTAGTTTCACTATCCTATATATTACATAGATGTATTTTAGATAGCAGTTTGTTAAATTGCTATAAATTAATTTCCATTAAATCGGGTTTTGTTTGATCTCAGGTGGGCAAAATTTCTGGTTAGTTCATGGTTGGGGAAAAATATATATGTGTGTGTACTGGCTACTTTTTTAAAATACAATTTCACTTCTTTTTTAGCGCCTGAAATCTGCTGCTGTTTAAACCAAAGCTTACCTATTATCTAGTCTATCCACGCTCACATTATAACATAAATAATTTCATGCAAAAAGATTTTGAACAAAAATATGAGTCAGCGAGACTATAATATGGGGAGACCTTTACATTTATTTCAAGCTCATGAGCCACTTAGATTTTGAGTGCAGTTTCACAGATTTGTTTAAAATTTTGATGGCTGTGGTATTTTTGTAAAATTGTGGTCCCACTTGATTTCACAAGAATGAAATTTGTACAAGCATGGCCTGACTGGATGTAGGTTTTTGGGGTAAACTTCAGGTATGGACACTAGCGCATTACATTTCATTTTCATGAATGTTAGTTAGCTTTCTTCACTGAAATAATATTTGTAGTATAAATGTTTTTTATTAGCTCTATATGGATATTTACTACTGTTAAACATTAATGGTTTTTCGTTTATAATCCTCTGTCTGGTGTACGAAGTTAGGTTATAGTGAGCTCGTACATGTAAATAACAGTTTTCGTAATGATTTTCAAATACATTTTTAAAATCTCATCTAGTCATCCGTGCCTGATCTATTTTAAATTTTTTCTTACATTGTAAGTTTAAACCTGTATATTTGAATAATAACAGTGCTATTTTCAAAATTACCTCTCACAAAGTAACGTCAACTAGTTACTTTGTGTCTTCATATTTGAAGTAGGCCCACTGTTTATGATTGGCTGTAGATTTGGTGTTATTCGTAAATGCTGTGGAAATAAGTTTTAGTTCCAGTTGTAACTCTCATGATTAAAATATAATTGCAAACAGCGAAAGCTGGACTGGTTCCAACTTCAGGAATTCTGAAAGGATTGCCTTATTAAATTTGACTGGGCGTGACAGCTATATTTGTTAACATAGCGACTTCCCTTGAATAAACCTGAATCTGTCATGTCCATTGATTGATCGATTTGCAGTTCCAGAGATCTTTAAAAACTTTACAAAATTTGGTATAATAATAATAATTAGAAAAACATGAAAAAGCTCTATAAACGCAATCAATAAATCTCCCAAGTTCATCTGAGGAATAGAAATGGGGAACAGTGATGAACCTGTTGTTCGTAATTTATATCGATCATGACTTTCAATTGGTAGGGGTTTTATTTTTCCCGATCACCCTACCACCCTTCTCAACAATCGTTCGTGGTTCAAGGACGTAAAGCAGAATCAACCTACTCAAGCATCACCATAGGACTTTCAAGTGGAAGGCAATATGATACCTTAATTTGACAGTAAATATGTTTAGGGTCTAATTACCTACCAAAGAAGTTCAAATAGAACCTAACGATGTCTTCTATTCTCTTCTATTTGAATTCAAGGAGGTAGATAGTTTCAAATGTTCACTGTGCTTATGACTTTATTTTAGCTCAATAAAAAGATAATCTAACTAATGAAAACTATATAATTTAATAAAGTACTTCAATTTTTATTTAAGTTCCTTTTCATTAAAGTTGTTTAAAGAGCCTGATTATTTCTTACTGTTTCAAACTTTCATATAAATTATCGTTGGTGATATTTCAAACCTTCGCAAGTATTAAAACTCCAATTTTAGAGAAAGAAAAACTAATCTCTAATGTATGGAACATTTACGAACGCTTGAAACAATTGTTACGATGGGAAGAAACAGAAGTAGAGTACCGTAAGTTTTTATATGATTATGTGCCAACAAGAATTTAAAAAAACAACTAAATTTAGGGCAGGTGACACTTGTGAGGTTTTGGAATATCACCATCGATATACAGTACAGACCACGTTACAACACCAATTCCTATTGGATTAGCGAGGTTAAGCGATAACAGTTGATTCTGTTCAGTACGTGGGTAATTAATCCTATTCTCCGTTCAAGTGATGTAGCGACTGGTAGATGGTATACAAAAATACAGATTCAATGTATTACACGAGCTTTATCGTTACGAATGAAGTTAAACAAGCCCAAACATCATTACCATCGAGGGCTGTGTCATAACACCGTTTCCCGTCGATCAGCGAGGCTAAATGACATAGGGTCTTGGGTATATTGTAGTTGGATGGGAGACCGTCCTCTGCATCTAAATTATGTAACAACTCGTGGTTCAGATCCCACGTAAAGCTGTAGGGCTCCCTCCGTCATATCATCATCTCATATGACCTTAGATGCTTCGAAGGAGGTTAAATAACCCCATCATTACATTGTAGCAGCGATATACTGTATACTCTGACACTGTAATTCACAAAATACGGAGTGGCCACAAAGTTCCTTTGCAGTAAAATTACAGCATATATCTATGTTACCTTTGTTTTTCATGCAAAGGGACTTTGTGGCCACCCTGTATATATAAAAATTAATTTACACTCGTTGGAAAGCATCTAGTTCACAAAATGGTTGCTGAAAAAAAGTGTTTCAAACACTGTGAGTGAAATATGACAATAAAACCCCCACTAATAGACAGAGTTTATTTCCACAACAGTTTAGATGCCCACTGGCATCATCTTCGGGTGGATACAGAAAAACGAAAGAAACTGTTGTGGAAATAAACTCTATCTATTAGTGTAGGTTTTATTGTCATATTTTGACCTCCACGTAAGAAAGTGAAGTTTGTTTTGCATTTACTTTGAGTGAAACTGAGAATCTTGGGCTTAATAGGCCTATATAGATTTTATAACTAATAATCTAGTATGTTCACATGATTTGGCTCGCAAAACTACTCAAGAATGTTTGTCTTTGTGATTCAATAATTTAATGATAGAAGTCGATACAGTAATAATGGAGAAGTGAAGTCCTTGAAGTACACCAGATATTGGGAAACAACATGGAAGGGAATCCCAAACGTAAGTATCTGTGTATTTTATTTTTAATTCTGTTTTTGTCTTTTGAATATAGTTCATATCTGGGGTGTACGATGTTGGATTAAACCCTCCGTTATATAAAATGAGATTGACATCCTGAACACAGTCTTCGCTCGTTGTCCATGACCATGAACAAAATGTCGAGAAGATGACGAGCTTGCGTCATCGAGAGTAAATGGCTGTAGTAGCTTAAAACTTTCAATTTACTCAAAAATACCAAAATTTTGAAGCAGTTTGTTTCTCAATTTTAGATGCATAACTTGATCTGTTGATCTGATAATTTGGATTACCTGAAGATCAGGGCCCCCAGCCTTATTTAGTTATTTATAAGGCTAACTAACGAAAATATCACGACCTAACCGAACCATTCGTCAAGGTTGGCACTTGGGCATGGTATTAATGTGTCATGAGTGATGATTTGAGGGCTATTTAACCTTTAATAGTTAATACGAAGTCATGGGTCAGATGAATTGTGTGTTGGGTCTGTGGGACCCGTGAATTCCTATCAAGGGTTAAAACTTGAAAGAAAATTCAGGATACCAATTTTTTATAGATTAAGTTTTGGAAAAAGAGATGTTTTACCATTTTATAAAGTATTATTATGTCGTCCATGCACCCATTCAGGGTACGAGCAGCCCGCAGCATCATTGCCAACTACACAGAGTTGACGCACCGACAAGACCTCCGCACGTGTTTCATCACCACTGGAAGAAGTAATACTTTTTGTGTTGACAGTATATTTGACGATATATAATAGCTCTATTTATAATCCTCCGCACGTGTGGTTGTCTTTAGCTTGCCTTATAGACACGCCGTTTATCATATCATATAAGGTCGGACGCATGATTCATCGGGACGAAGATGCACCGCGAGTTTGCGTTTCCTCCTTTAGGCCACGCAGATTTACATATTCTGGTAGCCCTGTTTGTAATTCACTTGACGTCTTCAATTTTATTTGGTTCTTTGGGGCGTAATACACCTTAAAAGTTGGTGAGGAGATATTTTACTGGAGTTTGTTGTCTTGCAAATTTCTAATAGTAATCTTTGTAAATGCAGGTTTAATATGGTTAGGTTAGGTTATACTAGGTATGGTTAGTTAAAGTTAGTCTAGATTAGAAGGTGCCGTAGATCACTTAAGGTTTCGTTGTCTTTGTAAATACAGGTCCAAATATTCTTGTCCCGAAATTTTTCATTCGAGAACAATTTCTCGGCCATTTGAAAATTTGGTTCGTCGGTCAAAATTTTTTGTCTTTCAAAAGGTCCTACCGCTGTTCTTTGTCAATGCGGGTTTTCTTGAAAAAAATTATTGGTTGGTTGGTTAGTGTGACCAAAAACTTGCTAAAAATCGAATAAGGGAAGAATCTTTAAAACGAGCAACAGCTGCTGGAAGGAGAGATGAGAAAGAGAAAACGCGAAACAGAGAAAGCGAACGAAAGCATAAAAACAGATGACGCAAGTGGGCTCGAACCCACGTACTTTGATTTTCAAATTTTAGGATCTGAACGACGTGTGTTTACTAACCCCTGCACCCCTGCGTTGGAGGGGCACAAAGTTCTCCTTTAAGTAAAACCTTAACTATTTCAGAATATGTAAATAAATGAAACATACACACACACACACACAATTTCACCATGACATCACTTTTAACAGTGACTCATTCCACGACAAACAACTAAATGCGCTAAAACTTCGGACTGAAGATAAATCTCGATAATGTAGCAATAAATACACAATGTAGGTGTTGCTTTACAGCAGGTACTATATATAGATAAATGTCTCGCATGGTTAAAATACTAATCACCAAATAGGCCTAAATAAAGAATGCCCAGTATTATGAAATTAAATACATTTAAATCAATATCCTCTGTATGAGCTATGAACAGTGATTGACTGCTAGTATAAATGTATAAAATCAATACCAGCTGCTGCTGCTGCTGCACGACAATGAAAACTAATTAGTTTCGATCGATGTTCAGGCGCCAGAGTTAACTTCTATTTATGGACTTCATTTTCAGATCGTGCTTAGTGACAATGTTACTTTTCCATATAAACTTACATACTGTACGCATGCTGTAGCCTATTCTAAATTATCCCACTCCCACCCCATAATAAAACAAACAAACAAACACTTTATTTCAGACTCAACAGGTACAAACCTTATACAAGACATTAAACATTATACAAAACCCTCAAATTTTGTTTGTACAGTAAAGCTTTTATAACGTTACTATTCTATATAAATATTGACATAATATAAGACTGCATTAGTTAATCAAACATTTGCTCTGCACTCGTATGATTTTTTTTTATGCAGGAAGGAGAGACCAATGGCAAATGCCCACAAAAGTGTCCCCACCCATAGAAGAAGAGAGCCAAAATCAAGGTCCAGAGTTTTCGAGATGCCTAAACACTCTGCATTTGAAAGATGGAAGATCATAGACAGGAGCAAAGATAGATTGAAGAATTGTTCCAGCGTTGACCGATGGAGAAGATGAAAAATTGAAAATACCGATTTGCATTATATATATATTATATATATATATATATACCCCCTCCCCGCGGGCGGTCTTTCTGGGGTGGATCGCCCGCGGGCTCCTGCCTCCATGTGGCGAGGGGGGTCAGCCGTGGCTGGGGGCCCTGCCGGGTCCCCCGCCCGGTTGCGAAGTGGACTTTTAGCATACCCTGCTATCCTACAGCCCCCTCTTTCCTGTCTTCCCCTCTTTACCCACTTCCTTGCCCCCTCTGTTTTTTCTGCTTTCTCTGTTCACTTCGCGCGCCCCGTGGGCTGCCGGGGCTGGTCGCTGGGGGTCTCGCTCCCATGGCTGGGGCCGGACTAAGTTGGCTGGTAGGGTGCCCAGGCCTGGGACCCTGGGGGGCCTTGGTCTTTGCTGCCGGCGGGGGAGAACTTTCGACGCTGCAAGGGCCCCTTTTGAAACGGGGGTACCTACATGGGACGAGGCACCCATCCCCCGCCGGCGTGCGCTTGGTCCCCTTGGGCCCCGGGTAATCGGTTCCCCGCGGCCCCGGGCGCGAAACAATAAAAAATTTTTTTATGGAAACACAAATCTAATGGACCTCGTTGACGACCCGGCTTGTGCATCTGACCTCCCTCTGACTACCTCTTTGGACCTTGGGTCTGGTAAGGGCAGTCGGCAGCCCTCGCCCACCCCGTCTGCTCTTCTTGCCGACACTTCCTCTCCCTCTCTTCCCCAGGCTCGTGGCGCCGCTGCCCGACCCCCGCCAGTGGCGGATGGACCTGCAGTGGAACCTCCCGACCCCTGGATCCCCCCATATTCCACGTCCCGATAGGGACCCACCTGCTTTTTCGCCCTCAGGTGGGAAGCCCGCGGCCCCGGTCGCCTCCCACTCCGGTCGGGCCTCATCGCCCCCGGCCCCCTCGGCCCCTGGGGGACGTGGGACCCGACGTCGCCGTCCGCCTTTCTCGTCTCCCCGTCCCCTCGAAGTACCGGTGGTGTTTGGCCCGACGTCTTCGCTCGGCCTTAGGACGGTGGACAAGTTCCTCGTCCTCCGCCCCTCCTCCTCCAAGCCCCTCCCCACTAACCATGAACGCCTCTTTCGAGCGATCCATGGGGTGACGGGGACGGCTCGTTTTGACCTTCGGCCTCAGAGGGATGGCTCCATTCTGATAAGGTCGCGTTCCTCTGTCGAAACCTCCTCTCTGCTCGCTATCCCCAATGTCCTGGGCTGCGGGATTGCGGTGTCCCCCCACCCCCGCCTCAATCAGTGCCAGGGCACAATTTACGCTGCTCGTCTTCTACCCATCCCGGTGGAAGACCTCCAGATTGACCTCGCCTCCCAGGGTGTTGTGAGGGTGTACCGCTTTCCCGACAGATCGCCATCCCCAACCGCCCCTTCTCCTCGCCTGCTCCTCACTTTCGACTCACTGGTGCCCCCCGTTTCGGTATTCTGGGGCTTTGGTGAGAGACGAGCGTGCGAATTCTCAGTACGACCATACGTGCCAGATCCTACGCGCTGTTTTCAGTGCAATAGGTTTGGCCACGTGAGCAGCTCCTGCCGTCAGCCGGCCCCGTTGTGTGTCCGTTGCGGCGGCCCTCCCCACCCCTTGCCCTGTACTGCTCCGCTTTCCTGCACCAACTGCCATGGACCACACCCTGCTTCATCCCGCTCTTGCCCGTCCTTCCTCTTTGGAAGGGAGGTTCGGGCCCTCTGTTCATCAGAGTTTCTCAGCGCTCGGGAGGCGCGGGACCGGTTGCGTGGCTGCGAGGCCCGGCGTGGTGCCTCGTACGCCGAGGTTCTCCGTTCCCGGACCCCGTCCTCACCGGCGGTTCCCAACGCGCCTCCACCCACCGTGTCCGCTACTCCCAGTCCATCCTCTGCCGCCCAGCGGACTCCTACCGCGGCTCCCCGTACTACCAGCGCGTCCCCACGTGCTCCCCCCGCGAACGCCGATGCTTCGTCGGCAACCCCCCCTGCCCCTTCTACGCCCTCTCCACCGGCGCCTTCGGCCACCCCCATTCCGGATCGTGACGCGCCGTCACCCATGCGGGCCGCACGACGGAGGGGTAGGGGCCGCAAGCGCCGCGCCAGTGGTGACCCCGAAAGGTTCGAAGCCATAAGCCTCGCATCACCTTCCTCTCCCAAACACAAACGCCCCCTTCGCCCTACCGCCCCGGTGTCCTCACCATCCCCACTGCGCAACCGTTATGCACGCTCCCCCCTGGGGTCCCCGACGGCCCTCGTGGTGGGGGCTGAGATACACCCCTCTCCGGCCCGGTCGATGGACCCACTGGAGGGGGAACTCGCCCGCCTGGTCGGGGTGGGTGGGACGTGCACGCCCCCGCGCTTGACCCGCCCCATCTCTCTCCTCGACCTGCCAATGCCTCTGGGTGAGGTATTATTTTCCACTCCCCCTCGTAGTCCTGCCTCCCCCGCACCTCCGGTGAAGGGAGGGGCATTCTGGATACCTCTCACATCCCCTTCTCTGCATCGCTCTCCCCCGGACGTCCGGGAGACTCCTCTTCTGGAGGCTTGCCGGCGTCTGGTTCCACATCGCCCCCTCGTCGGGGTGACCCTCGCCTTCGCCCTCGTTCGGCGTCCCTCGCTGAACTCCGGGGCTTTCCGATTCCCTCTTTAATCTCGGGCCGCCCGATCGGCCCACCCACCCCATAACCATCCTTTACGCTGACTTTCCTACCCCTCTCTATACCTCGCTCCTGCAGTGGAACATCCGCGGGCTCCTGGTAGGCCTCGAAAGTCTCTCCTCTCTCCTGGCCTCCAGGTGTCCGGCGTGTTTCTGCCTTCAGGAGACGATTCTGGGATCCCGTTCCCTCCCTCGAGTGTCCGGTTACTGCGGGCTCCCTTCCCCGCCTCTCGATGGGGCGGGGAGGGGGGCGCCGCGGTCTTCGTGCACCGCTCCGTCCCTTTCCGCCCCCTCCCGCTCCGTACAGTCCTGCAAGCTGTGGCCGTGCGCCTTTCCTTGGGGCGCCAGCTCACGGTCTGCTCTCTTTACCTCTCCCCTAACGTACGCCCTCCACCCGATTCTCTCCGTGACCTAATTCTTCAGCTTCCCCGCCCTTTCCTGATTCTCGGGGACTTCAACAGTCGGGACCCGGCCTGGGGGACGTTTGCTCCACCTTCCTCTCCGGGACCCTTCTCTCCCTTATGGACGAGCTCGAGTTCACCTTTCTGAACGATGGCTCCCCAACCTGCCTTCACTCGGCCCACGACAGTTTCACTTGTATCGACCTTTCCCTGGTTTCCCTCGAAATCGTGACGGAGTTCACCTGGGAGGTCCTGCCGGATTCTTCCGGCAGTGACCATTTCCCAGTGTGTCTTACCCCGACCCGTCTCCTCCCCCCCACCTCTGTCCGCCCGCGCTGGCTGTTCGCCCGAGCAGACTGGGCCTCATACGCGAGGGGCACGGCGATCTCGCCATCAATTCCTGCCTTTCCCTCCGTCAGTGAGGCCCTCGCCTTCCTCGAGAGTAAGATCCTCTCGGCTGTCGCCAGTTGCATCCCCCGTACCTCTGGCTCCCCCAGGCCGCGAAGCGTCCCATGGTGGACCCCAGAGTGCTCCCATGCCGTTCAGGAGCGGCGCCGTGCCGGCCGCCGCTTCTACCGGACCCGCCAGCTGGAGCACAAGATCGAGTTTCAGCGCCTGAAGGCAGTGGCCCGTCGGGTCCTGAAACTGGCCCGGCGTACCTCCTGGCGGAGTTACGTGTCCGGGATCTCCTCCACGACTGCCCCCTCGACTGTTTGGCGCAAGGTGCGTAGCTTTGAGGGGACCCGTGTCCCCCCTCGACCCCCGGTGCTTCGGGTCGGGGACGACGAGTTCGTCTCCGATCCGGAGGCCGTCGCAAACGCACTCGCGGCGCACTTCGCAGCCATCTCCAGTTCCGATTCCCCCCATTCCCGCCGCGACCCACCGGATTTTCCACCTCATAGGGATGACCCCTATAATCACCTCTTCCGCATGACGGAGCTTCGGGAGGCCCTCCGCCCCCGACGCTCCTCCGCACCCGGCCCCGATAATATCCCCTATGACTTGTTACGGCACCTCCACCCCTCTGCTCTCAGCTTTGTACTGGACCTCTATAACCGGATTTGGTTGGAGGGTTCATTCCCGGACCGGTGGCTTGAGTCCATCGTCGTCCCCATCCCGAAGCCCGATAAAGACCCATCACTCCCGTCGAACTATCGCCCCATTAACCTGACATGCTGCGCCTGCAAGGTTATGGAGGCGATGGTCGCCTCGCGGCTGTCTCTTACTCTGGAGGCGAGTGACCAATACCCTGCTACCCAGGCTGGTTTCCGGCGCTTCCGGTCTACCACCGACCCCCTCCTCCTCCTTAGCCACGACGTGCAGGAGGCTTTCTCCCGGCGTCACTTTGTACTCGCCGTCTTTTTCGACCTCCAGAAGGCCTACGATACTACTCGGCGGAGCGCGGTCTTTGACTGCTTACGCTCCCTGGGTTTCGTAGGCCTTCTCCCCTCCTTTATTTATAACTTCTTGTCCGCCCGTTCTTTCCGCGTCCGCATCGGTTCTACCCTCTCTGACCGCTTTCCGTTGGAGGAGGGTGTCCCTCAGGGTAGTGTCCTTAGCGTCCTGTGTTTCTCACTAGTGATGAACACAGTCGCTACGGTCCTGCCTACTTCCGTTCGTAGCTCCCTCTATGCCGATGACCTGGCTATCTATTGCTCTGGCCGCCTCCCGTCTTTGGCTGAACGTCGACTCCAGCTAGCCATCAACGCGGTGGTTCGCTGGGCGTCCTCGGTTGGCTATGCTTTCTCACCCTCTAAGTCTTCCAGTATGCTTTTCCGTCCTCGGCGCTTCCGTCTGTCGCATACCTTCGCCCTTACTCTTGCCGGCACTCCTCTTCCCCTCGTCCCATCCGTTCGATTCCTGGGTATGACCCTCGACGAATTTTTCGGTTGGGTTCCACACCTTAGGCGGTTGCGGCAATCATCTCGCCGCACCCTCTCCCGTTTGAGTCACCTGTCCCACATGACCTGGGGGGCGGACAGGCGTACTCTGCTGCGCCTGTACACCTCCCTGGTGCAATCCCGCATCGACTACGGCTGTGTGGTCTACAGCTCCGCCTCCTCTCCGGCACTCCGTATGCTGGATCCTCTCTCCACCGTGGCCTTCGCCTGGCGTCGGGTGCCTTCCGCTCGTCCCCTGTCGCTAGTCTTCAGGTGGACTGCGGACAACCCCCCTGCCCCTTCGCCGGGGCCTTCTCATGGCGAAGTGTTACCTTCGCATCTGCCGCCTCCCGAGGTCCCTACTCTTCTCCGCGATCTCCCAGGCGCTACCCCGGCCTGACACGTGGCATTTCGCTGCCTCCCTGGCCGACGTCTTTTCGTCCCTGGGGATCCCCCCCCCTCTATTCTGCAGTTCTCCTTCGACCTGTCGCCCCCCTGGCTGACCACCCCTATCTGCCGCTGCCAGGCGCTCCGTGGCCTGCGTAAGGAGTCTCCTCCTACCGTCCTCCGGTCTTCTTTTCTGGCCCATCTTCCCGTACACTCGGACGATGTTCCCGTCTACACCGACGGCTCGCGCTCCCCTGCAGGTGTCGCGGCCGCCGTCTTCTCTCCGTCGCTGTCACCTACCTCCCGGGGTATCCCCCTGCCGGTTCAGGCCTCCATCTTTTCCGCGGAGCTCTTTGCCCTTCTGGAAGCCCTCCGTCTGGTATCGGGTTTTTCGCGGTCTCCTGTACCATCTTTCGGACTCGCTGAGCGCCCTTCAAGCGCTCGAGCGCTATAATTCCTCGGACCCCCTCGTACGCATTATTCAACAGGAGTACCATGTCCTGCACACCGTTCACCGGATCCGGGTCACCTTCTGCTGGTTCCTGCCCATGTCGGTGTTTCCGGTAATGAGGCGGCTGACCGCACAGCCCGGTCCGCCGCCTCGATGTCTCCCCTCCCCCGCCCGCTCCCCTTTCTCGACTAGTGCAGGTCTTTCGGTCCTCTACGACCGCATATGGCAGCAGTCCTGGGACGATGCCACCGGAAATAAACTCTGGTCCATCCGCCCCCGCCTGTCATATTGGGCGTCCTCTTTCCACCGCTCCCGACACAAAGAGGTCGTCCTTGCGCGGCTTCGCATCGGCCATACGCGCCTCACGCACGGCTATCTTATGTCCCGGCAGGAGGCTCCTTGTTGCGCCTCCTGCCAGTCGCCCCTCACCGTCTTTCACATCCTTGTGGAATGCCCCACCCTGTCGTCAGTACGTCGTCGCGCCTTCTCGTTCCTCTCTGATTTCCCCCTCCCCGATCGTTTACGTCTTATGCTCGCTGAGAGCCCTCTCTTCTCGCTTGACCGTCTTTTCCTTTTCCTCTCCCAATCTCGCCTCCTCTCTGAGCTTTAGGTGACTTCTCACCCGTCGTCCGCGGTCCTCCCACTTCTAGTGCCTTTTCCCCGTCTCCGTTTCTCTTTCTCATATTCTGCTTCGCCATGATATCCGCTAGCGTATAGCGGGAAATGGCGGTAAACGCCCCAATACAAAAAAAAATATATATATATATATAGGGTGAACCAAATGTAGGTGGACAGTAAATGATAACGTTTATTTTGAGAATACATATTTATTTTTTTTGTATACTATAATACAAAATAAAATTTAAATAAATTTAGTTATAATATTTAATATAATAAAACACAAACACCATAGTTATAATGAACACCATAGTTATAATATAATATAACACAAACCGTATTCAACCTACTGTCCACCTACTTTTGGTTCACCGTGTATATATATCGGGTGGCCACAAAAAAACTTTACTTAATTCAAAGTTTAATAACTGCAACAATTCAAAACTTATGCGATTGAGCTTTGGCACACATTAACAGATGGTTATAATCTATAATTGCTGGAATTTTCAAATATGTAGGTTCTATAGTTTTGTTACAGTGAACAATTTAAAAGCATATGTCTAAAAATAGCATGCCGAAGAAAATGAATTTGACCTCCCTGTTGGTAAACTGCCCTCAATCGCTTCTTCCACGAGGAGATGCACTTTCGAACCTCATCTAAGGTGATATCCTCCCATGCTCTACTGATTTTCTCCTTAAGTTCATCTTCGGTGAATTTGTCTTTCTGGCTGCCGTAAACCTTCACTATGAGGGAATCCCATACTGAATAGTCCATCGGATTACAGTCGGGAGACTGAGGCGGCCATTCATCCTTTTTGATGAAATTAGGGGTCTCTTGCTCTAGAGGATTTTGGGTCGCTCGGCTTGTATGGGCGGGTGCCCCATCTTGCTGGAAAATGTAGGCCTCATCAGGATACAGCTGACGACAATCAGGAAGTAACCCATTATCTAACAGGTTGATGTAGCGCTCAGAGTTAACTTTAGTTTCGTTTGTGGCAATAAAATGAATTCGTGTTTTCCCCTTCCATGAAATTCCCGCCGATACCATTACTTTTCTGCTGAATCGTGAGGTTTCATGATAAAGCCTGGAGGGAGGAATGTCCTTTTTCCTTGAACCATAAACCCTGTCATTTTGCCTGTTTTTGGCCACCTCCAACGTGAAATCCTTTTCGTCTGTAAACACAACTTTTTGCACGTCTTCAGCTGAGTAACGTTCATATAGGGATTTACAGCGGGTCTTTCTACGCTGTCTTACATTCTGATCACGCCGAGAAACTCGAATTCTCTTGTAGGCCTTCAATTTCAAACGTTTTATAATCCCTTGTACAGAGGAGCGAGAAATCCCAAGGTCGTACGCAATCTGTCTCTGGGAGCGATGAGTTCCTGGTGTATTCTCCTGGGATTGAATCAGTTCCTCCACGGCAGCCTTATTTTCTTCTGTTGAAACACTTTTGGGCCTGCCGCTGCCGGGTTTTCTAGCTGTTGATCCAGTATCCTTTATCTTTCTTATTAAGTTATAAACACTTTGACGAGTCCAGTTCTTTGCGGGGAATTCTCGGACAATCCTATTTCCATTCCAACCTTTTTCCTTGACACATGCTTCTATGATGGCTTTATCACTTTTACTTAACGTCATGCTGGCGGGGTTTTAGCGGAAAAATAAAAGAAAGCAAATTCACATTAGGTTTAGCCTACGCCAGCGCGCGTGTCATACTACGCTACATTAGGTTTAGCCTACGCTAGCGCACGTACGTGTCAGATGCACACCAGGCATGCTATTTTTAGACATATGCTTTTAAATTGTTCACTGTAACAAAACTATAGAACCTACATATTTGAAAATTCCAGCAATTATAGATTATATGCATCTGTTAATGTGTGCAAAATCTCAATCGCATAAGTTTTGAATTGTTGCAGTTATTAAACTTTCAATTAAGTAAAGTTTTTTGTGGCCACCCGATATATATATGAAATACAGGTATATTCCACGTTTAAATGTGATAATAATCACGCCATAAGTAATCTAATGTCATACTTTACAATCTACTAATGTGTTTTCAACCCAACAATATAATGTATACGTCTTCACTGACGAGTAAATGAGGACTCTTATAGTTCCTGAGGGAGAGACTTATCGCATTAATTAAGGTCAATGAAAATTAATATTGATGACATAAAACTATATTTCAAAGTTTTAAATTTTATGACAATATTTATTTTTAAAAATCGTCATTTTATTTGGTAAAACTGATTTTCTGAGTAATTAGTGCTCCAGAAGTATGAGATGATACAGTACGTCCTCTTAAATGTAACTATAATTTCAAGACGGTCTAAGTGGTGTATTTTGGTCGGAAGATGCTGAACCTGTGCTTAATTCGTTAATAATAATGTTTTGGATCTGCGAGACCCCTTTCGTAATTTTTGAATGGAAGTGAGGTCACGAACATGAGGTAGTAAACTCATAAAGAAAAAATAATCTTCGTCGTATTCGGTGTTCAGTGCTTCACGCTCTTTTGTTTCGAATAACGCCATTTTGCGTTCTTCCACACGTAAGAATTTTGAGCTGATATCTTGACTTTTCCTCGTACATTTCAGTTTTGTAGATGGAGCGACATTTTGTTCGTTTTCATTTTGACTGATTTCAGGTTCATCCTGTTGAGTATCCTCACTGACATCGTCGAAGTCTTCAATCTCATTTGAAGTGATGTCAGGAAGATTCTTTGTTGCGGGTTTAGATATCATTTGGTCTTTTAAGAAAAGTAGTTGTTCAAAATGAGGCCACGATGATTTATGGAACGCTTTCGGGGTATTTTCTCGAGTTCTCTGCGAAATGTGTCCTTCATAATTTTCCATTTCTGTCGGACTCCTCCTCCGAAATAAAAGAGAGAGAACCTAAAACTTAAAATAAATTGAACTTGAGAAGGAAGGTGGGGAGAGTAGGAGAAAGCCAAAAGAGGACTGGATTTAATGGGAAGGAATGGACGAAGCGAAGGAAACACGGCTAACAAAACAATCATAATGAGTTCGGAAGAATGTATATATATATATATATACACACACAGTGCTGTGCCCGCTAACTCCTAAAGCTAGTGCCACTAATGCTAACGCTAACTACCATAAAATATAGCGGCGCTAACGCTAACACTAAGCATTTCACCAGTTAGCTACGCTAACGCTAATTTTTTCCGAAACCACCCCAATTTATACATGTTCTGTCTTCCGTAATTTACTAACATATATCAATTAGCATACACCTTGATATAATTGGTTGCTAAAGTACAAAAATGTGACGTTATAGTCTACGAAAATTTAAAAAATTTTAGGTTGGATACGAGTTTGTTTCGTATATATTAATAGGAAAAAACAAACCAATGGAAGAATAAATTCTATTAAATTTATAGGAAAAATTAGCGATTGACTTTCTCTAAAAACTTAACAGCGCTAATCCCACCACTGTGTGTGTGTGTGTGTGTGTGTGTATATATATATATATATATAAAATCATCGATGTCTTTCTCAAGAGTTTCAGCCACAGAAAATTCAATGAAACAAGTTTCATTCAATTTTCTGTGTTACCACGTATTTATATTTTGAGGTTTATATATTTGTTTGTTCATTAATAATTAATACTTTACATGAAATGTGCATGACTGGGCCTTATAAGCTACTTTATAAGCTTAATTTAATTGTAAATTGCATAATTTATTAGTGGGAATATCCACATAACATCCGCAGTCAGAAGTGCGGATGCGGATATCCGGTCCACCACTAATATATATATATATATATAATTCTCCAACTTTGAAAGAATATACTTCACCTAGCATGAAATTTCAATAGCCAAATTACATCACATAAATCTTAACGCATTGATAACAGAAGTAAGTACCTACCAAAACGTTGCAGACAAAATTAAAAGGAATATATACAGTATAAGTTTCGGCCTTTTTTGCAAATAGGCCGATTCAATTTAGGTTAAATGAATACCCGTTAGGTCAACTGTCCGCCCTTGACGATTGGTTAGGTTAAGTCGTGATATTTTCGCTGTTTAACGAAAATATCATGACTCAACCCTTTTGCAAAAAGGTCGATTTCTCAAAAAGGCCGTAATATATACTGTGTATGTGTGTGTGTGTATGTGTTTTCCACTGACTGTGGGACATTTTGTCCCTAAAACATTTTTCGGGGGTCGGGGGTTGAGATTGTTAGGTTAAATTAGTTGGAATATCGGTGAAATTCTCCGTATATGTATTGGTCTTTTCAACTGTAAATCGCTTTCAACTATCCCCTAAGGCCTAAGCCTTCAAATGATCTTCAATAGATTACTCGTATGTTTTACATTTGGAACTTGTTTGTCGGTCGATAGTAGACTAAATTAAAAACCCTAATATGAAAACTGTACCTTATATATATATATATATATATATATATAACCTTTGGTTAGCTTCCGCCCGAATTGTTCATTCTGACGAAGGTCAAGCTTTTCACTCCACCTTAGACCTACAGTTTAACGTGGAATCCGAACCACGCCCCACCAGCAGCCCAGCTTCTTAACCACTAGGTGGGATACGTCGTAGCCAATGCGTAACACCGCTTCCCGTTGATCAGCGAAGTTAAGCGACATTGGGTCTGGGTAGTAGTTGGATGGGAGACCGTCCTCCGCTCAGATTATGTAGCGACCCGTGGTTCGGATCCCACGTAAAACTGTAGGTGTCCCCTCCGTCATATGACCTTAGATGTTGCGAAGGAAGTTAAACAAACGCAATAATTATTATTAACCACTGGGCCACCCAGGGTACCCATTTATCTACCAACCATTTTATTGTGTGGAAGGATGAACAGCTGGGTTTTTGGTGAGCGCCGGCTGCCGTCCCACTACACCACCGAAGCGCATACATATATATATATATATATGATGCATCACTATAAACTAAAACTATAAAATTATGAAGGACCAACCTCATTATCTAATTATTTTCTGAGAAGTGGAAGATTGAAGACCATGCCTAGTTTTATGCTATTTTATATTACAGTACTGTATTTGCAAAACATACTTTTTCATGGTTACGCTCATTTCGTACACCTAAACTGTGCCATCGTATATATATATATATATATATACACAGTGAGTCAAAAGTCTGGAAACATAGGCACTATACTTTTCAATGCAAATATATATGTATATTTACGCTGAAAAGCACAGTTCCTATGTATGTTTCCAGACTTTTGACTCACCCTGTGTATATATATATAACTTGTTTTAAAGTAAATAGGGTCAGAATTCAGAATGTCCTATTTTCGTCTTGTAGTTACAGCTACATAGTTTAGGGCTGTATATTACCTAATAATAATAATAATAATAATTCCTGGGTTACAGAGGCTCATTATTCAATGAAAGGCAGGCTCAGCAGTTGGGTTTTAGCCTTTTAGGTAGCCTATTATTAAGAGGCCATAACGGGAGTGAAATCATGCAAAGCTTTATCTTTTTACCTATAGTAGTACACTACGGTCTCTTTCGTTTTTGTTTTTCTGTGTCGTATTTCTATTCCAGCTTTTAAGTATCTTATTAAAAAGTTTTTAATTGAGAACTTTTTCTCTAACGTATGTAAGGAATTTGAACTAAACTTATGGTTCAGCCTCTGGCATTTTTTCTGCCGGCTTTTGCAGTGACGGTTATGAGAAAAGTCGGATACCAATTCGCAATTAACGTACGACAGACTCCACTCTAGCATTCTTTTAATTTATAGAAAGCTTTACAGATATCGAATATATTTGTAACTGTAAAGTTATTTCACAGCTTATATTTTTATGCAATTAGAGGAATACTGTTAAATATATATTTAATATTTTTTTATATATATATACAGGCAGTTTCTGGAAACTGCTGGCGCGAGCCAAGCCTTCCAGCTGTATCGCCTTTAAATTCCTAATTTTTTCATTTGATTGTTAATCTAAAGTCTGTTCAACATTTACTATACAGTAATATGTTTGACGCGTGGGTGATGTTTTGGAATTAGTAGTTCCCCTTAAAAGTCTAAATACACACACCCCTCAAAACAAAACAAAAATAATGTATTGCAGTATTTCTAACGTGAAAACAATATAACTGAATTGGTCGAAAATTTCTAAATGGGCTCAGTTCCAACTTTCTAAATCTTCGGGTCTGGGCCGTCTGGTCGATAAACGAACGATTGTATGACGATGTTGGCTGACCAGTAGAAATTTTACAGTACTTTTAATTTTACTATTAAAAGAAGCCTACAATTAAACGCCATGCCTACATTACGTATAGGGGCGAGTTTATTGTGCCTTAGAAAAGCGCATCCTTTTGGGTTCAAATACAAATGAAAAATGAGCCTTCGTTTGAAAATGTTTTTATGAAATTGTTAACTGAAAATAAAATTAATGATGCCGATGAATCAGCATTGTGACATTTATTTTATTTAGTATTTGTAACTTCTCATCACGAATATCATGAATGATGGAGTTTTACGAATGAGCTCAATGTTAACGTATCCAACATAAATTTTATGTAGGCACTCTTCTGACATTCCAAACGTTTGACTGAGGCTGGTCTGCATAGTTTTCTGATATTTAACCATATTAATTTTTAAAGAGGCAAAACCTATTTAAGTTATTTCCGGTATATACAGGGTGTCCCAGAAGTCCTAAGTCCTGCAACACTTTTGAGACCTGTGTATATATATATATATATGTATATATATGATGCAAATCCACAGGGAAAAAATAAAAATTATTCCAAGGCCTTGTATTCAGAAGTACACCTCGTCGTCATTCCCTGACGAAGTGTACTTCTGAATACACGAAAAGCCTTGGAATAATTTTTTTTTCCCTGTAGGTTTGCATCATTCATTCATTTCGCGTGTGTAATTGTGAAATTCATCCCATATATATATATATATATATTTAGTATATGTATTAATTGACAGGAAATACATAATTAATGGTGATTATATATTTCTTATTAATTTACGTAATTACAAGTCGTATTTTCGTGGAACAATCATAAAACGCCCTTGATAAGATTGGGAAAAGCTTTCTCCAAATTTAATGCAATATGAATTAACAAAATTTTCAAAATAGTTAAATGAATCAACAATTGTTGAATACCTTTGAATAGTTATGATGTCATGAGTAGACAGCGTGGAAGACAATCCTTATTCAAATTTCAAGGATATTTTAAATTTTAAGACAAATGTAAGTAGGCCTACAGATGTTATCGCCGTTTATGGCAAAAGAATAGGTTTATTTAGATTAAGCGTAAGTTTTTGTTAAGAAGTTAATGAAAAATATACTGAATATTAGAGATAAACACTAACAGAAGGGGTTTTATTAATTTAACAATAATTTTTTTACTAACACATTCTCCGTGACTCATCTGAGGAATATGATAAATATTTTCTCTTCGTTCTTAGCATTACCTACCTATCCCAAGCCTATTCAGCCTGTTACTTTACGTGAGAGTTGCTCTAACTACAGCATTAAATCTAGGTAGGCCCCAAGTTTTGGGGACTAATATTAATACATTTACAAGTATTAATAAAGTTTATAATTATTTTTCATTTACGTGCAATTTTATTCAGTTCGTTTGTCTGTTGAGTTTAAAAGAAATCGCCAAAAAAAATTTTAAAAAGCCAAAAACATTATCAGTTGCTAATAATATACTTCTCTTTATATATATAAATTATTTGGGGGTGAGAGGGGCAGAGTAATAAAATTTAGAAAACAAAACCCACTCATTACTGTTTTTAACTTTTTGCTTATAGGCGAACTGGTAAATCTCTAGGAGCGCTCCATTTTTCAATATTAAACATACATTCATAAAACATACACCATTTGAAAGCTCACATTTTTCCGAGTCTAAAAATGTAGTAATCCAAAAGTATCAATAGCAAATAAAAAGTAACTAGGTTTAAATATAAAACCCTATACCGATCAATTTGTGATGCGTGATCTTTACGGGGGCTCCGCCCCCGTACCCCCGAGACAAATTATACAAATGATAATGTAATAACATATTCATGTTAGGTTAGGTTAGCGTAACAATTACCAAAAATACCATCTTACAACACAGACTGAAGATTTATAACTTAGCCAACCTTTATAATGTAGTTAATGACGTCACGCGTCAAACACTTAATTAAATCGTTACTTTTTATTTGCTATTGATACTTTTGGATTACTACATTTTTAGATTCAGAAAAATGTGAGCTTTCAAATGGTATATGTTTTATGAGTGTATGTTTAATATTGAAAAATGGAGCGCTCCAAGAGATTATCCGGCGAACTTTTTTTTCGAAACTACAATTAAATCTATCATTTAGTGTTAGTTTTTCAAAGCCTAGAGTAAAAAAATGTTCTGAGCTTGAGTAAAGCCTATTATAACCAATTAATAGAATTAAGAGTAGGCCATGTGGATATCAATGATAAATAATCACTGTGATACTTAAGTACAGAACTGCTACGAGGTTACGAGGTATATACTCAACACACACCCACACTTTTGTTCATTTGTTAATGTTGATTAAATGATTGTGTGTATATATAGTATATATATATATATACACAATCATTTAATCAACATTAAAAAATGAAAAAAAATTAGAACAAACTCAAATTATATGATAATGAAACAAAATTTTTTGGGGTCAATCCCAGAATAGGCACCTGATGTACCTCAATCCCAGATGAAGCACCTGCGTTCAACCTCAATCCCAGAATAGGCACCTTGCAAGGAATTAAATAAAAAAAAACTGATGATTACAAAATTTATGTTTATACAAAGTTTATTACAAATGTAATAAAGGCAAAGTTATAAAAGGTTTAAAGTGGTTTAATGAATAAAGAAAAATTTTAGATATTATAAATTCCTACAATATGAGCCCGAATGTTTCTGAATCCATCTGAAGCAAATCTATCTTGCCACATAAATTGGTATAGATATAGGTTAGGTTAGAGTTGATTTTTTCAAATATTGATAAAAACAATAAAATTATATCTCTAAAAACTGTTTATATTTTTTTCTCCTCAATCCCAGATTAAGCACCTGTGTTTTGCCTCAATCCCAGATTAAGCACCTAAAAATGATTTCAGGTGCCTATTCTGGGATTGATCCATTTTTTGTTGTCTGTATGACTCATATACTGTTTATATAATGGCTACGTAGATTTCTGTAGAATTTTGTTACTAGGCCTCTCATATACTGTATATATAAACAGGAAATCTATAGAGGACGGCAATACATTGAGAGGAAATGGGAGGGAAACTTATAATTGTGGCCGGGTGGGGGTAATAAATGACTACTCATTCTTTCCAGAATCTTTTGTAAATGACGCGTTTCATTAACTTGTAAAGTAGCTCTATATTTCTCGCATTCTTTCAGTATATAACTGAAAAAGATGAAGTAATATTAAAGCATTAGTGAAGATGGCTATTTAGTGAAGGAGAGTCAGGGTGAATCATTCGTTTCGAGGAGTGGCGTGCAAGATTGAAAGAAGAAAGACCGCATGGGTGCGGCTGTGACGTCATAGTAATGGCGCTCCCAGAAGCAGGGGGAGGAAAAGTGGGCTGATGAAGAGAAAAAGAAGCCGGCTCGTTTCACCTATCGTGTTTCGACTAAAATGTTAAAAGATTATGTGACCTAATAACATCATATGAATTCATTATAATTAAATTTGGGCCGTTAATTATAAAATAATTTATTTAATGGATTATATAAACCGTTTACTAAAGGTAAATTAGAATTCCATGGAAAGAAAAAATATAGACCCGATTTGGTTCCTGTCATGAATAGGTAAGCCTATAACCAAATGTCCTTCACCTAAACTGATGGGTGCGTGCTAACCGAACCGATATATCTACTTTATGAGGTCTCTTGCCTTTGTTACACGAGATTTTAACTTTAATCATTAATTTAATAACTTAACAGCTCTGTGTTATATAAACTATGAACTAGAGCTACATCATGGCCAATGTCGTAACACCGGTGACCACTTCCCGTTAATCAGCGAAGTTAAGCGACATTGGGTTGGATGCGAGACGGTCCGCTGCGTCCAGATTATGTAGCGACGCGTAGTTCGAATCCCACGTAAAGCTGTAGGTCCCAGCGACCTCCGTCATATGACCTTAGATGTTGCGAAGGAAGTTAAACAACCCAAACATTAAGCTATGAACTATAATTAGGCCTACACATATTTAGGGTCTTTTCCATTTTATGGGAACCACCATTTTTTTAAATAAATATATTGTTCTGGAGCATTTTTTTATGCTGATTCCAAATATATTATTCTTTTGCAGGAGAAATACAAAATAAGAAAGTTATAGTCATTAATATTTTATTATTTATACGATATTTCTTTATTTTCTCATATTGCATAGTTTAAAGTTAGGTTAGGTTAGTTAGGTTAGGTTAATTGTTTAAAACTTAATTACCTCTCTAAAGTAATTGTTATAATCCACGATTGTTCCATGGGAGATGCCGAATTCCTTTTCGCAAAATTTGATCGTTGTATACTCTTGAGACCAACAATACATTAATGAAATTATAGTTTCAAGAGGTAGTTTTGAATCCTCTAGCCAAGTATTCTTGCGTACAGACACCTTTTCTCGGCACGTTTGTTTTGAGCACCGCCATTCCATTGAGCATTTACTGTCGCTTCTTTTGGTTATCGACATTTCGTGTTTTTTATTACATTGTTTGGTTTTAGGAATAACATCATTCTGTTGTAAAAGCTTTAATGCATCTTCTTCACATGTAATATTTCTTGCTAGCCAAATTAAGTTATAATTTTCCATATTGTCAAGTCGAAGCAAATATTTTCATTCAAGGTAAATTAACAACTGATTTGAACTATTAGAAATAGGCTATTAGGCCCTAACTGAGCTTACGATGACGTTATCGTACAAATTACGTCATCGTGGCATATCATATAAATAATAAAAATTTATTGACTATAACTTTCTTATTTTTTATTTCTCCTGAAAAAGAATAATATATTTGGAATCAGCATAAAAAATGCTGTAAAAGCATGTATTTATTTTAAAAAAATGGTGGTTCCCATAAAATGGAAAAGATCCCATATTTAATATTTAGCCTACTTTTTATAAGCAACTATTAAAAAAAATATATCAAATTCCATTCAAGAGTCTAATAGGCCTAGGCTAATTTTAAGTATTTCAAATATTATTTAAGGCAAACTCAAAACTTTTAGATCCATTTTGGATATTAAATTTTAGTAAATTTTCGTTTTTTTACGTTGGAGCATATACAGGGTCATTCTATCCATGTAATTACCATACCATGTACGTACCTCGTCCCCAGTAGAAAATACTGTCCCCAGAGCTAAGGGCCAAGGCACGATCTAAAGTCTAAATCATTTGTCCATGGTTACTGATACTTTGGTACTTGGTAAGTAAATATATAAGGACCTAAGCTTCAAGTGCATGCGTGACTCATAAGGAGCAAAATGTACAACTAATTTGTGTTCTTCCTTCAAGTCATATTAACGAATTTGTTTTTATTCTTCAAATTAGAAACATATATATATATATATATATATATATATATATATATATATATATAAGCACTCGGTGGTGTAGTGGTTAGCGTCGCTGACTACGAATCCATCGGCCCCGGGATCGAGACCCGGTGACGGCAGCCGGCAACCAAACTAAATTTGCGTTTGCATTATGATCAACAAAGTATATTTCAGTAAATTTCATTATGTTTTAAGGTGAAGAAAATGATTTTTATTCACGAATTAAAAAAAAAAATTCTCTCATTTCAATTGTGCCTATTAGGTCATGGGTCTCATTAATCAGTTAATCATTGTTTCGAATTTAATCATTAATTAATCAAAAAATATTTTTAGAAAATGATGGGAAATGATTAATTTTCCTCATAATAATTTCACCATCATTTTACCTTAAATTTCGTAATGTTATAATGTTATAGACCAACAAAGACCCTAGGATCCACTCATGGCTGGTCCACCTCCTAACTGTGTTTGTAATTATGTATTCTGCATGTTCTTCGTGGTGGCGGAGGGGACCTACAATTTTACGTGGGTTCCGAACCACAAAGCCTTAATTTTACTACCTTAAACTATACCCAATCTATCAACATATGCGTCTAATCAATTTTTAAACATGTTTATAAATGTGCTACTAATTACTTCTACCGGCAAACTATTCCTGCTATTTACTATTCTATGCGTAAAAAAGTTTTTCGCAACTGCTGTCTCGAATCTTCTACTTGTCAGCTTACACCCATTATTTCTAGTTCTATATATTGTGATATTTCGAGAAAGCTATCTCTATTTACGTTATCGAACCCATTCATAATTTAAAAAACCTGGATTAAATCACCCCTTAGCCTCCTAGTCTCGAGCGTAGTCAATTTTAACTCCTTAAGCCTATCCTCGTACGACTTTGACCTAAGTGACGGAATCATCTTAGTTGCTCGTCTTTGAACTCTTTCGATTTTATCTATATCTTTTTGCATATGCGGATTCCAAAATTGGATCACGTACTCCAAATGGAGTCTAACTAATGATTTATAAAGAGGAACAATAATATTGCGCGATTTGTACTCAAAATTCCGAGCTATAAAGCCTAGCACCTTGTTCGCCTTATTGACCGCTGCTGTACTTTGTTTCGCCACTTTTAAATCACCACTAACTATAACTCCTAAATCTTTTTCCTGCTCTACGCTTGCCAACTCCTACCCTGACATACTACACGCAAAATTACCATTACGCGAACCTATATGTAAAATTTTGCTCTTATCGACGTTAAATCTCATTTGCCATGTGATTGACCAATCTACGATTTTATTCAGATCTTCCTGGGTTTGACCTCTATCTTCGTCATTAATCGCCCTACCACCCAACTTCGTGTCATCCGCAAACTTTGAAACTGTACTGACTAGGCCGACATCTAAATCGTTAATATATATATATATATATATATATATACATATACAGGGCGTCCCAAAAAAATGTATACACACTTTAACAGCTGATAGCTCAATTGATGTTTCTTTCTTTCCAAGTTAAACCCATTAGAAGTCAGACTAAGCTTTGAACAAAGGAAATTCATTCTAAAATGCTACTGGAAGTGTGAAAACGCAGTTGAAGTGCAAAGACAGTTTAGGAGGGAGTTTCAAACAGATCACCAACGCGACTTACCATCACTCGAATTAGAGATAAGTTTGAAGCCGATGGAACTGTTCAGAATGTCCACAAGAAGCGTTCCGGAAGACCACGGACATCGACAAGCCCCACAAAGCAAGAAAGAGTACTGGAAACGTATCACCAAAGTCCAAGAAAATCTGTGCGGCAAGCGAGTCGTGAGGTAGGAATTTCAGAATCGTCTGTCCAACGCATTTTGAAGCGCTGTCAATGGAAAAGTTACATTCCAAGATTAGTCCATGCTATTAATGAAGATGATGATGATCCGGAGAAGAGTGGAGTATTGCGAGTGGTACTTGGCACGATGTGGATGTGGATTGGACGAAGGGGTTTCGTAGAATACCCTCCGCGTTCACCAGACCTCACACCACTAGACTTTTTTTTTATGGGATACTTAAAAGACAAAGTCTACGCTATAAAACCTGCAACAGTCGCTGAATTGAGAGCAGCCATTGAACGAGAATGCACACAAATACCAAACGAAATGTTTCGTGATGTTTGCGATTCCATTGCTTCGCGTTATCAGCAGTGCCTGGACCAGAACGGACGTCAGTTTGAAAACAGGCGTTGACAAAACAATTAAATAATGTCTGTAGATTCTATTACATTTTGAAAATGAAATGTATTTTAATAAACACTGCCTTTATAATTATTTAAAGTGTGTATAAATTTTTTTGGGACGCCCTGTATATATATATATATATATATATAAGAAAAAGCAAGGGGCCCAATACGGAACCCTGAGGAACGCCGCTCGCTACATTAGCTCAAGACGACTCCGCTCCATCAACGACCACCCTCTGTTTCCTACCTCGCAACCACTCTTCTATCCAATTTATTACTACACCCCTGATTCCATGAGCCTTAGTTTTTTCAATGAGTCTTTTGTGCGGTACGGTGTCAAACGCTTTTTGAAAATCTAAATACATTACATCTACCGCCCGATGACTATCGTAAACTTCAACCACGCTTTGAAAACATTCTAAAAGATTAGTTAAGCAAGATTTATTTTGCCTAAAACCGTGCTGCGTATTTCTAAGTTATGCAATTCTAAGTATTCGCCTATACGATCCCTAATTATTGATTCCAGTAGCTTACCTACAAGGCTACAACAGACGTTAAACTGATTGGCCTATAATTTCCCGTCGCACCTGATTGGCCTATAATTTCCCGCCGCATCCGCAAGAATGTATCATTTGAATTTGGCACCTTTTTGCATGTATAAACTGTCTAATCCGCCCATGCCTGATTTCTTGAATTAAAGCAAACTAAATGTTTGAGCAAAATGTTTTCTTCGGTTTTATCTCACACAACAGAAACAATAAAGCTCTTTCTTACTCTTTTCAAAAGTATTTTAATTTTTATTAATTTTTAATAAATTAATCAGTGATTAATTAGAAAATTTCATCATTCATCACTTTTTCCTAAAATTATTAATTAACCATGCCCTAGTGCCCATAGAACAGAAAATAGGTGCTTAATCTGGGATTGAGGCAAAACACAGGTGCTTAATCTGGGATTGAAGAGAAAAAAATATACAGTTTTTAGAGATATAATTTCATTGTTTTTATCAATATTTGAAAAAATCAACTCTAACCTAACTACCTAACCTAATCTTTTGCTATATCTTCTGCTTTTTTGGTTAGTTTTGCTATTCTTACCAGTTTGATTTTTACCTGATTTTGCTTCAGATGGATTCAGAAACATTCGGGTTCATATTGCAGGAATTTATAATATCTAAAATTTTTCTTTATTCATTAAACCACTTTAAACCTTTTATAACTTTGCCTTTATTACATTTGTAATAAACTTTGTATAAACAATAAATTTTGTAATCATCAGTTTTTTTTTATTTAATTCCTTGCAAGGTGCCTATTCTGGGATTGAGGTTGAACGCAGGTGCTTCATCTGGAATTGAGGTACATCAGGTGCCTATTCTGGGATTGACCCAAGGTTACAGTACATTGGTTAGGTTAGGTTAGGTCAGGATAGGTTAAGTTAGGCTTGGTTAGGTTAGGTTATTGGGCCACAATAATTTACTTACTTACTATTTTTAGTAGGAAACTTCTTGTTGGATTTTAGCTGCTAATGTTCTGATTCGAGGTTTATATTTAGTTGTCTTTAGTCTCACAAATGCAGCACTCATATCTGTTCCAAGGCGATTCCTAGTGGTGGATTTGACTAAATTCATGGAGGAAAACAACTGTCACATGAATAAGATGAACCAAGCATTGTTAGCAGAGCTAATGCTAGCTTTTTCATTGATGCAAAAGAATTTAGTAAAGAGTTCCATTCTGCAAGAATAAGATTCTCTACTCTTTCTATTGATTGTTGTTCTCTGGTTATACCCAAAACTGACGACTTCAATTCCTTTTCTCGTAACTTCAGATTAAGATCAATAAATTTAGTTTTCCATACGGCACTTTCTTGGAAGTCAACTAATTCCATTTCTAAATTACCAATGTCAAACCAATGAAATAACTGAAGATCTTCAAATTGAATAGTATCGGGGAATTGGATGAATTGTAAGTTGTCACACACACACACACGTTTTTAAATGTATACTATACGTTTAAAAACGTTTCAATGTGTATCAGCTGTTTATTTCGGTGGGAGAATAAAATAATTTTAAAACTGTAAGGCAGAAAATATAAAAAATTAAAGTAATATTTTATTTAAATAAGAGCTCGTGGGTCACTTAAAATTGCCTCGTGGGTCAGTACTTGACCCGCGAGTCAGTGGTTCGCCATCACTGGCCTAGGTCTTTGCGCGAACTAAGAATAAGATGGCCTATTATAGCCTACGTCCAATTTTCAACGCAAATTATCGTCAAATTTTTGGAGAAACGACAAATATTTTTTGTTTTTATTTATGTTCATTAATTAAAGCTGTTAAATTAAATAAATTAAATTTCTCTTATTCAAAATGTACTGATTAATTATTAATAAAAAGTTAAAATAAGTTTAAAAAATATTAATTTCTCTCATTTCATTTTATGAAAAACTTTTAGCAAATAGGTCATGGCGATATAAATCGTTACTCGCTACTCGTTACTTTCAAACTGATCATTTGATTAGTATCATTTATTAGATGTTAATTAGCTGTTAGCGCCTCCAAACGAGGAGGACTATCAGATGCCAATTTTGAAAATACTAGTTTTCCTGAAATCGAACAACACACTCCTAAAAAATCTGGAAGATTAGTTTCTTTTGGACAGGCCACTTTTTGATTTGAGTTTGTTTTTATTTTTTGTCGTATAGAGTATAATCTGGTATTATTAATGCTTTTTTACTCTTTAGTCTTTTCTCAAAAGTAACGGTAACGGTAACGCGTTACTTTTTCATAGAAGTAACTAAAGCGGTAACGACGTTACTTATAGAAAGTAACGTGCCCAACTCTGTATATACTGTATATGCCTGAAGTAATCTCGTACGGTAAGCATTCACACGACTAATTCCACAAGTGAAAAAATGAAAATAATATTATCCGCAGACAGAAAAGGCTGAATGCAAACCCATATATACACACTTCCCAAGAAGATTTGTTATTGATATTAACGTACTCATCTTAATATAGTTATTGATGTAGGCCTAGGAAAAACTACAGCCATTTTGGTGCGCGTCTTCATTATTTATCATATCGAAAAAAAAAATGCAGGTCTAATGTGTGTGTGGTTAAAAAACTGATAAATTTGCGGCTCTGAGCGAAAATTCCAATAAAACGTTAATTCTCCGTAATCTATTTATATTTAAGCCTCATTTAAGATATCTTTTTCAAGGTATATTTCTGGAAAACGAGACAGCTAATCAATAGTTATTTACCATTTCTAGGTCATGAGAAAAGCTGATAGAGAGTAGTAGGCCCAATGCGCCATATGAGAGTAATTGTATGCGGTTTAGACATTTATAGTCTGTAACACTTGTGATTGTAACTTAAATATTTGTATAAAATATATTTAATTTGTGAAAAATATTCATTATTATGGAGGAAGTGTGTAATTTGGTGTTATGTTACTTCTAAAGCATTTTCTTCTCTAATATTTCTGAAAATTATATAACCTTGGTTAACCTTGGTTTAACTTCCGCCCGAATTGTTCATTCTGACCAAGGTCAAACTTGTCACTTTAGCTTAGACCTACAGTTCAACGTGGCATCTAAACCATGCTCCACCAGCAGTCAAGCGTCTTAATCACTAGACTACCTATTTATCTACCAACCAATTTCTTTGTTGTGTGGAAGGATGAATAGCTGGGTTTTGCTGCGCGCCGCCTGCTGTCACCGGGTCTCGATCCCGGAGCCGATAGATTCGTAGTCAGCGACGCTAAGCACTACACCACCGAGGCGTATATATATATATATATATATCAGCAATGTAAAAAGCACAATGCTTTTTTCAAAATCGTCATCTTACAAATATAGTAACGCCTTTGAAACAGCTGTGGCCAAACTTCTAATTTTCCAGGTCATATAAAAGCAGAATGTGACGAAATCTTTACAGTAGTCCTCATAGAGTTAAATTTGCAATTATTTATTCATTGAAATGAAATATTTCGTAAATTGTCCGCTTTTTAGCAGCTGTAAAATTCTAAATATATATTTAGAGTTTAAAGTTTAAACTGCAAAAATTATTAATATAGGAATATTTGCTGACAGACAACAAACAAGAGATAGGGAGGTGGTGGAAGAGCTTGTAAATGGAATGTCTCACAGATGAATAAAACTGGATTCTCTTGACTCTCCGCGCATGTTCCAAGGTACAAGAGAAATCTCATGTGTTTCTGACTCATTGAGAAAGCTTTTATTTTCAACCCAACCTTTTATTTCATTACGTCATTCTCTGTTGTCACAAATTCTGTAAGAATTAAGAATGGATATAATGTCCGCTTCGAGTACCACTATCCATCCGATTTCTTAAAAAATAAATGTTTATTTAGTTTTTGTGATACTTCTATTAAATATTAAGCTTCAATTGGCTTACATGGAACATTACTTTAGAGATACATTGCATATATTATTTGATTGGGCTGTTTAACCTCCTTCGCAACATCTAAGGTCATATGACGGAGAGGACCTACTGTTCTACGTGGATCCGAACCACGGGTCGCTGCATAATCTGGACGTAGAAGGCGGTTTCCCATATATTTACTCTCCATATCCACTGTCATTTAACTCGCTGATCGACGAGAAGCGATGTTATGACATCAGCCACGATATAACTCTTGCAGATATTTGTCACGTTTAATTAGTGGAATATCAACCGACATTACAAAACTATCGTAGAAGGAAATGGGACCATTTCATATGCTGTCGTGGATAGTTTTATTCAGAAAATACACCATTAATAGCTACTTTGAAAATGAATAATAGTCTGCCTTTTTTGGACGTGCTAATCACGAGAAACTACGGCCTGCAAGGTAGCCACCCCGTATCACCGCTTCCCGTCGATCAGCGAAGTTAAGTCTGAGTAGAGAGTGGTTGGATGGGGAACCGTCCTCTGCTTCCAGATGGTGTAGCAACCCGTAATTCGTTCCCGCGTAAAGTTGTAGGTTCCTTCCATTACATGACCTTACGAAGGAAGATAAACAACCAGTGGTGTAGTGCTAAATAAAGAAGTGAGGGAACGCATTTTGAAAGTGTTACTCAGATGCGGTGGGGGGACAATGGCGAGCGCGGCGAGCCCATACAGCTGGGGGTCCTGGGGCACTGTAAGCCCCCCGGGAAATCTTTTGAAATCTGACCAATTTCAGGGATATTTTGAGGTCATATGCACTGGATATTAGGATATATTCCAAGATTGAAGATGCAGTATTTCCAGTGTCATTAGATATACGACATCCAGTACGATCAATAAAAATAGCTAACAACTGGAATGATTAACTAAAAAAAAGTTAACAACTGGTACGCCGTGGTGACTGTTTCACCAGATCTTTATAGGCTAGCATTGCCTCAGTCGAAGCTAAAAGAAATGAAGCAGTTAATGATTCTTTCTCATATTTCTTCTAGGAGTGGGAATTAAAATTTCATGACGTTAGAGATTTGTAAGTTCGGATTTATTTGAAATAGTGAGGGAACGCCGTTCCGTCTACCAAAAAAAGTAAGGGAACGCCGTTCCCACAGCACTACACCACTGTAAACAACTAATCCTAATTGCATAACAAAGGGTTAAAATTGGTAGCTGTTGATGACTACGAGTAGTGATGTTAGTGTGGATTCCTCTTTAGAGTTTAGAAACACATCCAAAATTTAGTTCAAACCAGTGGCGGCTCGTGACTTTCAGTTATGGGGGTGCTGCCTCAGAAATTGCGAACAATTGTGTCGATTATATATATATATATGAGAAAGAGAGAAAGTCGAATAGATAAATAGATAACTACTCACTACTCAGTCATAAAAATAAGTAAAATATTATCATAAAATCAATTATAGGGTACTTACGCTTAACGGGTAATTTCGAATTTGCCAAAAATTTTATTTATAAACAAATTCCATTCTTCTGTTTTTATTCTGAGCGAAAAAATATTCTAAGAAATGAAAGCTATATATTGTAAATAATCCAATTATTATATAATTAACTTCAATCTCACGACAAAAAATAAATGATAACGAATCATTGATAAATGCAATTCGGAAATTAAATTTCGAATTAGCAAACGATACAGCAACACAACTACCACGTCAAACAAACAAATCGGCACTGCTCTGTCCACAGTGCTTTGGAATTGGATCCTCTTAAACCTGCAATTCTGACTTGCTCTTCGTACGTCCGCCACCGAGGTTTCAAGCGTTTCGAACAAAATCTGGAACTGTTAAGTACGCAGTTCCACGGGAAGGCGGAAGCTACTTTCGTGATTCATTCGTTCGGCATTGAAATAGTTTAAGGAAAAAAGGATATAATCTGATTTAAAAACTCAAAGTTCATTGAAAAAACAATCAGAGAGGCTATTTTAAATATTTAAATATAAAGATCATAAGATCATGGGGGTGCTGCAGTTCCACAGTGCCTACCTGCGAGCCGCTCCTGATTCAAACGAAACTATTAATCAACGAAAACCATAAACTAATACAATGATCAATAGTCATGCTTGAAATTATCCTGAATTTTCTTGATGGAAAGTTGGCAACACCAATCTCTCTCTCTCTCTCTCTCTCTCTATATATATATATATATATATACAGGGCGTCCCAAAAAAATGTATACACACTTTAACAGCTGATAGCTCAATTGATGTTTCTTTCTTTCCAAGTTAAACCCATTAGAATTAATAATGGCAGTCAGACTAAGCTTTGAACAAAGGAAATTCATTCTAAAATGCTACTGGAAGTGTGAAAACGCAGTTGAAGTGCAAAGACAGTTTAGGAGGGAGTTTCAAACAGATCCACCAACGCGACTTACCATCACTCGAATTAGAGATAAGTTTGAAGCCGATGGAACTGTTCAGAATGTCCACAAGAAGCGTTCCGGAAGACCACGGACATCGACAAGCCCCACAAAGCAAGAAAGAGTACTGGAAACGTATCACCAAAGTCCAAGAAAATCTGTGCGGCAAGCGAGTCGTGAGGTAGGAATTTCAGAATCGTCTGTCCAACGCATTTTGAAGCGCTGTCAATGGAAAAGTTACATTCCAAGATTAGTCCATGCTATTAATGAAGATGATCCGGACCGAAGAGTGGAGTATTGCGAGTGGTACTTGGCACGATGTGGATGTGGACTGGACGAAGGGGTTTCGTAGAATACCCTCCGCGTTCACCAGACCTCACACCACTAGACTTTTTTTTATGGGGATACTTAAAAGACAAAGTCTACGCTAAAAACCTGCAACAGTCGCTGAATTGAGAGCAGCCATTGAACGAGAATGCACACAAATACCAAACGAAATGTTTCGTGATGTTTGCGATTCCATTGCTTCGCGTTATCAGCAGTGCCTGGACCAGAACGGACGTCAGTTTGAAAACAGGCGTTGACAAAACAATTAAATAATGTCTGTAGATTCTATTACATTTTGAAAATGAAATGTATTTTAATAAACACTGCCTTTATAATTATTTAAAGTGTGTATAATTTTTTTGGGACGCCCTGTATATATATATAATATATACAGCAGGAAAAATAACTGCCTAGATCTGGTATTCAAATATAAAACGAATTGTGATTGCTGATATAAAAATAACCCCAACTATTCTCTCAGACCACAAAATAATCGAGTTATCAACAAATATGGCGATAACTTTAAAAGATAATAAACATACGGAAGGAAGAAGCAAATTTGAGGCTTTTAACTTAAATTCCAAGACCATAAATTGGGAAGAAATCAGATCACACATGGCAGAGCATTTTTTAACCTAGTGGATGGGCGACATGAATGTCATCCAGTGAAGAAAATTTGTCGCCCAGTAAATGAACTTTTAGGGTACTGGGCGACAAGGAATTTTCAAAATTTGTAAAAATAGAATTGTCTTGGAAGCCATATAAATACATATAATACATGCACATATGCCACAATTAGAATTGTTTATCCTAAATGTAAATATAAAATTTACATTGAATATTTATATATAGATAATGCTAGTGTTATTTCAGACCACATGGGGATGGTGGCCTGATTAGGGAACATCCGGATCCATAGTATCCTTAATCCAGGGGTGTGCTGGGACTGGTTCGGTCCGGTTCGCCCGAACCGGTTGTTAAATTTTGATTGGATCACCGAACTCTATGTTTGTTTTTAACAAATATTTGACAGTCAGTAGAAATTTATTTATATCTAAATTTTTTTTAATTTTTTCAGGATTTTATAGAAAAATATACATAGTGTCACAAGCAGTAGTCGTTTCAATATTTATTTATTTTTTGATGAAAAATTAGTTTATTTTTAGATGATTATGTCAGTAGTGAGTATAACGAATATGTTAAGTAATTTCTGCCAAAATGTTACAAAATGCTGTTTGGAAAAGCTAAAATGCGTTAGCTTCCGGGGCTCTGACCCGGACCCCGCTAGGGGAGCTACCGCTCACCCCAAACCCCCTAGCTTAATGACTCGCGCCACTGGCGCTCGCCGATTTACACCCCTATCTGTATCAGAACCGGTTGTTAAGAAATTGGCAGCACACCCCTGCCTTAATCCCCCCCCTCCCCACTTCCCGATCTGCCTTTGTCGCCCAGTGGAAAAAGCTTAAAAAATGCTCTGACATATGGCCCAAATAGCGTGGAGAACAGTTTTAGAGAATAAAACAACTGAGGAAATGCTAACAACCTTTGAAGAAAAGACAGAATTTTTGAAAAATATGCTCCGAAAGCACAACCAAAAGGAGAGGAACTGGCTAGAGAGGCAAAAGAGAAGAATATTTTGCAAAAGAGAGTAGCGACGAAGTTAGCTAATTGTGGAGACAACAATGCCAGGAAAGTAATACAAAAAACTGGAGAGTATCGATAGGGAAATACAAACTCTGATAAAGGGCCATACAGAGAGGGAAAAGGAAAAGGCGGTAGAAGCAATAAAGGAAAATTCAAAATACTTCTACAGCTATGCGAAAAGGAAAACAAAAACGCGCGCTACTATCGAGCCTTTAAGGAAAGGAAATAATGGACTAACATACGATCTAAAGGTAATATCTGAAACATTGAGAGCCCAGTATGAATCGGTATTCAGTACCCCAAAAAGTGACAAAGCGATACCTGGCATAGATGCATTCTTCGAAGAGAAATTGCAAGGAGAATGTATAACAAACTTTGATTTTACCCCAGAAGATGTATCGAGAGCTATAGGACAAATGAAATCACATTCAGCTGCAGGTCCGGACAAATAGAACGCACTATTAATTGAAAACTGTAAAAATGAAATAGCTACACCCTTATACAGGGCCACCGAGAGGGTGCGGAAGCCGGGATAAATCCCCGGGGCCCGGAAAAGGGCGGATAAAATCTAAAAATATTAATAAAGCAATTGATTAAATAGAAGAGAAGAAATATAATTAATGAACATACATTTTATAGAGATTATCATAGTCAAACTGAAACATAAAATATTATCTGCGGTCCACCAATGCCCAAGACCGACTGACATATCTGGGAACCATTGTAATTGAAAGCCAGTTAGCCCGTACTTTAAGTTTCATCAGAATCATTTGCCACTTTGCTAGAGAGAAGGCAAAGAAAGTACACTTCTAATTATGAAAATCTTGCAATAAACAATTAGCTTGCCTGCATGGAATGCTACTGCATTCGTAAATTGTATGGTGAATTTGGTGATAGAATTAATATAATTGATTCGAAAAATAAAATCGTTATTTTCCTCTGAGTTGTTTATTCATACTGTATGTTTTGAATAGTGACTTGGATATATAATCAGTTTGTTTGTTATGTATACAAAAAACATTGCTAATAAAATATTGAGTAAAGAGGGGGGCCCATATACCATTCCTTCCCCGGGGCCCGGGACAGTTCTCGGCGGCCCTGCCTAATACTGGATATGGAGAAGATCCCTAGACACGGGAAATACCGAGCATCTTGAAAAGAGCAAACATTGCCCCTATATATGAAGGAGGGAATAGATCTCAAGCAAAGAACTATAGACCAGTGTCATTGACGTCCCACCTCACCAAAGTATTTAAAAGAAAAGTCAGAGAGAAAATCTATGACTTTTTGGAGACACTGGAAAGATTCAACGAAAATCAGCACGGATTCCGATCAGGAAGATCATGCCTATCACAACTTATAGAGCATTATAACAATATCCTAGATGCACTTGAAAGCAATGAAAACTACGATGTCATATACACGGATTTTGATGAAACTTTCGACAAATGCGATCGATGAAACATATGGGAATGAATAACAGGCAAAGTGGGAAAATGGATCTACAACTTCTTCAGAGAAAGACTACAGGTTGTAAAAATTCAAGGTGTATCATCATCAGAATCAGAAGTACGCAGCTCAGTACCACAAGGGACAGTGCTGGCCCCACTCCTGTTCATTATCATGCTAACAGACAACATAGACAGTGGAGTAAACAGCAACAGTATAGTAACATCCTTTGCGGACAATACAAAGATCAGCAGAAAAATCAGCGATGCAAATGAAGTGGAGGTCTTGCAGAGGGACACAAACAAAATATACACATGGTCAGAAGACAACAATATGACATTTAACACCGAGAAATTTCAGCTTTTGAGATATAGTAGAAATGAGGAACTTAAACAGACTGCATATTATGCTCCAGATAGACAGGAAATTCAGAGAAGCAGGAAAGCGATCGATCCGGGGGGTAATAATAACCGATGATGCAAATTCGAAACACAAAATCAGATAGCGATAAATAAAGTAAAAGGAGTCGCGGGACAGGTACTAAGAACGTTCAAAAGGAGGGACAAGACAGTAATGATTCTCCTGCTGAGAACACTGATCATACCAAAACTTGAATACTGCTCAGTTTTGACGTCCCCATATAAAAAGGAAGAAATTAATAAACTAGAAGAAACGCAGAGACATTTCACAGCCAAGATTGATGGCTGCAAAGAACTCAACTACTGGGAAAAACTATGTAAACTAAATCTGTACTACCCTGGAAAGAAGAAGAGAGAGGTGCACCATAATCTACGTATGGAAAATGATCGAAAAACTGGTACTAAACCTCAAACTAAACCCAATTACCATCAAAACAACGCTGAAAAATAGGAAAGGTAGAATGTGTAGTGTTCCCAAATTAAAGGTCCGACAAGGGACCTCCTCAACACTGAAGGAAAATAGCTTGGTTGTCAGGGGACCAAGACTTTTTAACCAGCTTCCAAAGAACCTCAGAAACGTTACAGGGGTCAAAGTTGAAGTCTTCAAGAGAAAACTAGATGCCTGACTCAGGACGGTACCAGATGAGCCGGGTGTACCTGGCTATGTGCGGTGGAGAGCGCAAGAGAGCAAGTCGCTCCTCCACCAAGCCAGGATTAGAGCCTGGGCCACCAGCTTGACCTTCATGTAAAGAGGACCGACGCACAGAACCCAAACGAGGTTAACGAAGTGTATATATATATATATATATATATATATATATATATTATGGATTGGAAACTGTAATTCCAAGGTAGACCAGGTTACTTTCGAATAATTATTTATTTAATAATTATGTGACAATATCCTAGTTCCTTTAGAGCTAACTTAATAAAAATAAGATAAGAGTTATTATTATCTCAATAATAATTAAATTCGTTCTAAAACACCTATTTTCAACTTGTATTTAGTTATTTAACGTTGAAACTCTTAAGTTACAGATTAGACATTCTTCATCCGAAAATGGTTGCAGCGTACACAAATTCCTTCCAGACAGTAAAATGGAGAAGTGATAGTGCAAATTAGAAAACGAACAGGGCTCCTAAAATTAAATGAAACTGCCTGTTTTCAATTAAATTAATTCTATCAGCCAATGAAAAATAATTTCAGAAAAAATATTTACACATCATTCTTGTAAACAATTACTTTACCACTTTTAATGGAAGTTTTAAGTTAATAATTTTTTGTTTGTGAAATAACTGTCAGAAGTTACTAAAAACTTTATAATAGTATATGCTGTACCATAATCGTGAAATCAAAGAAAACCAAATTTAAAGGTTAGCGAAGTTTAACATTTAATGATTCTTAAACAACGCCAATACCATGTATAATTTATTAAAACGACCACCAGAAGTACAAACTAAAATCATTCACGTACATGTGATACAAACTATCAACGATATATTATCCGTAATCCTTCAACATTAAACTTTAGGTAACTTTTACATCTTTTTTTTATTTGACGAGTATGGGAAAGATTATTATTATTATTATTATTAAACACGCCCTGCAGACAGGATATTTTTGCTTGTTCCTGCGGAAGGCTGTTATTACCCTTTAGGCAATACATATTTACTGTAATCCTTTCAAGTGATGGCTTCTTTTTTCTTCGTTTGGATTAAGTTTTCAGAACATGCCCAAATTTTTTTTTGGACACAATAGTCAAGCAATGGAATATAATGAAAATTATTTTAAGAAATTTTTAAGCTAGTTAGAGTTTAACATTTACAATTAGCTCACGAATCACTTAAATTTTAAATGCGGTTACACATATTTTACTTAAAGTTCACGAAGCAAAAATTTTAAATACAACTTGTTACATTTTTTACCAATCATGTCTTCCGATGCGTGGCTAAAAATTTTGATGGCTACTTTCTTTTCTAAATTTATTCACCAACTTGATTTTCTTCATTTCACGAAAATGTATGAAACTCTGTAGAAACGTGTTGGGACTCAGTTTCCTCGTAGACTTTAATGATAAGGAAAGCCACCAGACCACGTTTCTATAAAATTTTATATTTTTCTAATAGCCATAAAAGTCAACAGATCAACAATTCACGAAAGAAAGCAACCATCAAAATTTTGAACTTCACATTCCAAGACCAATGAGTCAAAATCTTGAAATTTAAGTGCGTCGTGTTTTAGCATATATGATATATATTTTGGGGGACACTCGATCTGAAAAAAAAAGTTGCTAAAAACACTCCAGGGATCACAAAGGGTGTTAACACAAGTTTCAAGAAAATCAGTCCAACCGTTTGAACCTGAAAAGGAGACAGACGGACATGCGACTAATTATGGTATTCTACATTATATTTAATTTGGTAAACATGAAACCACTGGGGCCTGTCGACTGTCGAGGTTATCCAAGTCATGAGCTATATTTTATAATTTTATTATAATAATAATAATAATAATAATAAAATCTTGCAAAACGTCAATCTCAAGTCAGCTAGTTAACATGATGATGATGACGATAAAGTTTTTAGTTATAGCTGTGGCGGATCCAGGGGGGGGGTTCGATCGAACCCCCCTAAACCAGAACCACTCTAAACCAGAAAGCCCCGCTCCCAAAGCTAACTGACTGAACATACAAATTATTTTACAAACAACACTAAAAGCATGTAATATACCCTTTCGTTTCATTTGTTTCAGATCGTTAGTCGACCGTGTGTCTTTAATACTCAAAAGTCTAAAAAGCAATATTCATTCAAAGTATTTATTCAATAGAATTTTTGGTTTACAATGTCAAAAGAGTTAAACAGCAATCAAGAATTGACTGATTTTTTGGTCCATCAAGTTTGGTCCATCCCACGTCAGTGACAAGGTTAGTAACGGTATTGTAAACTAAAACAATGACTTTGAAAACTACTTACAGTTACTGATCGATTGCTCATATTAAATTCATTGTCTCTCGTTTTGACAGTGATAAAGAAGGACAATCTACACCGACTGAAAAGAGGATTCGCAGAGACTGCAAAGACTTATCACGAATTTTGTCTTTCCTTGTATAATTTTCTTGCAAATCAGTACATAACTTAGATGTTGTAAAAGCTAATAAACTTGAACAAATACCCCGCAGATTGCTTAAAAACGCGTTTCTGAGAGCCTTAATTTTCAAAATTTCCTGGGGGAGCATGCCCCCGAACTCCCCTAGAAGCCTTCGGCACTTGTATCGAACACCCCTCCAGCAAATCCTGGATCCGACCCAGTTATAGGCATAGGTTATAGCTATAGGTATAGTTAAAATTAAAATAGTTATAGCTATAGGTTATAGTTATAGGTATAGTTATAGTTATAGCTATAGCTATAAATAAACGAGACCTATAGGTAGTTTATTTCATAAACAAAAATTATTATCTTAAAACTTTCACTAAAAGTGGTAAAGAAATTGTTTACAAGAATGATGTGTAATTATTTTTTCTGAATTTATTTTCCATTAGCTGATAAATGAAAACCGCCATTGTTTCATTTAATTTTGGTAGTCCTGCTCGTTTTCAGATTTGAGTTATTGCTTCGTAATATATTTCTCTGTATCTCTATGACAGCCTACACACACACACACACACACACATCTATATATATTATGTAAATTATTGTGCAATAAATTTTGGTAGAGAAAAGTTGATTTAAATCGGTAATTATGCTCATAGAATACAAATATAATTATTCAAATTTTTACTTCACCATTTAAACTGGTTATTTAATAAAGAGCAAATTATGTCGGTGAGAATTGTCGATTAATTTCTCTCTTTCTACATTAAAAATTGAAGAGAAATCTACTTTAGTGGGAATCTCGGAAATCTCGTTTATTTTGTTGATTTTGCACAAGCAAAGTTAGCAGGGGTATTAGAAAAATTATGGTGTAGGGCCTATATCACTATTTATATAGTCACAACATTACTTAAAAATCCCTAAAGTGCAGATAAAAGAAAATAACTTGGCAACACTTGTTTCCTCGTTTCAAAATAGCGCCTTTTGGACAGGGTCACCGGATATACGATAATTGGGCTTCCTGTACGATACACGATGTCATGTGTACAATAATACGATATTTCAAGCCTTTATACCAGGGGTGGGGACCTTTATTGTGTAGCGGGCAAATTTCAACTAAAATACTCTCCACCGGGCCAAGTGCAGCTCTAAAAATATTTTGGGACATAATTAAGATGTAAATACTGTATGACTTTAAATAATTAAACTGCTTGCGGGAAATTAAAAACTAGGTCACGGGAGGCAGCTTCCCAACCCTGCTTTATACGATAATTTTGAAAGACAGCTTCGTCACGCTTGCTATATTCTGTTGGTTTCATGGTATATTCTGTTGGTTTTAAAGTAGCTCAGATACTGGTGAGCGACAAGTAATTAAGCCATTTTCTTTTCGTCTAAAGTTTGATTTAACTTGAAGCATACCTAATTTTAGTGTGCAGTGATAACCAATTAGCGCAGTAATAATTTAAATTTGTGCAGTGATAAATTAGGTTCTATATCCGATATAGAACCTAATTTATCACTGCACAGATTTTCAATTTATCACTGCACAAATTTAATTTATTATTGTGCATATTGGTTATCAGTGCACACTAAAATTAGGTATGACTTGAAATCACATTCTTTCGCTGACTTCAAGTCGGATTTGTGAACGAAAAGAACGCGGTAATTCGAGTTTGTGACCTCAAATGTAAAAAATCTCAGTCAGGACGACTTCGTAGCAAAACTATTCGTTTGGAGCTTTGGACACTCAATACAGGGCAAAAGAGTCCTAAATTCAGGCTTCTTTGATGAATCCGTCCTACAATAAAACTGAATAAGTCCTAGACTGTGGCCTTGGTTTGTGTTAGAAAATCTAGAAGAGCCATTGTTATCCAAAAGCAATACGATGACTAAGCTTATTAATGCAGCATTGCTTATATATAATGGGTTAAAGTATACACCCATCTCCTAATTGTAAAGTTAGTAAAACGTTGTCGTTTATTTTAGAACCAACTTTTTGAAGCTCTTTTAGCATCATTTATTTTGGGTGCTCGCAGCGTACTTTCTACTCTTTTGTTGAAAGTGGCACTCATAGGGCGTGGTTTTATAGAGAATTTTCTTGCAGTTGAGTTTGGTAGTCTACATACAGGATTGTTACACCGTGCAATGGTGCAAGTTGTATTGTTGTTGCAAGAAAGACCATAAATAGTGACCCCCCTTTCATTTTTATTTATGCTAACTGAGGCCTAAAGTAGGTCCGCGTCGAGTCGACAACCCTGAGGTAGGACCGAATAGGATCTCCAAGTCCATAAAGTCTGTTTTAGTGTAGCTTAACTTGGGCTATAAGTTAAGGTAGTCCTTCAGAGCTTGGCCGTTCAAGGCTCAGAACAGTTTGAGCTGGCCACAGCAACGCTAGCCTAGGCCAATATAGGCCCAAAATTGCAATGATTGAAAGTAAATTCGTTACTTAAAGTTTACAAACGTATTATATGTAAAATTTAATGCGCCAAATTTGGCATAGACTTGTGACTTCTGTGCAAGATGACTGACAGGTTATTTTTCATTTTTTTTTTTTTTTTGGGTTAGAGTGCGTTATTCCACAGTCTTAGTAGGTATTTTTCAATAATAATTTTCAATCATGAAAAATTAAAATAATTTACAATTTCGATATTGTTAGATGTTGTTGTTGTTGTTTAGCCGATCAGCCCACCCTGATCGAGCAAGCCGGCGGCACGCAGGTAACCGATCGCCCTCTCCGGAGTGGACCAGAGGTTCAGCGCACTCGTGATGTTGTGTTGTGTTCGTTGTTGTGCTAGAGTGGTACAGTCCGTCATAATGTGTTCAATTGTTTGTGGTGTGTCTTGGCACAGGTGGCAGGTGTCGTCTATGGAGTTGTTTAGTCTGTGTTTATAGTCCGTAAGTTGGGGTGATGTCCACATCGGAATCGTGCTAAGTTAACTCGATCCGATCTGCTCAGGCTGATTTGACCTGTTAATGGGTGGCGGCTTCGCACCTAGGACCGCATTCGGACCGAGTCGTGTCAGTGCTTTGTGGGTTAGGTGTGTGTGTATGTGTTTTCTGTACTGTGTGATGTCTGTGGGGCGTGGTATGGAATGGAGTATTTGGTTATAATGTCTCTCTGGTGTTACCTTAATGGTGCGAGGTGTTGGTGCATGATTGTACATGTAGTGGCAAGGGTGTTGTGGGTTAGTTGTCGCTGCTGCCATGAATTGTGTTCCCCTCATGTCTAAATGTTCCCTAACTTTTAGTATTTTTGTTTCTGTGTGCAGGTGTTCTATTGGTGTTGTTTGAGTGCATCCTGTAATGATACGAAGTGCGTTGTTTTGTATTGTTTGTAAGGTGTTTATGTGTGTGTTTGAGATAATGGGTGCCCAGCAGGGGTGCAGTGCCAATTTTATAGGTGCCGGAGCTCTGGTGGGCCTGACAAAAGCCTGCCATTTCCTATCCTGTTTCTATATATGCCACACGATGACTAAGTATTTCGTGTTTGCACTCACTAATTATCATAAACTAAATATAATTATCAAGCAAATAAAGAAAAAAGAGCAATCATGTATTTTATCAATTTAAGAAGTTAAAACTACTTAGTGCTTACCAAATACCACCAGTGGGAAGTTTCACAATAATTTCCACAAAGGGTCAGGCGTGATATGTTTTCGGGGGTCTGAAGCAACTCTTGTCCTGGTGTCATCTGCCGATCTGTGGTACCGCAGCCATGATATGGCATATGGCTCAGGATTCCACTGAACTAGAGGAGGTCCATGTAGTTTAACAAACATAAGCGCTGATACATGATTTATGAGAATTCTTGAGCGTGTTGTTTTATTATCAAGTTCATGTGACTGAATCCCCTCTCACACTCAGCAGTACTAATAGGAATAACTTGTGAACAGCTCAGTAATGGGTGTAAATCTTGGGGGATGCGGCGCCCATGATCTTCCACATAGTCTCTAAAGGCAGTTAGTACAGAGTAAGAAGAAAGCTTAAACCTCTTACAGAGAGATGAGATTTCAGCTTCTCCGTAATTAGGTGGTATTTCATCAGGCCAGTAGTCTTTTTCAAGGACATACATTTCATTTAGCAGTGATTTATACATACTTTGAGGTTCAGAAGTTTGAGAACCTTTCATGGATGTTGTCGTGAACATACGGTGCTGCAAATTGTTCACAAGACTAGTAAGAAACTGTTGATAATTAATGGAGACAATTTTTTTGTTGCTTGTTATGGTAATTCCTCCAAACTTCCTCTTGCAGAGGTGCCGGAGCGGCGCTCCGGCACGTTCCGGCAGCACTGCACCCCTGGTGCCCAGCATGGGCTAGCATAGTCCATAACTGAGCGAATATATTGTTTGTAGATGAGTGATGTTGTTTCCTGCTGGTGTCCAAAGTTTGTGCCTGTTAGTACCCTAAGCGTGTTAAGTCTTGACGTACATTTGTTTTTAATGTCCTGAATGTGGTTTGCAAAAGATAATGATGTGTTGTATGTGACACCTAGTATTTGGTTCTGTGAGTGTGTGGAATGTTGATGTTGTTTAGTGTAAGTTGTGGAATTACCTGGTGTTCTTTTGTGTTGCTTGTAAGCAAGGTGATGGTTGATTTTGTGGGCGCTACTTTGAGTCTATTGTGTGTGAGCCAGTCTTGAATACTGTTTATGTATGTTTGTAGGTTATTTGTAGCGGTGTCGATGTTGTTGTGGGTGGATGTTAGAGTGATATCATCTGCATATGATGATAAGGTAAGCTTGTTATCTATGGGTGTTGGAATGTCATGCATGTATAAGTTGAAGAGTGTTGGTGAGAGAACAGAGCCTTGAGGGACCCCGTTCGGAAAAAGCTTGTTTTTGGATGACTTGCCATTAAATGTGACATGTGAGTATCTTCCTGAGAGATAGTTGCTCAGCCACCTTTTGGTGTTATTGTGCATGTTTGTGTTGAGTATTTTGTTTATGAGAGGGAAGCGTGGGATAGCATCAAATGCTTTACTAATGTCTATTGTTGCTAATAGTGTACGTTGAGCTGGTCTTCTAGAGTTGATGCCATCCATGATGTGCTGCGTGAGGTTAGTGAGTAATGTCGTGGTTGAGTGGTGAGGTCTGAATCCATGTTGAGTAGGCGATAGTGGTATGTGTGGGTTGGTGATTTGTAAGATTAGTCTTTCTGTTACTTTGGAAGGTGTGCATAGTAAAGTAATGGGTCTATAGGAAGCTGGTTCTGTTGGATTTTTGTTTGGTTTGAGTAGTGTAATAATTTTACCTTGTTTCCATATGTCAGGAATAATACAGTGTTGGTATGAATATGTGCTGATATTTGTGACAGCTAGTATTCCTTGTGGGCCCAAGTGTTTAAGGTGTATGTTAGATATGTTGTCTGGTCCAGTAGCCTTCGAATTTTTAATGTTTTTGATGATCTTGGTGGTCTGGTCTGTATTGAAGGGTGTAATGGTCGTGTCGAGTCTGTAGGTTTTCTTGTGTCTGGCTGTTTGTCTGTCTGCGTGTTTCTGGTTGTTGTCTTTGTTTAAGTGACTTATCTTTGCGTAGTGATTAACTAGAATGTTAGCTTGTTGTGTGTATGTTGGGATATTATTTTGGCTGCGACAGATAGCCGCGTGTGAGGTGTGAATGCCGCTGTTAGAGTGGGTAATGCTGTTTATAGTCTTGTATAGCCTGTATGTATCTGTGGAGTGGTTTAGTGTTGTTATGAATTCCCTGAATGTTTCTGTTTGTTTTTCTTTGAGTTTGTTGTTTATTTCTGTGTTGAGCTGTTGTATCTGCTGCTTTATGGCTTCTGTGTGTGGTGTTTGTGTGTTATGTTTGAGGTTGTTACGTTGCCTTATGAGGTGGGCTCTTTCTCTAGTGTAATTTGGGTTGTATTTCCTAATTTTGCCCTTGGGTATGTATTTGTTTGCATTATTGATAATCTGATTAAATGTCTTGAGTGTTGTATCGATGTTTATGATGGGTGTGCTGTTTAATGTGGTGAATTGTTCCTCAGTCTGTATTTTGAACTGTTCCCAATCAGCTTTCTTGTAATTTCTGTAAGTGTGCCTAAGGCTGTTGGGGCAGAGTGTAGAATGTGTTGTAATGATGATGGGCAGGTGGTCTGATGACAGCTGTTTTTCTGTTCTCCATTGTGTATGTGTTGCTAGTGAGGGGGAACAGAACGTTATGTCTGGGGAGGAGTTTGAGTATCCTGCTTGATGTGGTATGTGTGTATGTTCTTCTGTATTGTTAAGAATGAAGAGGCTGTTTAGTTGTGTGGCTATGTTGGCGCCTCTGGTGTTGTTTTGGTTGTGCAGGTACCAACTAGTGTCTTTGGCGTTGAAGTCTCCTCCTAAGATGACATTAGTGAGAGAGGCATGATTGTGTAACTGTGGATTGTAATTGGCTGGCACCTGAGGTGAACTATCTGGTGGGATGTAAATGTTGATTAGTGTGGTGTTGTGTTTTGCGCGTGTTTTAATGTTAACTGCCTGTATTTCTATCGTGTTATCTGCTTGGATTGTGTTTGTAATGTTTTGGGTAGCATCAGTGTAGCTAATGCTTTTACGTATGTAAGTGATGAGTCCACCCCCGTTACCCCCAGTACGATCTTGACGGATCGCCGTGAAGTCAGGGATGGTGGGTGTTTTGTGTGTGCGTTTTAGTTTTGTTTCTTGTATAAGTGCTATGTGAATGTTTTGTTTGTGTACGAATTCCCTAAGCTGCATGATTTTGTTTGTGAGGCCATCTACGTTGTACTGTAATATGTTAAATTATACTTCTGTATGTGTCTCATGGTGCTATTGTTTCTATGTCTTTGTGTATGGTAACATGTGTAAGTTGTAGTGGGGCCTGGATTAGTCTTAATGTCGCCAGAGAGTAAGAGTAGTTCGGGGAGCACGCAATTGTTCCCTGTAATTGAAAAAATAGCACGCTGAGAATAGGTCCGGCCCCGGGAGCCGATCGGCACTCTGACCGTGCCACGCAACAGGCCGTCGACTGCCAGTCTGGCCAACCGTAGACAGCCCGCTGCACGGAGATTTGAGGAAGTTTGGCCACCAGCGCGTTGATGTTTTGGTTTGACGTCACCTCTTCGCGTTGACGTGTCCTGCGCTGGAGGATGCAGCCACTGTTTAGAAGCTTCTTCGTCAGCTGCTAACACTTTTTTCACGTTGTTCTCGCTACCTGTTCAGACGTTTTTTATAAACAAATCTCAGTTTTCTGCTCAACACGGCTCTTTCTAATTTTAAAATTGATTAGTCAAGGAAGGAAGATGTTGACTTCTATTTTGCAGCAACAGTTGATGATATTTATGTTACTTTACTGATTAATGAAAATGATTAGGCTCTTCAAGTTATAAAAGAATTCTTTCGTAATAATTGATAAATACGAAACACAAAACGTATATGCAAACAGGATGATGATGCTTAGACTACTCAAGTTGATGAAGTTTTCTCTTTCTCATATATTGTATCGACGTAATACTGTAAATATATTTAAAGTTTCTGCATAAATAACTTGTGTTTCACAGTAAACAAAGATTTCCCTCAATCTTCCAAGTGATGGCTTCCTTCTTCTTGTCATGTTCAGATGTAGATTCATATGGTAATACTTGAGAACTGGACAATTAAAGTGAGTGGGGTTTATTTACAAGCCACTGAAGCCAGCAACAAGCCTTGATACGTGTTGAATTGGAAATCCTGATTGCTAAATTAGTTATATATTGTTAAAACATTATAAATTATTTTTTGTGCTGTCAAACTCTGTAGTAATAGGTATGTAAGAGGTAAAGAAAAATTCACAACTTGCAGCTCAGCTGTGACGTCGCCTTGGGGGTTATAGAAATTGAAGGGTGAATGGAGGAATAATTTGGCGTCGAAAATTGACTTTTTTGGTGTGTGTGCGGAGAATCAACCAGACTGCTGGGCGCAAGCAAGAAATGCGCGATCGGTATGATTATATGCTATTATGACTATGTTTCGTCAATTGGACGAAAAGAAAACGTCTAAAAGGATATACGATAATTCCGACGAAAGTACGATAATTATTTCATGTCATGCGCGATAATTTAGTTCTGAAAATTTGGAAATCCTGATTTAAGGTTCAGTCATTGAAGAGCTTTTGTTGCTTATTGCGAGGGCACCGCACAGTCCTTGTGATCATTATTAGCACTTCAATTTAAATTGATTAATTTTGTAATATTCGTATTTAAATATGGTAAGAATTAATTAGGCCTATTTATTTTGTAGTTTTGTCTGAGGTTAAGCTTAAACTTGTTAGCCCAGTTTACGCCTACCTAGTAGGGATCTATTAGGCTAACACCTAGATCATGAGAATCGTAGCACAGGAAAGTAGGACAAGGCGGACAAAACGGGCATTGGTTCTCGAATATGTAGTCTTGCGACTTTAGTTTTTTCATTGTAAGCTTCATCCAAGTCTTCCAAACGTGGACCCCCAATTAAAAAGAAAAAATAGCCGTAGCCTACTAAAATGTTCCGGGCAGTGGCGGATCTACTATGAAACTAATGAAGCTTAAGCTTCAGGGCCCCTAATCCAGGAGGGGCCCTGAAGCAACTTTTTTTTTTTAATCAGTGAATTTTTCAACAAAATCGATGGTTTTTTTAAGTGGTTGTTATTAAAATAAGGCTATTTTAGTGATAAAACCATAAGCCAATGGGTTGAAGTACTTAATATTGACCTTAGAATATGCTGTAATACCCATTTCATATGGCCAAAAAATTTGTGGTGGTTTGTCATAGAACAACCCCATTGAAGAAGATAACAGCAGTTACCCAGACCTCGTTGCTGGTGGGAAGGGGCTCACTGTATGGCCCATTTTCAAGGACACCACCCCGTTCTCCGCCATTTGGGCCTCGAGGTCCTTGCAAGGGCAGCAAGGCCCTTTGAACCTTGTTTGATGTTGCCCTATTGTTGCTGGTTGCGAAGGGGCCCCCATAACAGTTCAAGCTTCAGGGTCCAAAAAATGTAGGTCTGCCACTGGCAGTGGGTAAAATTGTGATTCTAAAGAATGGTTTAGAGAAGGGAGTAGGTAGTAAAGTTTCTGGTAATTATTCGTTTTTTGACCCACTCTTTTTATAATGAAAGCAAACTTTTCTGGTCAATTTTGAGGTGCTCTGCACGAATCTGCCATCCATTTCCTGTGCAAATGCGTAGTTTTCGAGATATCATCATCTTGAAAACTACGCATTTGCACAGGAAACGGGTGGCAGTTTTGTACAAAACACCTCAAAATTAACCAGAAAAGTTTGCACTCGTCATTTTCGTTTAAACTAACGAATTTAAACAAAAATATCATGACAACCTAACTAATCATCTAGGGCATACAGTTGACCTAACTGGCGTCACGTACTGAACTGTCCGCAAAACATTAGGCCCGATCAATTTGTGATGCATGATCTTTACGGTGCTCCGCCCCCATACCCCTGAGACCTAAATTATACAAATGATAATGTAATAACATGTGCCAACCTTGCATGGGTAGTCCGCTAAATTTTGCCTACCCTTAAACTGAAATGACACGTTTATTTTTAGGATTTTTTTTACGGCATCTAAAGACCTTCTGGTCTTTTCTTAAAATACAAGCACTATTGTATTTAAGGCAGGTCACGGATGTCTTAATTATTCCATGATTGAAAAAAAGGTCTAAACTCTTGTTTTCATCGAGGGCAATATGGTGGATCACATCTTCAAAATCAAGTTCACAAGATTGACACGTCATAATATTAGAATGAAAATCACCACACTAACAAGAAACAGAAAGAAGTAGGCAAAAGCAAGAAAAATTAGCCAAAAATAGCCAAAAAATCTCCAGAAAAGGTAGCCAAAATAAACAAACTAACCAAAATTTATATACATACATATTAGAAAGTAGAAAATATTTTTTTTATAAAAAAGTACATTTTATACAAATTTGCACAAGATATGGTAATTATTCGTTTTTTGACCCAGTCTCTTTTTATAATGAGAGCAAACGTTTCTGGTCAATTTCGAGGTGCTCTGCACGAATCTGCCATCCATTTCCTGTGCAAATGCGTAGTTTTTGAGATATCGTCATCTTGAAAACTACGCATTTGCACAGGAAATGGATGGCAGATTCGTGCAAAACACGTCAAAATTGACCAGAAAAGTTTGCATTCGTGCTAAACACATGCATCACATATGATACACAGAGCGCATCATAAATAATATTTAGTGTGATACATTCTATGATCACATATTACCCACCAAATAAACCTCCTATAACCAAAAGTCTGAAAACAAGCATGGACATTTGGACCAAACTTATGAAAATGCTTTGGACAGGCAAAGGGTTAACCTAACCTAACAACCTAACCAAACCAGTCACCTTATTTTGGAGGATATAGTTCTGCAATTGCAGTAAGGAAGTGATGCAAAACTGTAGAATCATCCAGATGTTCTGCCAGGAACAAGTATCGTGCGAAATATTTCCGGTAATGAGGACGTTTATTCCCAGCACATAAAACCAGTAAATCCACACTCACGCTTATTTTTTGGATTTTTTTTACGGCACCTAAATACCTTCGAGTCTTGTCTTAAAATACAGGCAGTATTACATTTAGGGCAAATCACGGATGTTGGAATTATGCCATGATTGGAAAAAACATCTAAACTTTTATCTTCATCGAGGCCAACAAGGCGGATTAGGTCTTTCAATAATAAAAACGATACTTTAATTACTTATTCTTGCTCTTCTACATCAGTTGACCGATTGTGGTAAATTATGAAGTATTTGCCGACATTTTCTGGCAAAAAATTGCGATCCTTACTTAATAATTTATTAAGCATGGAGAAAGATCTCTCTACAGCGGCAGTTGTTGGTTGACATTGCAAAAGCTGACCATAAACTGTTGGTGAGATTTCAGGTCTACTGAGGTTAATTATTTCACAAATACCATTTGTCTTGAGTCTTGTTTCAATGTATTGTTTGACTGAACACACATCTTCGCCAAGGTTGATAGAAGAAATGGTTTCATATGCCTCTCTAATGGTGCAATCAGATACTTCCATCCTAGTCACTAAACTAGCAATCAAACTATAATTCATTTTGATTGACATTAGTTGCTTTGGCAGTTTTTCATTAGCAACACTCTCTTTAGCCTTCTGAACAATGATTCCTTCATCTTCAAAATTTTCCACAATTGTCTTCACATTTGGAAAATTGACTTTATTTACCTCATTGCTATTTTTTGACCTAACAGGTAAAAGTTGACTTTTGGTTGACCTATTAACTTTGGTAATATACCCCATACAGGTGTTTTTATTGCATTTTCAGTCGTTTCAGCAAAAAGTGCCCCATAGGAAACAATTTGACTTTATTGACTTTTGACTGCCCTAGTTATAACACTAGAACGAAAATCATCACACTAACAAGAAACAGAAAGAAGTAGGCAAAAGCAAGAAAAAGTAGCCAAAAATAGCCAAAAAAAGGTAGCCAAAATAAACAAACCCACCAAAATTTATATACATACATATTAGAAAGTAGAAAATATTTTTTTTATAAAAAAGTACATTTTATACAAATTTGCACAAGATAATATATATATTTTCTTATTCAGTTTTGATTGGTTATTCAATATATATTGCTGTTATAGCTTGGTGTGACTGGGTCAAAAAACGAATATTAACTGATAATATATATATTTTCTTATTCAGTTTTGATTGGTTATTCAATATATATTGCTGTTATAGCTGGGTGTGACTGGGTCAAAAAACGAATATTAACCAAGTTTTTAAATTTGCAGATGATACAAAAGTGGTTGTCCAATTATAAATACAGGAAATTCTTATCAACAAAAAGATTTTGATAGATTAGTTGCTTGGGCTAGTAAATGGCAAAATTGGTTATTGCCAATGTACAGGCAGTTTTTACATAGTGGAGCCACCTCAATGGGCCGAAGTGGCCCCTAGTGTGCCCACTATAAAAAATTTATGTTCTTATGTTCAGATTGAACTCTATGTTCAAAAATGCAGTGTCATCCATTTTGGTGGAAGTAATGAAAACTTTAGTTATGAGATGCAAGGAAACTGGTTAGGTGGTGATAGGAAAAAAAAAATTCTAAGCAGGGCTTAAAGGCAAATAAAATGCGGGTATTATTAAGAGGAATGTTAGCACGGGTGTGTACAGAAATTAAGGAGGGGGCAGAGACTCGGGAGGGGCTGGAGAAAATTTTGGAAATGCATTCTGGTGACATCTGGAGGATATAACTAAGTAGTTGAAGGATGAGATTCGCACTCATTTTCTGACAAACTTTTTTGGTAAATGTTTACTATAACATCACCACCAATTTTTTTTGCAAAATATATTTTTTAGTAGTTTTTGGTGTTCTGTTTAGATCTGCTATTCATTTGTTGTGGAAATGACCCAATTAAAAGTTATGAGACATTGAAGTTTACTAAGTAAATATAGGGAATTTTGGGCATAAGCATGGGTCATTTCCACAACAAATAAATAGCAAATCAGAACAAAACACATGAAAAACTACTGTATTATTATAGTATTACACCCGTCTAACGTCCAGCAATTATTATATGTTCATTAAGTAGATTTTTTAATTTGAAGACACTTTCCTTCTATATCGTTTCCGTCGCAAATGATTCATTTTTGAGATATAAACATTTTTTTGGTGTGTATCTAGTGTGTTCGTACATTCATTTGTGTGACTGTTACATATCTACCCAATCACTGCGCTCCATCCATTTCGAATTTGAATTACTTTGCTACCGGAATGGCTTCGTGTTACGCCTGCTCGTTCGATTATTACAGCTGTATTGTCACTTTCTACGAACATTTAGAAAAAAGTGTTGAGTTTCTGTATGCTCACGGTGTTCTACCGACTAGTGAAGTGTCCACATTGTAAAATGGAGTGTACATATTGTCAAGACCTGAAACTGTGGCATTGTAGATAGGTTAGGATAGGTTAGGTCAATTTTGAAGGTGAAATTATTTGTTTTTTTCCTATGGTTTTTGATGTAGTATTTTGAACGAATCTGACCTTCAAAACCGTCGGAAATGACTCGTTTTCTATGATTTTCCCCACCCGAGAACTCTTGGTTCCCACCAGGGTCCCCCAGATTGCCAGCCTTGGGGGAGGGGGGGTTATCTCAAAAACGAGTCATTTCCGACGGTTTTGAAGGTCAGATGATTCGTTCAAAACACATCAAAAACCATAGGAAAAACATAAATTTCACCTTCAAAGGGAGATGGGTGTAATACTATAAATTTACCAAAACAACTAAAAAATGTATTTTGCAAAAAACCCAACCCAACCTAACCTAACCTTACCGCAAATTATTAGGACTGATCAATTTGTGACGCATGATCGGTACGGGGGCCCCCCGTACCCCCGAGACCTAAATTATACAAATGATTATTATTAAGTTCCCGAACATAAAAATACCATCATTGTAAAGCATTTGAACTGCTTTACAGATATATCTGACTAAAATTATTAAGTTTGAATGGGTGCTAAAATGAGAGAATAACGCCGTAATTGATAAATCATCCAATCCTTTGTCTTAATCTAGGGCACATGACGAATCAAGTTCTCAAAGTCAAAATCACACGAATGGCATGTCAATTCTATCACAAACCACTAAACTGAATCTAATTTGAAAAAAAAAAATAGCCAGAACAAAACCCAACCAACTAATTAAGTTGCAGAGTAGCAAAAAAATAGCCTAATCAGAAAAAATATTTTATGAAAAATACATTATAGCCTTCACATGCCATATCTAAATTTATTTAAAGGAAAATGGCATCAATCACTAGACTAGATGAAAATCAAAACAAATGAATGTCGTTATTATAAATGTGCATTTGATGTGACATCACGTCAAATCAATATCATTAATTAAAATTTCAGAAGCAAATATCTTTGTAAATACGAATTTCCCCAAATAAAGATATACACCATTTTTAGTAAATTATGATGTACTACTGCAAATATTTCATTTTACTTGGGGTGCAGGTGGTGTTATAGTAAACATTAACCCTTTTTTTATTTAAACATTTGAAGAATGATAAAAACTTGCTTTAATAAGTATTGATTTGACAATTACTTGGAATTTGTAGGGGGTGGTGCCCCCCCCCCCCCCCCCCCCCCCTCATAGACACGCTCTTGGTTAGTTACAAGAGTAAGGAGATATGATACAGATGTTGAAAAAGTTTTCAGGTTTGACAGGCCTGCAGCTAAGATTGGAGTACAGGGTGGGCAAGGGTCAAGGCACACATTGCAATTTTCTTACAAAAATGTACATTAGTTTATGGCTTCATGTAAAGTTGCGGGGTGGGCTATCTCAGAAACTAGTGATTTCCGATAAAAACGAAGGTTATATTCATTCAAACTGCATCAAAAACCATCAGAAAAACAGTTTTGATTTACAAAGCCTGTAATGTACATTTGTGTAAAAATTTACCCAATTTTGATCCAGAATATGACCTAGAATTTTGGGACAGAATTGGAACTAGAAAAGCCTCCTTTTATTTGAAACAATCCCACATATAGGGAACACACTACTGTAAAATGGGGTGAATAGGAACAAACAGTACAGGAAAAGTTTTATCTGCTTATTGCACAAAATATAGAAAATGCTTGGCAAAGATCTTTTATGTATACATTCAGTAGGTTACCGTACTATGTTTCATTTAATATATAGTTTGTTCTTAACCGTTTTATTTAAATAGTATAATTTTTTTATTTATTTGTGAAAAATAACAATTCTACATGAAAACTAAAATGCCCCTTATAAAAATAAGACATTATCAAGGTGACATAAAATTGAACATAGGCCTATCAACATTTAATATCTAAAATAATATTGAATATGCTACAATAGAAAGTTCAAAAAAATTTTTTTTACAATATATACCCTAAGTGACCAATCATTTTAGGGTGAATAGGAACATTCATATAAAAGGAATTCAGATATGATTTTGTTAATCTGTGTGAACTAATTATTGTCTGCTATATTTATGCTTGCTATGCAATTGATTTAGTAGTATCTATATATGGTAATTTTAAATTTAATTTTTAGAAAAGAATATTAATCATGCCTACAACTTATAAACCAGATCCACATGGTGTAAAATGTGCAAAACATGATCCAGAATCAATGAAGAAAGCTATTAATGCTATTCAGTGTTTCCCAACCGGGGGCCATATGGCTCCCTGGGGGCCATGGCACATTTGAAGGGGGCCACAGGAAAATGTTATTTTGTAAAATAGAGTTAAATCTGCATATTACCTACTGAAAATAATGCTTATGGGGGCCACAGGAAAAAATAAGGTTCCTAAGGGGGCCATAAGCCAAAACTGGTTGGGAACCACTGCACGGTATAGATGGTGGTCAGTTTTTGTAAAGCAGCTGAAAAATATAATATTCCACACACTGTTCTATATAAACACGCAAAGAATCTTGAAACAAAATCTATTGGTGGTCAAACTGTTTTGGGAAAAGACACCGAAGAAGCATTTATTCAAAAGATAATCCTGATGGCTGACTGGGGTTGTCCATTGGACCTGTACCTATTTTTATGTTGATGTATGTTGAAAAGAATATTATTATTTTTCAAAAGAGCCACAATGTTCCTTTTCACCCTTCTAAGGGGTGAAAAGGAATAGAACTGATAATTCTACCAGTGTTCCTATTCACCCCACTTAATAGGGTGAATAGGAACAGTTTTTAAATAAAAAAAAAAAAGATAACACTAAAATAAAATTGTGCTTTTTTGTTTAAATCAACTCCTAAGATCGATATGACAAACCTGAGCAAAAAAAATTCAGAAAACATCTCTATTTTGTCTGTCAAATTTTTAAGAAACCTCAAAAATTTTTCCTATTCACCCCATTTTACGGTATACACAGTACACTTTATTAATATGGCTGTAAAGCAATTCATAGATATTAAAACTAAAATAATTGCAAACACTGCTATTTCTTGGTAAATCTGCTCAGAAATCTTTTAGGGGGGTTGAGGGGCTAAAAAATTTTCAGGGGGAGCAAGCCCCTTCTGGCCCCACCTGGGTTTGGGAAATTTAGATGTAGCTTTTTCTTATTAGAGTTGATAATGTAACTCGAGGTCATAATAAGGAAATTAGAAAGCAGACTTAGACTTTATCTACAAAAGTACTTCTTCAGTCATAGTAGTAGATTTTTGGAATGACTTGCCATATGTGGTAAATAGCCTAGTACCTTGTTATTTTAAGAAAAATTTGAACACTTTCATGAATGAGAGGTAGATTGTAAATAGTGTAGATGTATGTTAATTAGCTAGCTTGAGATCAAGGTTGGCAAAAATCCCAATTTTTTGAAAAAGCCTAACCCACCTGTGTTTTTCTGTTCTTTTTTGTATAAAACCTGAAAAATCTGGAGAAATCTGGGTTTTTCAAAATAAAGAATTCATAATAATATAACCAATGACCTCTAAATAAAATACATTACACAAGCTGAAAGCTAAATATCAACCAATGTAATATGTACTTTAACAAATACATACTCTTCAAAACGTGCATTTTCTCAACATTTGGACATGTTTCGTCTAAGTTGAGAAATAGACTGCGCATTGAAACTATGACTAATTGTAAGTTATTATAGCTGTGGAATATTTAGATAATACAAGTTTTTATTTAGTGCTTGGTCTTGTGAGTGGTTCAGACATATTATTGTATCATAGTTAAGACTTGAATAAAATATTCTATTTTTTATCATCACTTTACTAACTTGCCAAAGACTTAAACCAGCTATTTCTTTAGTTTTTGATCTCGCTAGTATTTCAAATTATTCTGTCTGATTTAGCTAGAGCAATTAAAAGAAATTTTCCCTATTTTGTTTAGCTATAACAAAATAAGTTTTTGCATTATTTGCAAGATTAAATAAAGGTTTTAAGGCTATTTATATTATATATTTACCAATTTCTCTTCTACAATAAGATTGTCAATAAATCTTACCATGGGTATTTTACAGTAATGGTTTAGTGTGTTAACATTGTGCTTAGCACTGTACATTGTTAGGATGTGGGTGAACTGTGGAGTAATTTTGAGAGTGGGAAAAATGCTGGTTTTTTTTTTTTAAACCCAGTTGGGGAAAAATAGGTTGGGGCCCATTAATGCCAACCCTGCTTGAGATTGATGTTTTGCGCAGTTTTATTATGAAATATGATACTGCACATATATCTCGTGGCTTGGATAACCTGATAGGCCCCAGTGGCTTCATGTTTTCCAAATGAAATGTAGTTTAATAAAATTTCTCATATTGGACCTGTGCCTATATTGTTTAGTACTTCAGTAGAGTCCTGGGCTACTTACCATCTAAAACCTAAGCAGTCACTCATCAGACCTAATAAGCTTTGTTGAATTCATGCTAGCCTCAGATAGGCTAAGTTAATTTCCATGACCACTCCAAATTGAGAAGTTTGGCAAAAATTTATAAATTATAGTACATCATTTTAACATTTTTCAGAGCTGGTGGTGTTTTTTTCCATTTTCTTTTGGATTTAGTCACTTTATTGATATGGAATTATTGAACATCAATTTAAAACTTGCGCATCACTTAATGCCAAAATTCTTGTACTGGGGCAAACTTACTGTCCAAATGGTTTAGTAAGACAGGGTGTCTACAAACTGGAAAATGCCTCGTGCTTAATTTGACAAAATAAAATCTAGAAATATCAGGAGTCTCGGGTAATATTTCAAGAAAGTTATTTGACAGTTGTAAATTTATGCCTTAACTACAAGGTTGGCAAAGTTTTGGGTTATGGGTTTGTTCAGCCCACTTGTATTCTTCTTCATTTTCTGAAAAAAAAAATACAAATTTTGGGGTTTATCTTTTTCCATTAACGTAATGCTTTCATTTTTTAACTATTGTGTCCTTATTTTTCATGATTTGCCTTGCTGCTTTTATTGAAATTTTACTATATATAGTAGGCCAATTTAATATCTAAATAATCACCATATATGTTGACGATATTCAGTTGGCCTAGTAAAGAAGAAGAAATTTCATATAGAGGCAAAAATTAAAACCATAGTACATTAATGATTACATAACATTATCTAATCTATAGCCTTCATAGAAATATCTATAAATATATTGTTCATTAGTGGTGTTGTGTGTATTGTCATTACACCATATACTTAAAGGTGTGTAATGTAGGGCAACCAAACATGTCTGTAGTTTAAGAAGGTTTAAATACAGTGAAAGATCAGTTTTAAAACATTAAGAGTACACAGGGGTGGATTTAGGTTTCTTGGTGCCAAGGGCCATACTGATTTAGCCACCCTTTGAACACTTACAAAGTTACTATTTAGCAATATAATGGTTTTCAGGCTCTCGTGAGCTCCGATTCAATATTAAGGATAGCTAAAGAGTTGAGACAATTTTCTGACATCACTGACTGTAGGTAGTTCTTTAGTTGTCATAGTACAGAAAAAGATCTTTCGGCAGAACAGTTGGAAGCTGGTGTATATAGAAAGATCGTGAGTGCAATATCAACATATGGGTAAACTACTTTTAATCCTTCTGCTTGGATCATCTTGCCCATAGGAGTTTTCTCCAAATTCAGAAGAAACCCACGGAAATGAAGACACTCATTAACAAATGCTTCCGCCAAGTCATCCTTGTAAAATTCCCAAAGATTAATAGCATTGGCAGTTATATCTGTCAGATTCAAGGTGGTGACTTCTGTGAAAAATGCAAACTGTGCATGGAGGTTTTCATACACATCTTTGCGATGGTTTAATTCCAACAATAATCTGTCAAGTACCACAAGATAAGTATTAATGAAGTTCCTCTGTCCATCTAATTCTACCTCACCTTCGCGAGTTTCATCGACTCAAAGTTTTCTTTTTTTCTTTTCATTGCAACTTCATATTTGTGGATAGATGATTTCTTAATTGCTGCTGCTTCATAAAAGCTGAAGTTGTCTCTTGCATCTTTTACATAGAATGTCAATGATGCATACAGTTTTGCTATGACACCAAGATCACTGTTCACTGCTTGGAGCTGTTTACTAGTAGCATTGAACCTTTCCAGAATGTCACCTGACATTAAAGAAAGAATTGTAGTTTCAAGGTGTTGCAGTTGATTGAGGTAGCCTGATGCTTCACTGTGTGTGCAAGGCTTTTCTGATTCTTCATCTTCAATGGATGCAAGTGCCTCTTAACCTCTTCCCAGTCTTTAGAGAGACTCCTACACGCTTCTTCACAGGCTGATCATTGAGTGTCTGATAAGCTCTTTAGCATTATATTTTCAGATTTGGTAAAATGATTTTGTAGTATTTCCCAATGGTGAGTAGAGGCAGTGAAGAACATGTAAAAGATTTTGGAGAAGTGCGAAAAAATCAATGGCTTCCTGACAGAAATTTGCTGCACACTGTCCAATCAAATTTAATGTGTGTGCAGAGCAGGGTACATAAACTGCTACTGGGGATGCTGCTTTTATTCTGGCTTGCAAGCCAGAGTAAGTCCCTGACATGTTGGGAGCATTATCATACAACTGTCCTCTGCAGTTTGCAATGTCGAGATCATGCATTTTTAATATGCTGGAAACCGAGTTGAAAAGCTGCTCTGATTTGTAGCCTATGCTGGGAAGGAGTGCCAAAAATCGTGCTCTGGGATGCCCATCTTTTATGTATCTCAGAATAACTGCAAGTTCATCGACATATGATGTCTAGGGTGGAGTCTACAATAATGGAATAGTACTTCGCACATTTTGCTTCCTCAGTTATTTGTTTGGTAACTTTGTCACCATTAGTTTGATGAATTGCTCATATGTAAATGAAGACAAGTATGAAGTACGGTATGACCTTTTCCTGGATTTTTGCATTTTGCAATATGTTCCACCAGAAAAGCGTCAAATTCAGCAATAAGTTCCAAAGCCATTATAAAGTTTCCACTGTGGACAGAATCAAATTTCTCAATGTGGCCCCTAAAAGGTAAACCATGACATGCCAGTGACTGGACCACTGCAACAACTCATTGTAAAACATTCCTCCAATACTACTACTACTAATCAATTTGATAGAAAAGTTGTCTGTCAATTCTTCCAAGAGTTGAACTTCTCATTTCCATAGCTAACACACATGACTTATGTTCAGAGGAATTTTCATGGCTTGTTGTTAATGCTTCACTGCCATACTTTGTCATCAAATCCTTCCTTACCAACTTTAGTAGTTCCATCAAATAACTGACATGGAATGCAGAAAATTGAGCTTCTGCTCTCCGAATACATTAAATATGTTCTCTTCACTTCTCTCCATTGACAAGCTGTGTTTCAAATAAGGTTTTACAAAAATATCTGAATTGTTCATCAAAATGTCTGATTGAGAAAAGTTCATTTTCTAGGTCCTGATTTATGCCATGCTCTGACACACAATGACATGTAGCATCACAACTACTTCCCATAATGCTGCATCTTGTCCAATGGAAGTATTGCTGGAGGTAGTTGTGATGCTACCTACATCACAAGACTTAGTATAGGGTAGGCAGGATTCTTGAACTTCTCTACCAGGTAATCTAAAATTACTAGACCTTCATTAACATTTTGATCTTGGAAACTCCTAATCGTGGTACATTCTAATTCTTTTAAAAGAACATTCAGATTTGTTTCAACATGTTTGCTCTTTATATCAAGCTTCTTGAAGAAAGTATAAATTTTTGCAGTTTTGTCAATGACATCTCATTGTTTTTCAGCTTTCTCCAGAGCTCTCTCCTTATACTCTGAGCTGCTTAGTTTTTTCTCCCATCACTCATCTGAAAAAACAAATAGCTACATCTGAAATTAATTAAAAATATAAATGTTATTAAAAATTAATAAAATATATTATAATTACATATTTTTAAAAAAAATAGCTCAGCCAGGCTGAGTAGGTCTCTAACAGCTAACTACATATAGGCAGTTAAGTTAACATAAAAAATTCAAAATGGTCTTAAAAACTGCATTCACCTTGTATAAATACCATTACTGTACTAAACTGAGATAAACACAATCTTGTCTTTAAATTTTAAATGTTGTCCAGTTTCAAAGTTCAAAGTTGCAAAATAGAAAAAATATAAATTCAGTTTTATAGAGAACCTTAAACAAAATAATTGGCCAATGTTTGGCTTGATACTCTGTAAAGTGTAAACAATAAATTTGAAATAAAATAAAAATAATTAGCTTTAAAATAGATATTAAATTTAAAATTACTAAAATATATTAAGGCCAAGGACCAACTTTGAAATCAACTTCATTCAAATGTAATGAGATTTTTTTTTTTGGTGGTATTAACTTTTCTCCGTGTTTTTAGCTATAAAAAAATGCCGTAAATTTTGGATTTTTTCCCTACCTAAAAAGTGCTTTCTTGTTACCTTTTCTTGTTACCTTTTCTTGTTACCTTTTCTTGTTACCTTTTCTTGTTACCTTTTCTTGTTACCTTTTCTTGTTACCTTTTCTTGTTACCTTTTCTTGTTACCTTTTCTTGTTACCTTTTCTTGTTACCTTTTCTTGTTACCTTTTCTTGTTACCTTTTCTTGTTACCTTTTCTTGTTACCACTTTTCCTGCAGAATTTTGCTGCCCTGGGCCATTGCCCATTTGGTCCATATGTAAATAGGCACCGGGGAGTACATATACACTGGTCCCTCGCTGTACGAATGGCTTGCTGTACGAAAAATTTAATGAATGTACATTAAATTTATGAAAATGGTCTTTCTGGCTACTTATGGAGCAGGGCTGGTTGATTTAAATCATGATTTAAATCAAATGATTTAAAAAAAAATCAGATTTAAATCTGTATATGAATAAAAACAAAATGCAAAAACTACTAATTAATCACTATAGTATAGGTAATACATAAAGAATGGCAATGAACTGTGCTGTTTATTTTTCAATAAAACAAGGTAATAGAATTTATTTATATATAGCTCTATTGATTATAGTGACAAATTAAGACGTTAACTTTTTTAAACATTAATTAAAATCATAATAGCCACTGGCCTAAAGTGAATAAACATTTGTAAAACATGCTTATTATTTCTACAAAGCATTAATAATTAATTTAAAGTTTTATTCCACTGCTTTGATATAAAACAAATTTTGTTTCTAGAAAACTTTTAAGGTCATCTGATCATGATAGTTTAATTTGCTGACCCAAAGTAAAGAATTGTGGAGTTAAAACAAATAAAAATATATATATATTTCTAAATTACAAATGAAAAGTACTGGTATAGTATAGCTCTTGAGCCCTAATGCTGATTGAAAGTTTTGAAAAGGAATACTAATTTTGCAGCTTTTTTGGTTCCTTAGCTTGGATTACATAAGGCCATAGAAGACTCCACCCTTGCAGATAATGCTACAGCTGATAGCAACTGCTTCACTACTGACATGGTGTCCTTATCTATGGCTTCACTGTGTGACAGCCACCACTCAATTGCTGTGACACTGCTGGTCACATGGTCACCAAACTTAAAGGCCTGAAATGGTGGAGCTCTGGCCTGGAATAGCTAGTTTAAGTAGCTAATACAATAGTTTGCTTCAATTACTTCATGTTAGTAGTTCTACAGGAGCTTATAGGAATGAAAAGGATCTTTTTTGACTTGTTGTTTCAGTGGATCTTGAACATGGAGAAAAAATCAAATAAATTTTATTTTTTTTTTTTAATTAAAAAAAAATCACCAACCCTGTTATGGAGTATGGTAGTTTATTTTGGGATTGACTTGCTATATTATGATGATGTAAATAGTAGCTCTTTCAAGATTAAAAAACAATCAGCTGCATTCTTGATTTGAAGATGAAATTTCTAATTTGTGTAAATGTATACTTTGGCTAAGGTTTAATAGCTGTAAGTACTACAGTAATTTGTAAATTGCCTAATGATAATTTGTTGACTTGAAAGATATTTTAAAAATTATCAAAGTATAGCTCTTGACTGAGGAATCTCCAGCACACCAATCTAAATACCTCCCTAAAATCAACTTAATGGGTTCCTTTATTAAGTTTGACAATCTGTGTTACTGTCTGTGAAGGCAGGATGAGAGTAGAAAGCAACTTCCCCTAAAATCAAATCCCCCAAATGCAGCACTGTGTTGCAGATGGGTTGATTTGATCCTCATTATAATAGACCATCATCTGACTTGGATAACAACCTCAGTTGGCTCAGGTGGCTTTGCTTATATAAATGTAATGGTGTCCCAGATTGGACTATGCATACACAAGCCCCTGTGCAAAGCCCATATAGAGAGCTTTTCTGCTGTAACAAGCCTATTATAAACTGACTGCTTAATCATTTTGGCCCAAGAACCAACATACCTTTATTTTTTCTCCTGTAAACTTGACATGTATTAGGCTAAGTACTTGAATCTATAAAGCTAGGCATAGATGTCCAGCTTGGATTCTTATGGGGCTCAACCTTTGATTGTTTAGGTTTGATTTCAAGGTTTCACTTAGAAGTTCACTTGTGAAGGTTTTGTTACCTGACATCCACGTAATTTTAATGAAAATAAGTTTGAAATTGCTTTGGATGTAGCTTATATAATTTTTAAATGTCTTCATCTTCAGTAAAGCATTAAGTTAGTATGACACATAATGGCATTTCAAAACTTGGTGGTGCAATTTATTGGTTTTATGGTATAGATTAATTTACTTCATTACCCCTACCCCCCCTAAAAGAAAAGCCAACATCTTGTCTTCAACTATTTGAACTTGGTTATTTGACTGAAAATTTTCTCAGTTGCACCATTTTCAAAATATGGTGAATTGGCTTGCTGATATTACTTGCAAAACTAATTTAGCAGTTACTGTTTGACGTTTTAGGGTTGAAGCATAATGCTTTAGCTAGCTCCTTATAAGTTTCATCTTCCAAGGTGTTTAATATTAACATATTTCTCTTTCAGCGTGAGTGTATCTCCATTCATGTTGGCCAGGCTGGTTGCCAGATGGGCAATGCCTGCTGGGAGCTTTACTGCCTCGAGCATGGCATTCAGCCTAATGGACAGATGCCTTCAGATAAGACTGTTGGTGGGGGAGATGACTCTTTTAACACATTCTTCTGTGAGACTGGTTCAGGAAAACACGTACCAAGAGCAATTTTTGTGGATTTAGAACCTTCTGTTATTGGTAAGTCAAGTATCATGGTTGCTTAATTTAGACATTTGTATGCAGGGTTATGGATCCCCCCCAATGCAGTGACACTTGCAGTATTTTCTCATTCTCAAAGAAGACAAGGATAGGCATACTAGGGGCACTTAATATATTTTGCCCCATCCTTTTTTCATAGCTAAATAATAGGCAATGGGGCTGAAATGTCTTTTGGGCCGTAAGTTTGAACTTTCTGCGCTTCACATAACCGGATTTTTCTAGTTTGAACATCCCTTCCTTGTATAAAACCGATGGTTAACGCAGTTTCGAAGATGGCGTCTGACAGTGATGTGCGTCGTAAACAGAGTGCTGTTATCGAGTTCTTAACCGCAGAGAAGGAAACAGTTGGAAATATTTACAAACGTCTACGAAACGTTTACGGAGATGATGCTGTTGATCGAAGCACAGTTGGACGCTGCTTTAAACGTGTGAGATCATTGGAGAGAGGGAGAGCCAGCCTCGATGATGAGCCACGCAGCGGTCGCCCGGCATCGGCTGTAACATCTTACATTGTGCAACGTGCCAACAGCATCATTCGATCAAATCGGCGCGTCACATACATGGAGCTGGGAATTAGTGAAGGAAGTGTGAATACGATAATTCAGCAACTGGGATACTCAAAAATGTGTTCACGGTTTGTTTCTCGCCAACTGACTGACAAGATCACAAAGCCCAAAGAAAAGAAATTGCTTCTGAGTCGTTGGTTCGATACGAGACAGAAGGGGATGACTTCCTTTTACGAATTGTGACTGAGGATGAGACGCGAGTACACCACTTTAAACCTGAAAGAAAACGCCAATTCATGGAGTGGCATCACGCAGACTCCCCACGCAAGAAAAAGTTCAAAATGGCTCCCTCTGCAGGAAAGGTTATGGCCACCATCTTCTGGGACTTGTCGGGTGATTCTGGTGGACATTATGAAGAAAGGACAAACAATCAACTCGGGGAGAGTGGGGGGGGGGGCATATATTGCTACCCGACAGAGACGCCAGAGACGTATAAAGCGAGTTCGACCGGAGAGAAAACTGGAAGACGTCCTTCTTTTGCACGATAACGCAAGACCACACAACAGTTTGCAAACAAGCGAGGCCATCACAAAAATGCGCTTGATTGTGTTACCCCAACCCTTCCATACAGCCCGGATCTGGCACCTCCAGACTTCCATTTGTTTGGGCCAATGAAGGATGCTGTTCGTGGAAGAAAGTTTGAGTGACGATGAGGTTGTTGTTGAGGAGGTTGAGTGGCTTCCTTGTTTCGAGGGGGAAGAAAGCCGTAAAAAAGGATGGAGACGATGTGGAAAAATAAGAACTTGTAAGAAAGGTATGCAACGACTTTTGTGTACAAAATTTCTGGAACTTCAGGAAACTTGGAAAGAAAAAAAAAGGTGGGGCAAAATATATTGAGTGACATACATACATACATTAAATTAAATTTGGCCTTCAAATCTACTTTAACCCTTTAACGACGGATGGTACCTTAAGGTCCACCAGAAATAATATAAATTGTACTACAATCCCTCGTTTCTATAAATGTTTCAACATGTTTATACATAGATGTCATTTAGTTGTCGGGAAAGGAACCCAAAATGTATATCATTTCAGTGACGTTACTAAAATATTTAGTTTTGAATAACAATAAAACCTAAACGTTCTGGTAACAAGAGTAACCGCATTTGCTGCGGACTCGTCCTTAAAGGATTAATTATTTTTAAATTATCTTAAAGAAATTTAACCTGGTTTGATTTGCCTCCACTTTATTTTTTTCCTATACTGGCCCACCCATTCTTTTGCACGTTTAATATATTAGTGACCAGTCATTGTGTGCATGGTAATGACTTTTGTTTGGGTTGAACTTCATTTAATGTTATTAGTTTGCCTTTAAAGAGGTAGAATTGGGTACAATAACTACATAGGTCTAATCTTCTTTGAACTACTTTGTTTAGGTGTAACTTTTCTAGGTGATGTGAATTTATGACTATTTAACGAATTCAATTGTAAATTTGCAAAGTAACTTAAACAACCTACATTAACATAGTGTGTTCAAAAAGTTCCTATCTGTTTTGCAGAAATAATTATATTGAAATTTTCAGTCATTTTAACAAACGTTGATTCATTTGGTAGCTTCTCTCATTTAAATATCTTCAAAACAAATTTGAGAATTTTCAGTTGTTACATATGAAAATCTTAATCTCAAATTAATTATGATAAAAATCTTGGAAAGCGATTATGCATTTATATTATTATTTAAATGTATATTCTAGACGAGGTCAGAACCGGTGTGTACAGACAACTTTTCCACCCTGAGCAAATGATCACCGGGAAGGAAGATGCAGCGAATAACTACGCTCGAGGTCACTACACAATCGGGAAAGAAATCGTAGATTTAGTCCTGGACAGAATCCGAAAATTGGCCGATAACTGCACGGGTCTTCAGGGCTTCCTCATTTTCCACTCGTTCGGAGGCGGCACAGGGTCTGGTTTCACGTCATTGTTGATGGAGCGCCTTTCCGTAGACTATGGAAAGAAGAGCAAATTAGAATTCGCCATATACCCCGCCCCTCAAGTTGCAACTGCGGTGGTTGAACCGTACAACTCTATTTTGACCACGCACACTACCCTCGAGCATTCTGACTGCGCATTTATGGTTGACAATGAAGCTATCTACGATATTTGCCGAAGAAATCTCGACATTCAACGTCCCACTTACACCAATCTGAACCGTCTCATTGGGCAGATAGTTTCGTCAATCACTGCTTCTCTTCGCTTTGATGGAGCCTTGAATGTTGATTTGACCGAATTTCAAACTAACCTGGTGCCATATCCCCGTATCCACTTCCCGTTGGTTACTTACGCGCCCGTCATTTCTGCGGAGAAGGCTTACCACGAGCAGTTGTCAGTATCTGAAATCACCAATGCCTGTTTCGAACCAACCAACCAGATGGTGAAGTGTGACCCTCGTCACGGTAAGTACATGGCATGTTGCCTCCTGTACCGTGGAGACGTGGTGCCAAAAGACGTGAATGCTGCCATTGCCGCCATTAAAACGAAGAGGAGCATCCAGTTCGTGGATTGGTGTCCAACTGGTTTTAAAGTGGGCATCAACTACCAACCCCCAACGGTGGTGCCTGGTGCTGATTTGGCAAAGGTGTCTCGCGCGGTATGCATGTTATCGAACACTACAGCTATTGCGGAAGCGTGGGCTCGTCTGGATCACAAGTTCGACCTTATGTACGCGAAGAGAGCCTTCGTTCACTGGTATGTTGGAGAGGGTATGGAGGAAGGAGAGTTCACAGAGGCCAGAGAAGACATGGCTGCTCTCGAGAAGGACTACGACGAAGTAGGCATGGATTCGGTAGAAGGAGAGGAAGGAGACTTGGGAGATGAATATTAAAATGATTGAAACATTCCTGTTATATAGAAGCATTCCTGATCAATAGCAAACAGTATTAATTCAGTCTTTCTTTTACCCTTGCCCTTCTCAAAATACCAAAATTCGATGTTTGTTGGTTATAAAATTTTAAATATTGGTTATAAAAAATTAAATTTATTTTTTACGTTTTTTGAAGATCGTGGAGGTCTCTGTGACGGTGAATATTGTAAGGAAATCTGCTACATGTAAAGAGTGAAAGTAATGGTAGAACTAAAAAATATGTTCTTGCTTCTGCAAGTGCAAGAACCAGAACGGAACTCCATTGACTTTTAAATAATGTTAGATTGCATGAGTAAGTGTGGGCTGTATATGAAAGTGACACTGGTTAGCGCATAATAGCCATAGAATGCATAACATTCTCTCCGAAACAAGTAATGTAGGAATCGGGGTAAATTTCGTCTGAATGGCAACCAGTAATGTTGCATATAGAAAGTCGTTTTAGGGGTTTTATGAGATACTGAATACGGTCGTGAGGTTTATTTTTGTCGTTAACTAAACCTAACCTAACCCATCCACTGTTGCAGGATGGGCGCAACTTTTGAGGACGGGATTACGCCGTGCTCGTCAAAAATCTTTAATGCTCTTTCATTGTTATTAAACACCTAGGCAATTAGCATATAGGACGTATGCTCACAACCTTCACAAGCCATGATTTTTTATAAAAGAGGCTTCCTTGTGCAACTGTATTAATGGATGCACGCATGCGCATAAAGAAACAGAGCCCACGTACACAAACAAGAAGCGCAGTGCACCAACTAGTGCAACATTTGTGCAATTTTTTGTTCGGTGCACAGCGACAAAAATGGACCTCACCATTGTATTTAGCATCCTCAAAAACCTGTAAAACCCGAGTCTATATATACAGGTACTGGTTGCCATTCGGAATAGAAATTAGCCAAAATCGGCAATGATAGCACGTAATAGCTCTTGGAATACACATTAAGTCTTGAATTGTCAAAGATGATAAAGGGACCTCGTATTTAATTTGCTGGATCGGGTCTGTGTTGCTGGAATTTTCATTGCATTTCATTAACCAGACAAGTCATCAGTATGGTTATGTTTGAGTAATATAATTGGTTTAGGACTTCAAAGAGGTGGTTTTATTGGTTGGCCTAAGCTTGTATACTACCGTAAATTTTTACTTCATCAAAACGAGTCACTCTAGAATAGATTTAAGGTGACTAGTTTACCAAAGATTACAAGTGACACCGAAAGATGACAAATCATTTAACATCCTGAACTCCCGTTTCCCCAAATGGAGCCTGGGTTGGCGTGAACTCCCTTGAGTCGCCTGTGTTCGAGCAGGATACTGGCCCAACTCTAGGCGCGGCGGAGGCGGGAGTTAAATCAACCTTGGTAGCTTGAATCCAATCTCCAGTCAACCAAATGAGCTATAAGAACTTGGGTAATAGTTGCTACAATATTTATAAAGCATAACTGACATGCCCTTCAAAACAATCGATGGGCTAATAATTCAATGCCGTTTACGTATGCACTATGCAGCCTAGAAGAAAGTTTGTTTTACCAAGACGATCAAAAGTACAGTGTGTACACAGTCCTTTCCCGATTATAAACTTTATTTACATGAAATCCAAAGAGTAAAGCTGTGTTTTGCATGTTGTTGCATAACATCAAGTTTATTATGTTTCTCATTAAATCTCAACATGTGCGCCGTTCGTTTTACGTAGCACTTCCAAGCGAAATTAGAGTTCACGCCATAGGTTCGCCAGCATCTCGTGACAGTTTATGGCATTAGAAATCCTTGCACGAAGAATGTCAGTCAGCAACATATCCCCACAAGAAGTCCAGGGGCGTGATATCGGGGATCGTGGAGGCCATGGCACCGGTCCGTCACGCCCAATCCATCTGGGAAAAGTGGTGTTCAAGAACTCGCACACTAACAAACCCCAGTGTGGAGGCATACCGTCTTGCTGTAAAATGATGGATGATTGAAGAGCGTCCATCTCGGGGCTACAAAGAACTCGAGCATGTCCAGGTACACTTGTGCTGTTGTGCAAAGAATGACCCTATATTGATTGAGTAATTGATTGCATAACCTTTATTAATAATGAAATAAATACATTGGTCTTACCACTTACAACTACATAATTGTGAAGCTGGAGTATTTATTTAATTTGGCCCTCAAGCTTTAGGCTTTACTGGGCTCTTATTAAAAATAAAAGTTATTAATAAATAAATTATAAGTAGTATTAATAATTAAGGTGCCCTATCATGCATTAATTCATACCAAACGTTAACAAGAAAAAACTGTCATGCAACACCATGCAAAACAAAGCATTACATTCTCTGAATTTCGTGTAATTATTAATTAAATTAAAATTTATAATCGGGAAAGGACTTTGTGTACACCCTTATATGCAGTCTTTCTGTGAATGCAAAGTGAAACTTGTCATAAGTTAAGTTGCACTCAAAGTAACTAACTATTTATGAAGCGCAATTTTTTATTTAAAATAAATCGGTTCAACTTAGTATGTAAGTTTTGTTTCAAATTTGATCAAACTTCGCAATTACCAAACTCGCCCAGTTTCATTTTGCTTTTAATCACCACCACATTGACTTCACTTTTTATCAGAGCTGTTTCATTTTAAACTTACAATTTAGAAGAAATTAGCAGGTCTCCCTTAAAAAAGACGCCTCGCAGAATGAAACTCGCTTCCTACAAATCTACGAGGTCACTCAACCACCTTACTCTTTTCCGACACACTTCATACACGCAAATATAAAGATTCTTTTGATCATTTCAAACTTTAGTTTTGCAAAAACTGATATATAGTTCTTTTTTAGAGTTTTTGGTTTAAGAAAATATTTTAGCCACAAAATTAATTATGATTAAAATTTTAAGGTTTTTTTTTTTGTGTACTACACAGTGGTTTTATTTGCAAAACTATAATTGGTAAAGCTTTATTTTTTTGATAATTTTTTAAGTAAATCGCAAATAGTTTATGCTTTAATCGCTTTAAGTAATTTTCTTTAAAAAATTAAATTTTAAAGAAAACGAATTAAAGCGTAAACTGCAATTTATTTTTAATTAATACGAAAAAGCTTTATCGAATTATATTTTTGTAAGTAAAATCACAGTATAAATTATAGTAAATTTTACACTATAAAAAGACTTCAATTTTAGTAATAATAATTTCTGTGGCTGACGGAAATATTTTCTTGATAAAACACACACACACATATACAGGGCGTCCCAAAAAAATGTATACACACTTTAACAGCTGATAGCTCAATTGATGTTTCTTTCTTTCCAAGTTAAACCCATTAGAATTAATAATGGCAGTCAGACTAAGCTTTGAACAAAGGAAATTCATTCTAAAATGCTACTGGAAGTGTGAAAACGCAGTTGAAGTGCAAAGACAGTTTAGGAGGGAGTTTCAAACAGATCCACCAACGCGACTTACCATCACTCGAATTAGAGATAAGTTTGAAGCCGATGGAACTGTTCAGAATGTCCACAAGAAGCGTTCCGGAAGACCACGGACATCGACGAGCCCCACAAAGCAAGAAAGAGTACTGGAAACGTATCACCAAAGTCCAAGAAAATCTGTGCGGCAAGCGAGTCGTGAGGTAGGAATCTCAGAATCGTCTGTCCAACGCATTTTGAGCGCTGTCAATGGAAAAGTTAATTCCAAGATTAGTCCATGCTATTAATAAAGATGATCCGGACCGAAGAGTGGAGTATTGCGAGTGGTACTTGGCACGATGTGGATGTGGATTGGACGAAGGGGTTTCGTAGAATACCCTCCGCGTTCACCAGACCTCACACCACTAGACCTTTTTTTATGGGGATACTTAAAAGACAAAGTCTACGCTATAAAACCTGCAACAGTCGCTGAATTGAGAGCAGCCATTGAACGAGAATGCACACAAATACCAAACGAAATGTTTCGTGATGTTTGCGATTCCATTGCTTCGCGTTATCAGCAGTGCCTGGACCAGAACGGACGTCAGTTTGAAACAGGCATTGACAAACCAATTAAATAATGTCTGTAGATTCTATTACATTTTGAAAATGAAATGTATTTTAATAAACACTGCCTTTATAATTATTTAAAGTGTGTATACATTTTTTTGGGACGCCCTGTATATATATATATATATATATATATATATATATATATATATATATATATATATATATATATTATTAGAATAATAATGTTATGATGTTTCAGACCAACAAAGACCGTAGGATCCACTCATGGCTGGTCTACCTAACTGTGTTCGTAATCGTGTATTGTGTATGTCCTCCGTGGTGGCGAAGGGGACCTACAATTTTACGTGGGTTCCGAACCACAAGAACATAAGAAATTCATGTAAAACTGCCGGTAAATTGGCAACGACCAATTTTTACGAAACTAAATAATTATCAATTTAAAAATAATTAATTATCGATTTAAAACTAAGGATAGAATCTCTCGATCCAGAGGATCAAGTCATAATAAACTACTATCCACAAATATGTTCCACTCTATATCTATTTACAACGGACATGCAAATATATCAGATCCAAAGAATCCAGTCAATTTCATTACGGTATCCATCAAGTCACGGTCCATATCGATTGCGGACCAAGTCAAAATTTACAACTATATACATTACAATATATACACTTAAGAGGAAAAGTGTAGTTGTGGCTGTAAAGATTGTACAGGAATGTAGAAATGTGTGTGCACCCATTATGGGTCTCCCATTTAAAGGTGTTTGTGGGGCAAGTGAAGATCATGAGTTTTTCAATACCTCACAGTACTATGGGGGGCACCGCTCGGCAGAGGAATCTCTTTAAATGGGGTGTGTAAGGACAGAGAGTATCCCCTAACCCAAGACGCTGCCTCCCTATATCCCACAACACTTGTGTTGAGCTGTGGGATCTATTCCCACAAAGGCTTAATTTTACTACCTTAAACTATACCCTTTCTATCAACATGCGCGTCTAATCGATTTTTAAACATGTTTATAGACGTGCTACTAATTACTTCTACCGGCAAACTATTCCAGCTATTTACTATTCTATGCGTAAAAAAGTTTTTGGCAACTGCTGTCTCGAACCTTCTACTTGTCAACTTACACCCGTTATTTCTAGTCCTATTATATTGAGATATTTCGAAAAAGCTATCTCTATCTACGTTATCAAACCCATTCATAATTTTGAAAACCTGGATTAGATCACCCCTTAACCTCCTAGTCTCGAGTGTAGTCAATTTTAACTCCTTAAGCCTATCCTCGTACGACTTTGACCTAAGAGACGGAATCATCTTAGTTGCTCGTCTTTGAACTCTTTCGATTTTGTCTATATCTTTGCGCATATGCGGATTCCAAAATTGGACCGCGTACTCCAAATGGGGTCTAACTAATGATTTATAAAGAGGAACTATAATATCGCGCGATTTGTACTCAAAATTTCGAGCTATAAAACCTAACACTTTGTTCGCCTTATTGACCGCTGCTGTACTTTGTTTCACTACTTTTAAATCACCAGTGACTATAACTCCTAAATCTTTTTCCTGCTCTACGCTTGTTAAATCTTTCCCTGACATACTATACGCAAAATTACCGTTACGCGAACCTATATGCAAAATTTTGCACTTATCCACGTTAAATCTCATTTGCCATGTGACTGACCAATCAACGATTTTATTCAAATCCTCCTGAATTTTACCTCTATCTTCGTCATTAATCGCCCTACCACCCAGCTTCGTGTCATCCGCAAACTTTGAAACTGTACTGACTAGGCCGACATCTAAATCGTTAATATATATAAGAAAAAGCAAGGGGCCCAATCAAAGCTGGGCACTTGCGGTATTTTTTGCGGTACTACCGCACTACCAAACCGGTACCGCATAACGCAGTACCGCAAAGGATCGCTGAAAGTACAGCAGTACCGCTACCGCATTCAAATTTCCCGCGGTACTTTCCGCGGTACCGACAAACACGACTTTTCAAAAAATTAACACTTTTTTTGAAGTAAACCTTATTACAGGAGTACAGTAAGACGAATGCTGCGTGTGTTGCATCAGCCTAACTCTAGACACGTTAAGTTTTCGTTCAGAACATGTTACGTTGCCATCCTATCACAACGCCTCAGTGCAGTGCTTGCTTTTGAGCCGGTTGCACGTGTGTTACATTTCTGTGACAAAGATCGATTTTTAGCCATTATGGCAGAAAGTTCAGGTGCGAAATCGCCGATATGCAATTTCTGAAAATATGTGCTATTACTTGTGTTGTTCTTGTGTGCAGTACCGCGGAACGCACCAGGGGGACCTGAAAAAGTACCGCAGTACCGCGTAACGCACTGGGCATGCTGAGGTACCGCAGTACCGCGTAACGCACCCCCAAATTTTGGTACCGCGCCCACCACTGGGCCCAATACAGAACCCTGAGGAACGCCACTCGCTACATTAGCACAAGACGACTCCGCTCCATCAACGACCACCCTCTGTTTCCTGCCTCGCAACCACTCTTCTAGCCAATTTATTACTACACCCCTGATTCCATGAGCCTTAGTTTTTTCAATGAGCCTTTTGTGCGGCACGGTGTCAAAATCTAAGTACACTACATCAACCGCCCGATGTTTATCGTAAACGTCAACCACGCTTTGGAAAAATTCTAAAAGATTAGTTAAGCAAGATTTGTTTCGCCTAAAACCGTGCTGCGTGTTTCTAACCAGATTATGCAGTTCTAAGTGTTCGACTATACGATCCCTAATTATTGATTCAAGTAGCTTACCTACAACAGACGTTAAACTGATTGGCCTATAATTAATTTCCCGCCGCACCTTTATCGCCTTTCTTAAAGATAGGTGTTACGTTTGCTAACTTGAAATTATCTGGTACGCACCCCTCAGAAATAGACGCATTAAAAATCTTTGTTAGCGGCACAACAATGCTATCTTTTAATTCTTTTAGTTGTATGGGATATATGGAATCCGGACCCGGTGATTTACGCGTTTTCATTTTATCAATATAGCGCATTACTTCCCCTTCACTAACGACAATATTATCCAAAATATTACCATTATCAAAAGGTATTATGTCTATGACCGTAGGGATATTCGTTACATCTTCTATAGTAAAAACTGACGTAAAAAATTCGTTTAGCAAGGTAGCCATTTCCTTGTTTTCAGAGACTAGATCTCCATTTACATTTTTCAATGGACCCAAGACACTTTTTACTGGATTTCTATTATTGACGTATTGAAAGAATCGTTTGGGGTTTTCTTTACCGTCACGAGCTATGGAGATTTCAAATTCGCGCTTGGACTTTTTTATTACACTTTTCGCTTCACGCCTCAAAGATATGTAGTTGTTTCGTAACAACAAATTGTCTTTATCGCACTTATGTTGCCTACAAGCCCTATCTCTACTCTTTATAATGTTTCGTACTCTAGAAGTAAACCACAAGGGTTTGTTGTTTAATTTTGTACGGTACACATTCCTCATTTATAGTCCTAAATACTGTTTCGAACGATTCCCACATTAGTTTTGCATTGGAGTTCCCCATCACGTTTTCCCAATTGACGTGTGACAATTTATTTCGAAATTTACAAACGTCTGCGTGCTGGAAGTTAGGAATTTTAGTCGAGTTAGTTGGTTTCGAGTGACTTACTGAGAGGACAAACTCTACCATTTTGTGATCGCTATTGCTTAACGGTTCTATTACTTGAAGATCAGTAATTAGCCTATCATCCGTAGTTATTACTAAATCTAAAATACTGTCCAACCTCGTAGGTTCCCCAACCTTTTGAATAAGAAAGCTATCCTCGAGAAAATTAACTAAACGATTACCTTCCGCGTCTCCCTGCATTGTATCGTAATTCACGTTGGCGCAATTAAAGTCACCCATAACTAAAGCCTGCTCACTACCGATTATTCTCTTTAGTTCACGATATAACGCTTCGTCCGTATCAGCTGTTTGATTAGGGGGCCTATATATAACCGCAACAAGAAGTTTGAAGTCGTTCAATTTAAGTTCTGCTATAGTCGAATCTATCGGTTCTGGAATTGAGTGCTTTACTTCTATAACGTTCGCAATATTATCTTTGATATACAACATAACACCGCCTCCTCGCCTACCTATTCTGTTTTTAACAAAAAGTCTATAACCTTTAATTTGATACTCCCCTACAAAGTCACGTGTTTCAGTGCTAAGCCACGATTCGTTTATCGCAATTAAGTCAGTCTTTACAAACAATTAAAGAAAAAAATTCATTTATTTTATTTCGTAGGCTACGAGCATTTAAGGATAGAACCTTCAAATTGTTTGTAATTACGACACCTTCGCGAGCGCAGTGGAAATAAGTGGAATTTACGCTGGGACCGTTCGAGTTACGGCAGCCTGAAAAGAAGAGACAGTATTATGAAATAGTCTTCCTAAACGCGCAGCTCCAACGTCATTAAGATGAAGTCCATCTTCGAGGAACAAGTCCCTCCTGCCGTAGAAACTGTTCCAAAAATTTGCAAAATGCACTCCTTCCTGTTGGCAAAGAGACTTTAGGTTATTGTTAATATAGGTCGCCTTGCTGTAGAAATCGTTACGTTGGATAATTCGAGGAAGTATACCTGTTAAAACAATCTTATTAGTTTTTTCTTTAGTCGCTCTAATAAGTCCCTGTAAGGCTGTACCTAGCCAGCAGTTCTTCCGATCTAGAATTTAAAACGTTATTAGTACCGACATGAATAACATACGTTGTGTCCTCGGCGGTACTGTCTGTAAAATGGTCAACATTATTAGTTATATCCTCCACCCTTGCACCAGGGTAGCAGTAACGGCGCCTACGACGAGGGTTTCTCCCACAGAATTCCTCGTGCTGCCCTCGAACAATGGAATCACCAACGAGTCGTATTTCCGGTTCATCAGTATCTTCGAACCCTAAAACAGAAAACTTATTGCTTGTTATTACTGGTAGACAAGTCTTTGCTTTTCTCAATGGGGCTCCATTTCGCACTCGAACGAAGGGTTGGGAACTAGGGGAAGAGAGAGGGCTATTAGTACTATTTATATTATTAATAGAAACTGAGGCAGGAGGGGTCGTAACTGGAGTCTCAAGGGATTCTAATTTTGCCGTCAGGAGCATCACGCTTTCTTCAAGTCTCACCCTGGCCTCCCTCTCACGTTCTAACTCGTTCCTCAGCACTTCCATGCTTGAGCACCACCTGCAAACTAACTGATCATTATTATTAGCCACTGTAAACGCGTAAGCAGCAAATTTCCCTTCACAGCGACTGCAAGTACTTGACGGGGGTGCCATGCTTTGAATTAGTTAAAAAAAAAACAAAAAAAAAAAAAACCGAGCGTTTGGAAATTAATAAATTACGACGTAGGTCTACCGCGTTCTTGAAACGCAGAAACAGGTTCTTGTAACAAATTTATTACTAAATTAATATAGAATTATTACTAAATTAATATAGAATTAAGCTACCGACGAAAGAAATGTTAAAGAAAAAGTATTAAATGAAACTTATCTGGTCACTGTTTACTGAGTTAATCCTTTTTTTCCCACGGTAGGTGACCCTTTTGGAGGTCAGGTAGTGTGTGAAGGAAAACTGAACCTTAAGACGCCATGTTTATATATATATATATATATATATGAAAATTATTTCACGAAAGTAACACGTGAAAAATATTTATGATGAATAAAACCACGAAGGAAAGGAAACACAGAATGGTGCTCAAGCGCTTTCGTCTAATGACATCCTCAGGAACACTGAAGTCCATAAAGAGTTACAGCCTATATATAGGTTGCAGAAAAAAAAAAATATGTATATACAATAAACGGAGAATTAAAAATTAAAGGATTGTGGGAGGAGCATACAAATTTGTAAGGAAAACTATCGATTTTTAGCACAAGATTAAATAAATTGTTTCCAACCAATGTCATAGAAATAAAAAAACTACCGATTTTTAGCACAAGATCAAATGAATTGAAAAAAGAAAAAAAATACAAATTTATACTGGAAATCTGCCCGGGTTTTAGCACTCTATCCTTCTTGTTTAAGGTTCGATGTATATAAAAATAAATTTAAAATAAAAGTTATTAGAGTAGCATACAAGTTTACCAAAGATTTAGCGTTCTACCCTTCTTATCTAAATCTGTTCTGAAGGAATTCAAAACAACAGGATCGAGTTGAAAAAGACCTTTGCTTATGTTGAAGTTATTTGTAAGTTGGATAATGGCAGACTCAAGAATATTTCTATTAACAATGTTGCTAGAGTGAAATAAAACTGAAGCATTATTCCAATCAATACAGTGGGATAACTCTGACAAATGGACAAAAAGGGCACTGGACGACTGTCCTGTTCTAACGGAATATTGATGCTGTTTTATACGTGTGTGCAAATCCTTTCCCGTCTGACCTATGTAAAAGGAATCACATTGTTTACAACTAATTTTATAGATAATGCCTGAATTATTGGTAGGGCTATTTTTTACTATGATATTTTTCACAATATTGTTATATGAAAATACTACATTAATATCCAAAAGTTTAAGTACATTAGCAATACCTAAAAAGCCCGGGAAAAATGGAAGTACTGAAATATTTTTTGACAAAGTACGAGTGTTATTATTGACACGATAGAAAGTTCGTGTCAATAATAACACTCGTTTATTTATTTTTTTAATTTGGCCCTTAAGCTTTAGGCTTTACTGTGCTCTTATTAAAAATAAGCAGCTAGCCGTTATAAATTAATAATAATAAAATAAATAAATAAGTAAATAAGTATTATTAATAGTTAAAGCCTGTATTTCAATATTAAACAATATTAATGGACAATATTAAACATTATTAGTGGACATTAATCCAAGATTTTTGTTAGTATCCCATTATTAAACGGGATTTTAACTTCGTTTTAAACAAATTTACATTCGCAATATTTTTTATATCGGCATGCAAGTCATTCCATAGTTTCAATCCAATGAAAATGGGTAGTTTTTGAGAGGAAGACAATCTAAATTGAGGTATAACAATCTTTGATCTATTTCTGGTCTGATACGGGTGGATTTCTTGATGAGTTACAAAATATCTATTTACCCATTGCAAATTAATGATTTTGCTCTTACACTTGTAAATAAAAATGAAATGTGCCAGTTTGGTTATATCATTGAGCTTTAGTAGGTTTAGCTCTTTAAATAATGCACTAGAGTGATCAAGGAAATCAGCATCAGATAATAACCTTATTGCTCGTTTTTGGATGACAAAGATACCATTTAATGCGTTGTTAGCGGAGTTTCCCCAAACAAGGGTGCAGTATGTTATATAAGGAACAGAGCTGCGCAGTATTTAAATACATTTATATTTAAATACATTTGTGTATTTAGAACTGTATTTATAAATACATTGTTTTTCATGTATTTAAATATAGCATTTAAATACTTTAATGAGTATTTAAATACAATGTATTTAAATACTCAAAATATAAAAATGTAAATATTTTTACTGGTTTAATACACGTTCTGTACTAGCACAGTACAACGCGTCGACAGTGTAGTACAGCATGGTTCATGTTTCAACGTGTCAGTTCAATCAGTTGTGTGCCACTCTTAGTCGAAAGCGGTTGATTTCTTTATCGTGTGCGTGTTATGGCTTCAACAAGCAAATTTGTATGTATTTAAAATGTATTTACAAATGTATTTAAATACAATTGATGTATTTTGTATTTAGTATCTAAATACATTCGTAAAATGTATTTAGCATTTAGTATTTAAATACATTTCTCCCATGTATTTAGTATTTAGTATTTAAATACATTCAATGTATTTATTGCCCAGCTCTGATAAGGAAGAACAAGAGTATGATAAAGAGTCAATAAAACTTGTTTAGGGACTACATTTCTAAGTTTAAACATTATAGCAACGCTCCTTGAAATCTTTTTCGCGATATAATTTACATGATCACTCCATTGCAAATTCTTATCTAGCATTACACCAAGAAATTTTGTTACAGTACACTCCTTTATGGTGATTTCATTAACATTGAGTTCATCAAGATATACATTTCTTTTATTAAAAATCATGAAATTTGTTTTACTGGTATTTAGGAAGAGTTTATTGGTGGTCAACCATTTCATTACACTGATGAATTCTGAATGAAATATATTCTTAGCTGTATTAACATCTTTGCAAGAAAAGGAGAGAGTTGTATCATCTGCAAACATTATGAAGTTCAGTATATCAGATGAACGTGGAAGGTCATTTATATATAATAAAAATAACAGTGGACCCAGCACTGAGCCCTGTGGCACACCATGTTTGACAAGCGCTTTAGTGGAGCAAACCTTATTTACTGATACAAAATTATATCTATCGGACAAATAACTTTTAAACCAATTACTGATTGCCCCTCTAAAGCCGTAACAATACAATTTATTAAGTAGAATATTATGGTCTATTACATCAAATGCCTTACTCAAATCCATAAATATTGACATCATTATTTCTTTGTTCTCCTTAGCTATATTTACATTTTCCATAAGGTTTAAAATAGCCATTTCCGTTGTTCTATTATTACGGAAACCATATTGATTTGGAGATAATAAATTGTAAGATTCTAAATATCGCTGCATTCTACTTTTTACAATTTTTTCGAAAACTTTGCTGAACACAGATAATGAACACACCAGCCTGTAATTTGTTGCTAGTGTAGGATCACCCCCTTTAAAAAGGGGTGTTATACAACCAGTTTTTAGCATTGATGGGAATATTCCTTTGGAAATACTTTGATCGATAATTTTAGCCAAAGTTACAGATATCTTATCTTTAACAAGTTTCAAAATAGGTACAGGAATGTTATGAATGTTATTTTTTGTATTTTTTAATTTACCAATAATATTCTGTATGTTTAATATTGAAAAAAGGAGCGCTCCTAGAGATTTACCGGAAAATTAAAACGCGAAATAGCGCTCAAACGCTTTCGTTTAATGCAGTGGTTCTAGACCTTTTTTGTATGGTTACCCAAATCAGTAAATATTTACTATTACACCGGTCTCCGGTAGAAAGTTTTAAAAGCTGGTTTTCAATGTTTTTCAATGTACTGAATTTAAAAATGATACTCATTTCCGTCGAAATGATTTGTTAAAGAGTTATCGAAGCTTAAAGCTTTTAAAACTTTCTACTCTTTTTTTTACCTGGGGGACCCCCAGTGGGAACCGGGAGTTTTTGGGTGGGGAGAATCACAAAAACGAGTGGTTTCCGAAAATTTTGAAAGTCAGATTAATACAAAACACATCAAAAACCATAGGAAAAACATAAATTTCACCTTCAAAATTGGCCGAACCTAAAACAACCTAAGCAAACCTAACTTAACCTAACCTAACCCCTAACAATAACTTTAACAAATCATTTGGGACAGAAATGAGTATCATTTTTTAATTCAGCACATTGAAAAACATTGAAAACCAGCTTTTAAAACTTTCTACCGGAGATCGGTGTAATAGTAAAGAAATACCCCCAATTCTAATCCAGTTTCATTACCCCAATCATTAGATATTATTTTTTGTAACTTCTGGATCGCATGTCATTATCCCGACAAAATAGTTATTATCCTAGTCGGGTAATTTACCCCTAGGTTGGGAACCGCTAGTCTAATGACATCCTCAGGAACTTGAAAATTAATAACAAGATCGAGACAGTTCATAAAGAAAAACAAAAAATATGTGGTTGCCTGGTTGGTGCAGAGAATATTGGAAGAAGAGCATACAATCTAAGTATGTACATAAAAGCTACTATAGTTTTAATGTTTTGCAATTTCTGTCCAAATCTGATCTGGAAGAGTTCGAAATAACAGGATCGAGCGGAAAAAGGTCCTGGCTAAAGTTGAAATTGTTTGTAAGTTGAATGACGGCAGACTCAAGGACCCAAGAATGTTTTTATTAACAATGTTGCTGGAGTGAAACAAGAAAACGGCTTAATTAATAAGTGTAGGTTTGTTTGGAAGGTAGTGGAACTAAAAAAATTAACGCCAAAGTTCAGAAATGTCTTTTGTCACGGGTAAGGACTTATTTATAACTTAAATTGTAGACGACTCTACATCCGTTAATAGTTTAGGTCGTCAGGTTAATGAAAATTGATGTGCCTCCATAATAGGTTAAAATAAAAGTTAAGACAGGCATACCTTACTGTAAGTCTAGGGTTGCCAGGTGTTCGAAAGCATTTTTAGCCACGAGAGAACCAAATTAGCCAAAATTAGCCAGTCCTCTATATCAATCTATAAACTATATATATACTGTATATGCAAAATGTGAATTTTTTTCTTTAAATCGATTGCATAATGTATACTTACTTTTAAATGATAAAATAAAAATAAGAAATATAAAATGAGTAAATAATTGAAGACTTACCTTCTAATAAATATTGGTGACATCCTTATAATGCTAAATACTTTCATTAAAAATTGATAGAGACATGCACACTCAACCAGTTTCTATGATAAACTAAATGGCATTTGGTATGGGCAGGCGGCAGAATCTACATGTCTTAAACATGTTCAGACAGTTCAGTTACGTAACATGCGCAGAATCTACTGACCATCATACATAGATTGCGCTTGTCGAAAAATGTTCAGTTACGTTCTCAAAGGTATATTGCATCATAGTGTATATAAATATAGGGTAATTATATAGAAAATGGCGCAACCTGAAGTATGATGTAAAAAACATTTTACTAGGTGAATTTCGATGTGCTGAAGCCAAATCTGTTAACCATTTGGTGTGCAAATGCTTCAAATTAGAGTAAATGTTATTTATATTTTACTCTTATTTTGAAGCATTTGCCTAAAAAATGGCTAACAAATTAGGCTTAAGCACATGAAAACTAACCTAACCTAAGAGTAAAATAATCAAATCAACTTACCTTTAACTTAAACATTGGGAGGATACAACTTTGCCGCAGCTTTGAGGAAAAAATGAAGTCTCTGATCACTAGGGACGTTATGTAAAAATAAATATCTAGCAAAATGATTTGATTATTTTACTCTTAAGTTAGGTTAGGTTAGTTTTCATGTGCTTAAGCCTAATTTGTTAGCCATTTTTTAGGCAAATGCTTCAAAATAAGAGTAAAATATAAATAATATTTACTCTTAATTTGAAGCATTTGCACACCAAATGGTTAACAGATTTGGCTTCAGCACATCGAAATTCACCTAATAAAATGTTTTTTACATCATACTTCGGGTTGCGCCGTTTTCTATATAATTACCAAATATAGTGTTCATGATAGAAAATATTGGGTGTGCAACCGACCTGGCACGCATTCTGAATTTTAAACAGAAAATTCCGAATAAAAAAGTTGCGTATTGTAGCCCCCAAAATTATTCAAGTAGCCTAAATCTTAAAACTAGTAGCATGCAGCCCTAAAAAGTAATGTAATCCGCTACTTGTAGCCCAATCTAGCACCACTGTTTGGTAACTTTTAAGTTGCCAGTTGCCACTAGAGATGACTAGAGGCGGCCCCGAGGACCTGAATTTTTTAAACCAAATCTGGTTTGAAAAAGACTAAAAAGACAATACTGATAGCAAACATTGAATACATTATTTTTTGAAAAGCGTAGACAAATAGACTCAAAATTTTGTAGGAAAAGTTAATTTTTTTATAAGCTAAAAATTTATATGGTAAATAAACTGAAATTAGCCAAAAATAGCCCAAAAAATGAGTGGCTAGTCATTATAATTTTTTTTAGCCAGCCACATCTGAAATTAGCCCAAATGGCTAATTTTAGCCACACCAGGCGCCCAGTTTAGACAAAATTCTTTTTTCAAATTGGGTAAAGATTCGTTTTAAGTGCTCCCCTCGTTTTTGACACAAAAACATATTTTTCTTGTGTATTTTGTTCAAATCTGACCTTCATTTCCTCAGGGAAATCCCTATTTTTTAGGAAAAGATGATCTGACATCCTTCAAAAGTAGGGTTGCCAGATTTTTTGTGTTCATGTAGGACAAAAAAATTTTTTGACAATTTTTTTTCAAATTGAAATTAGATTTCTTCAATAGTTACAATAAACAAAATTAGAAAAATTTTATTACAATAATATTTAACAATTAAACATCGTGAATAAATTGAAATTATTATCCATAATATTGAAATTCTAAATCAATTCATCCCTAAAAAATTTGCTTAAATATTTTTTATAGGGCATTTTGAATGCAGGATTTTGACGTAGGATTTTTGGATCAAATGCGGGACTGTCCCGTAAAATATGGGACATCTGGCAACCCTATCCAAAAGGACTAAAAATGATGGTCAGATTTGAAGAAAATACACAAAAATACCCCAGAAAAATATGCTTTCTGCATGAAATACACCACCAGAAAAACCTATTTTCAAGAGTAGTAGTCATGGCAAAAGTAACCTAACCAATCATCAAGAGTGTATAGTTAAAAAACTAATGAAAAACACAACACACAACTTAACTTAACCATTTGTCAAGGCATACAGTTGACCTAACTGGGCATGGGTACCCCATAATGAATTTGGGACCCAGAAAGGTCTTAACCTAGGATTAGATCATGTCCCACTTGGACTGGGAGCTTCTACCACAGACAGCCATTCTAAAGCAACTGTTGAATTCAAATTTTAGCCACTGGACCTGTGTGGGAGAATATGACAATGGGGCAGCTGCTGATTGGCTAATGATGATAACATGACTACATATTATCATGGGATGAGATGGTTTGACTAATGAATAATAGTGCCAAAATGTAATAATTTCAAAATTAAATATCTTGATAAATAGGAATTTTTGCCAAAATTAGTATAGAATAAAGCATTCTTGGTTTGGTTAAAAGCAGAAAATTAACTTTCTATTGAAAATGAAAGGGATGTTAAAATGAATATTAACCCCAAATTGTGAAGGTCCATGCAATATGAAAAATTCTCGTGCGGCTGTGCCATAGTTCATTTTAAGAAAAAACATTGGATACTTTCATGAAATGAAAGAGTACTTCTATGTAAATTGTGTAAATAAAGTATAATATTTGTCAGGTAGTTTTTATGAAAGGAGGAGCTTTATAGTAAGGATGGATAACATCTTAATAGAAAGGGGACTGGTTTATGTGGAAGACTTCTAGAGGAAAAGGGGAGTTGTTTATGGTTTTGAAAGATAACTTTAGATCAACAGAGGGCATGGAGCCTTTTAGTTAAGCATCATTGGTAAGAAAGATACTATAAAGAATAATAATCAAAATCATTTGGAAAATTTTAATCTTATTTCAAGTTCACTATATGGATTTAAATCATGAAGGGGTAAAGATTCGGTAGAACACATCCACCCAAACTAGTGATAAAAATAGATTTTTCTGGTGTATTTCATGCTGTTTCAGTTGAATCTGACCTTGATTTTTGGCACAAATGCACCGTTATGAAGATACCCCCTCCCCCCCAACCCCAGGGTTTTGAAGAAGAGGGAAATTGTATGCTAAAAAGGCCAGAATCAATTGAAACAGTGTGAAATACACCAGAAAAACCTATTTTCATCAGTAATATTCATGGCAAAAGTAACCTAACCTAGCACTATTTACCTTTCTGGGTCCTGACAATGACCTGACCTTACCTTTCTGGGTATAATCTCTTATGGCATTGGATACCATAAAAGTTAATTGAATGCCTAGTTAGGTCAACTGTATGCCCTTGACAGCTTGTTAGGTTAAGTTGTGATAGTTTCGTTAGTTTAATGAAAATATCACAACTTAACCTACCCAATCATCAAGAGTGTACAGTTAGAACCAGTCGTGATATTTTCGTTAAAACTAATGAAAATAACAAGACAACCTAACCAGTTGTCAAGGGCATACAGTTGACCTAACTGGGCATGGGTACCCCATAATGAATTTGGAACCTGGAAAGGCAAGTAGTACCCATAACCTAACCTAGGCCTAAATGATATGCCACTCGGACTGGGAGCACCCACAACAGACAGCCATTCTAAAGTGACTGTTGAATTCAAATTTCAGCTGCTGGACCTGCGCGGGAGTATCATGTGACAATGGGGCAGCTGCTGATTGGCTAATGATAACATGACTACATACATCACAGGATGAGATGGTTTGAGTAGTGAATAATGGTGCCAAAATTTAATAATTTCGAAAATAAATGTCTCGATAAATAGGAGTTTCTGCCAAAATTAGTATAGAATAAAGTATTCTTGTTTTTTGCTCTTTTACTGTATAAATATCAATATAGAATTTGGTGGATGTGTTCTACTGAATCTTAACTCAGGAAGGTCTTGTTTGTCTAATCTGACTTTTTAGAGTTTGTAGATAATCAGGTAGATAATGTAAATGATGTAGGTATTATTTATTTGGATTTCACTTTTATTAAGGCATTTAACAAGGTTCTACATAGGAGACTTCTGTATAAATTAAAAACTCATGGGATATTGGGGTCAGTTATAAATTGAGTAGAAAAATGATTAGAAGAAAGAACAGAGAAATTCTAAATGGCCATGAATCTGGGTGGCAGAAAATGAAAAGGGGGTTACCACGGGGATCAGTTTTAAGTCCATTATGCTTTATTTTATATCTAAATGACTTAGAGAAGTGGAGTAGGTAACAAGTAAAGTTTCTAAATTTACAGATGATACAAAAGTAGTTACCTAGTTACAAATATAGAAAATTTGTATAAACTGCAAAAAGATGTTGATAGATTAGTTGCTTGGGCTCATAAATGGCAGATGGAATTCAATGTTCAAAAATGCAGTTATCCATTTTGGTAGAAATAATGAAAGCTTTAGTTGTGAAATGCAAGGAAAACTGGTAACATGGTAAAAAATTTTATAGTGGGCACACTAGGGGCCCTTCAGCCCATCTGGGTGGCTCCACTATTAATACAAACAAACCACAAATACAGCTACACGCAAAATCAAGATCCAGTTGATCTCTGCAGATTGTCACACATCTACTAGCTGTACATTAACTTCAAAACTTTGGATCTTGTGGATCATTCATAAATACCACTACTGTACTAATTTGTAGACATCATATGGTCATCTCATCACAAGAAGTTTTACATGGATCTATATAGCTATAACCTGAATAATATAATACAAGTTCTACAATTAAGATAAAAGGAGTAGGTGGGACTGTATAGAGTATTTGAATGTACACCCATTCAGGGTCTCCCATTTAAAGGTGTCTATGAGGCGAGTGAACATAATGAGTCTTTCATACATCTAGAGCAGTGGTGCACAAACGTTTTTGATGTGAGGGCCAAACCAACCATCTGTTTTATATGTAGGGGCCAGATATATAGATATTCTATTTTTTATAAATATGCATTTTTATAACCAGGGGTAATATTTCAGATTTTTCACTTTTTCATTGAATTGAAAAGACCTGTGGGGCCACTGAAAAGACCCGTGGGGGGCCACATTTGGCCCGCGGGCCAGGGTTTGTGCATCACTGATCTAGAGGATGTTAGACAGGAAAAAGCTATTGCCATTATAGTTAGTTGTGATCTAAAATTTTTTAAGTAGTGCTTAAGGCTAGAAATAAAGCAAATAAAATGTTAGGTAGGTACTTGCGTATTATTGGGACTACCAAACTGTTTATTACGTATTTTTGCTCTCATCATTTTTGTTTAAGCTAATGAAAATATCACAACTTAACCTAACCAATCATCAAGGGTGTACAGTTGACCTAACCAGGCATTCAGTTGACTTAAATGCATTTTCCATTTTATGAATACAAAGCACTGGATGTTTTTATCAATTACAGCATTATTCTCTCATCCTTAACTTGCCTGAAATGTGACAGTGAGTGCCTAATACGAAAAGATCAGAAGATATTTAGGTGAAATAACCAATATTAACCTGTTAGGTCAACTGAATGCCCTTGATGATTGGTTAGGTTAAGTTGTAATATTTTTGTTAGTTTAAACGAAAATGCCAAGAGCAAAAATATATATAAACAGTAGGGTGACAACTTCTTATAGGGATAAAATTTGAAATTCAAACAAATTTGCCGCCATTTGTCCAATGCTGCCACCCTATGAGGAAACACCGTAGACGAAATCTCATGGAATTCAGAAAGCATTTAGGGGTGCCTCGAGTCACATGAATGAAACTGTCGCGCGGAAGAAATTTCAAGAATGAACGAGTTTCGACAACGCTTCAACAACAAAAATGTTTCGAGAATGCAAGTGTATTATATAATTTAATAGAATTGTTTCCTTTATTTCATACTATAGATTATGCAAATCGCTTAATTTATTTCATTAAATTAAAATTTTCATAAATAAATCGTTAAATAATATGATGTGTATCAATCTTTGGATGATCAGCTTTTGGTGCTTCAAGTTCATTTTGCATACGACTGCCTGACTGAAAACAACGCTTAGAAGTTCTCTCCCGATTCTTTTAAGATATCTAAGGTAATATTTTTTATTTTGATACATTGATTATATTATTATTGGAAATTGTTCTAGGAAAGTTTAATTAATTGTTGGCATAGTTTGATGTTTAAATTATATAAATTTGGAACTGAATTTGATTTCCTATGATAATATATATATACGAGTATATAAATATATATACAAGGCTGTCGAGAGGGGGGGGGGGTCAGGGGGGGCCAGTGCCCCGGGGCCCAGGTGTCTGGGGGCCCGCAGGAGAATAAAAGAAATCGTAAAAAAATAAATAAGGATCATAATAATCATTAAGAAATTGTGACTTTTTTTCATTCAGAGCTCCTTACATGTAATTTCTTACATGTAATATCTGAGTATCCTAAAAGTCAACACTAAAATTCATCAATCTGACACATTTTTTCAAATGTAGCTTCCGTTCTCACGCTTTGTGGTATGATCGAAAGTAGCCAAGGTCAATAAACTTGAGAAATATTTAACAAAATCTCTCACTTGTGTTTTGGGTGTTGCACGAAGAGGTTTGAAACACTTGAACTATTGAATTACTTAATTTTTATAAAGTTAAATATTATATTATTAAAGTTATACATATATATATATATATATATATATATATATATATATAGTGCCCGCGAAAAGTATCCGATCACCCTTGAAATTTGTAATTTTTACATAAAAAACAATGTTTAAATGTATACTAACCTTATATTAGTATTTTGTCGTCTGTCCTTTGGTTTGGATGACTTGTTCTAGACGTTTTGGCATGGATTTAATCAAGTTTTGACAAACTTCCACTGATATTTCCTTGCACCATACCTTTTTGATGGCCTCTTGTAATTTTTCGACTGAGCCAGTGTCGTGGCATTCAACCTTATTTTTTATTATTAGCCACAGATTTTCTATCGGATTGAGATCTGGACTATTACCAGGCCAATCCAAAATATCAAATTTATTGTCAGTAATCCATTTTGTCACTATTTTGGCCCTGTGACATGGTGCACCATCATGCATGTATGTTTTTGTCCTTTGGATTGCCATTGCCATTGGAAGTTTATCCTGTAGCATTGCTAAATACCGTGCACCATTCATAGTTGTGTTCTTCGGAAGAAAATATAAGTTTCCACGCCCATAGTAACCGAAACAACCCCAAACCATCACACTTGGAGGGTGTTTCATTGTCTTTAGGGTGTATTTAGGGTCCATCCTATTTGAGCCAATAGGCCGGCGAACCTTTTTTGGACAACTTCTGAATGTCAAAAATGTCGACTCATCGCTAAATAAAACCTTCTTCCAGTCATCAACAGTCCAATGAATGTATTTTTTACAAAATGCGACACGTTTTTTACGCATTTTTTCATTAATGAACGGTTTGTTAGCAGCATGGCGAGATGGTAATCCGAGTTCTTTTTGGAGCCGCTCCTGGATAGTTCGTTCAGAAACACCAGATAACAAATTATTCATATTAAATTTTATTTCTTTCGCAGTTATTGTTGGGTTTTTCAATACTAAACGTTTCATAAGTTTGTCTGTTCACGAATTTGTTTTTCTCGGTCTGCCAGATCGTTTTTTAGGGACTGGCGTGGTTAGGCCACCATTGTTCTTAGCCCGTGAAACCCATAAATTAACGGTACTTTGGGATATGTTTAATTCCTTAGCTATGTGTCTGTGATTTCCCACATGCATGCAAAGCAACAATAGCACCTCGACAATCACTCTTAAGTTGTTTTTTAGCACACATTATATATAAATTTTATTTACACCACTTTCTGTAAAAAAAAAAAAAATATCAAGAAATTTATACAAACAGTGAAATCTGACAAATTTGAGACACAGCCACCCGCAATGAAGGCTACCAGAACACTAATTTGAGAATGCGTTGGATAGCTCTCATATCAGTGAGCAACCTCAAAGTTACCAGATGTCGCTAGAACAAATAGAAAGTGAATTACGTGTCTCTGAATATCAAGGGAAAATATTGTATTTTCTTGAGTGATCGGATACTTTTCGCGGGCACTGTATATATATTAATAGATTTATTGCATATATATAATGCCTTGACACTTGGTGTGGGGGCCCGTAATGTTTGCTAGCCCTGGGGCCCGTTAATGGCTCTCGACGGCCCTGTGTATATATATATATATATATTACAATATAAATGAGATCTTTAAAAATGGAATCATAATACGAAAAAAATTAATGCTTTGATTCTTATTTTAATTTAATATACGTTTCTTTTCTTTTCTTAGGCCCAATGGCGACTACCCGCACAGCGAGTCAAATTTGGCTCATTGGCCATCCCATACCCGAGATCAAGGCGCACGGCTTCCTTCAATTGGAGACGTTTTACGCCTGTTTTTTCACTTTCACATAGAGCACAAGAAGACAGTGAACGACTCAGCGAAGGAGGTGGCATCATCAGTCATTGGTTACTGGGAGAAATCCCGGATACCTACCATCACAGAGAAGAGCATTGGTCGAAAAGTGGTAGATCTTTTTCTTACTTGGAAGCTTCTCCAGAAAAATCGTGCTCGCGCTACGGAAACCCAGCGGAAAAAAGAAGATGAGTTCCGTGATAATTTGGAAAATGTTTTCGATGTCGCCCACCCTAAAGCGATGGAACTTTTGACCATCGAAGAAGATCGAGCCTTCCTTATTGCTCAGCGAGAAAAAGGGAGGAGGAGAGTAATGGGAGGAGTTGACAAGAAAATGGCTCATTCTGTCATGCGTCGGGAACAAACTGAAAGACGCCTAGCTCAGCACCAACTTCAAGCCAATATTACTTTTGAAAATATTGAGCTGGAATCTTCTACGTCTGAAGCACCAAATTCTGCGCCATCATCTGAAGACTCACCACCCGCCTCTCCTGAAAAACGCAAGTGTTATGCTCGTGGCACTATCCAAGTCATCACTCCCGAATTGGCAAGTACATTGGATCGCACAGGAATCAGTCATCGTTCAGCACACCGGATTATCGACGCTACGGCTAGAAGCCTCGGCCATAACTCACAAAAACTCGCGCTCAATACAAAGATTACGAAGAATGAAGAACAGCGCCAACATCTCTTGCAGGTTGTTGAGGATCATAGGAAGTCTCAGCCTGGTACATTGAAAAAGGGGTATGGCTTGAGGAAAAGCAAGAATTAATGGGTGGTCTACAATTGAATGAAAGACACCCTGGAACATATTTAGTAAATATATTATTTACTTATTACGATTGGAGTACGCCTGCACTTGAACCTTATGAACTAAAACTAACGTTTATTTACATTAATTAAAAAAAATATTAATTTATTTTTACTAGGTAATGAATAATTAATTTTTGTTATAAAGAGAATTATTTACCTCACTTGAGACACCCTTAAATATTATCTGAATGACCTAATATTTACAGTACATTATTTTCTCATGTAGTAGCAGCATTGAACAAATGGCCAATAAAAAACTCCAACTTTCGATTTTTATTGTCACCCTAATAAACAGTTTGGTAGTCCCAATAATACGTAAGTACCAATAGGTATTATTAACCCTTTAAGAATGAGCCCGCATCATATGCAGTCACTCTTGTTACCAGAATGTATAAGTTTTATTGTTATTCAAAACTAAATATTTTAGTAACTAATCACTGAAATGATACGCATTTTGGGTTCATTTCCCGACAACTAAATGACATCTATATGTAAACATGTAAAACATTTATAGAAACGAGGCATTGTAGTACAATTTATATTATTTCTGGTGGACCTTAAGGTACCATCCATTGTTAAAGGGTTAAAAGGAATGTTAGTTACAAGAGTAAAGAAGTTGTCTGTAAATTATGTAATTCTTATGTTAGGCCTCACTTAGAATACTGCATTCAAGTTTGGACCCCTCATCCTTAGTCATGATTTTGATATGCTTGATGGTGTGCAACATAGGGCAACCAAGCTTATTTCTAACCAAAGAAGATTGGAATACAGGGAAAGATTAAAGGAACTGCTTATGTTTAGTTTTGAGAAACTTTGTATGAGGGGAGATATGATACAGATGTTCAAAATTTTTTCAGGTTTTGACAATTTAGATGTATGTAACTTTTTTTCACTAGAGGCTGATGGGATAACTCGTGGGCATAATAAGAAAATTAGAAAACAGACTTGTAGACATGATCTATAAACATACTTTTTCAGTCATAGAGTAGTAGATTTTTGGAATGACTTGCCATATGATGTGGTAAACAGTAGCTCATTAGTTAATTTTAAGGAAAATTTGGACACTTTCATGAATGAAAGAGAGTTTGTAGATTATAAATAGTGTAGCCTATATTCTTAGCTTAAGTTATGTAGGTAGGCTGCTTTGGTAGTAGTAAATAGTTATGTTAATTAGCTGACTTGAGATTGATGGTTTGCAAGATTTTATTATTATTATTATAAAATTTAGCCTATGATTTGGATAACCTAGATAGGCCCTAGTGGCTTCATATTTTCCAAATGAAATGTAATGTAAAAATACTTTTTCAGTCATAGAGTAGTAGATTTTTGGGGTATCCTCACTTTTATGGTCCTAAATTCTAACATAATGTGATGGTCCTAAATTATATAGAACCAAATTATATATATATTGATGATTGGTTAGGTTGTCATAATATTTTCATTAGTTTTAACAAAAATATCACGATTCACAACTAAACCTAGCCAATTGTCAATTTGTGGGGGTATAATGAAAAAGTACTGCTACTCCTTATCTTATAGAAAACTGGGAAAAGTGCATCAAATGCCCATCAAGGGGTCATTCTCTGTCAGATCAACCAAAAAAAATTGAAATTAACACCCTCATCTCTCATATTTTGCTGAAATTTGGTTTATAGGGAGTTTGTGAGCCCTGAATCCATTTCTGAAATTATAAGGTCAATCCGACCAACGGTTCAAGAGATATGACCTCGGGCAATTTGAGGTCACTCGCGAGGTTACTAACATTTGGCGAGCCATAACTTGGGTAATAATTGTCATAATTATATAAAAGTATATATATTTAGAATCAGAAAACGACAAGGAATCCAAATATGCAAGTTTTAGAACTCTAGGTTGAAAAATAAAAAAGTTACACTGTAACCAAAATTTGAGGTCACAATTTAACCTCTGGGGTATCAAATGAGAATTTTTTTTTAAATGTAAAAAATGAAGGCATAGGCATTGGCTATTAGAATCAGCAAAAAAAAGTTTTTGTTAGTATTTTTCATGTAACTAACATATAAGTGAACACCATATTCATAAGTTGTGCGTCAATTCTACTTATTTTTTCACACTTAAGCTCATAATTTGACCTATAGAAATTAAAATTACATTTTTTATAGATATAAAAAACAAAGTCAGAGTTCTTGACTAATAGAAACAATCATAAAAAGTTTGTTTATGTTGGTACTTTTCATGTAACTAACTTATAAGTGAACACCATATTTATAAATTGCTTGTCATTTCAAGGAATTTTTATATCTTAGCTATCAATTTGACCTCAAGCTCCAAGAATTTAATAAAAATTGTATTTCACTGCTAATCTACACTGGCAATAATAGTTATAATAGTGAAAGGGGAAGACTAAGCTCACATGTAGCCTAAACAAACCTGTTGAAACATGTTGCTACTTGTCTAAGTGCAGAATCAACACAGATAGTTGCAAAATTCCTTGTCTACAGGTTAGTACAGTTCCAGCCAGCACTGTGGATGGCTGGTGGGTATGGTGTTTTAATGAGCCTCAGAGACTATCAAGGCCTAAAATATTAAGTGTGTATAGCTATATATTTTCTAAAAAATTATATTACCTAATTGTAAATCCTATATCTTTACAGATCAAAATACAATGGTTCGGCACTTGAAATACTGCCAGGACCCTATTCAAAAACACAAGAAACGCATAACAATCAATCTTAGAAAAGTGACTGATGTACTTGTTGAAAAATGTGCTGGAAGAGTGAAAAAAGACTCATTGTTGTGTGTGAACTGCTGGACACTGATAATGAAAAACCCCACTATACTTAGTACCACTGAAAACAACGAGTCTGAGCAGGATTCAAATGAATCATCTACTATCAGTGGCTTGAGTAACATCTCTTCAATTCAAGATCTGGACAATGACAGTGATTGCTTGATAAAGGAAAATCCTTCAACTTCAGTTGAACCAGTTCTAGCATTTCTGGACCAAACACCAGTTAAAAAAAGTAAGTAATAAATTAATATAATAACTTATACTTTACTACAAGGTCTGTTTGATCTACTATATAGCCAATTATATAGCATTTAAGGTACTATAATTAATATTTAATTACTAATATTCAGGTGTGTGAAACCTTTTTTTCTGTTCTTTTCAGAAGGGCTGTCATTAAGCCAGAAAAAGCGCAAGGCTCGTGGTAAGCTATCATCTGCTCAGAAACACCTGAAGGAGAGGCTAGAACTCAGTTATGGTGTTCAAATTACCGAGGAGGTAAGTGATACTTCAAAACCTGAAACTAAATCTGAAAAACATCTAGACAAATTAATGAATGAATTGAAACAGTCATTCCTGGAGAGCAAATGTCACCATCACAAACTACAAATATTGACACACTCACCATACACAATTGAAAAAACAGCTAGTTTCTTTCAAACTACAACATACATGGTGAAAAGAAGCCGTTCACTTAAATCAGAACATGGAATCCTTCCGAAGATTCCACTAATGAGCAAAGGAAAAGTGATATCTGAAGAACACAAAGATATAGTTAGAAGATTCTATGAGTCAGAAGAGGTTAGTCGTATGTGTCCTGGCCAAAAGGATTGCGTGAAAGTTATCAGTGCTGAAGGTGCAATGAAGGTGCAAAAACGATTGGTCCTCGGGAATTTAAGAGAGATGTTTGAACTATATAAAAATGATGAAAAGAATCCCAAAATAGGATTTTCCACATTTGCAAAATTACGGCCATCATATTGTGTGCTTGCCGGTAGTGGTGGGACTCATTCTGTCTGTGTCTGCACATACCATCAAAATCCAAAATTGCAGCTGGCTGCATTGGGAGAAAGAGGTCTTTCATACAAGGATCTTATGGATTACAGTGTCTGCAGTACAGAAAGAGAGACTTGCATGATGCAACTTTGCAATGATTGCCCAAGAGAAGAGGGTGTCCTGGATTTTCTTGAGTTACTTGACAGTGTGAAATCAGCTCCAAATGAAATATCTTACAAGCAATGGGTGACTGTTGACCGTTGTACAATGGTTGATAAGGTGGAGCCACTTCATGAATACTTATCATCCCTAAGCATGAAAATATCCTGCATGGTTCGTCATCACTTTGTTGCTCAGCAACAATCACAGTACTTCAAGCAGTTGAAAGAAACACTACCACCTCAGAGCGAGGTAGTTATAGTTGGTGATTTCTCTGAGAATTATTCTTTCATTGTCCAGGATGCTGCCCAAGGGTTTCACTGGGACAATTCACAGTGTACAGTTCACCCTTTTGTCATCTATTATAGATCATCTGCAGACCAGGAACTTAGCCATGTTAGTGTCTGTTTCTTATCTGCATCACTAAAACACAACACTATAATGGTTTACTCATTCATATTGAAGCTTATGACATATGTTAAATTCAGATGCCCACAATTGAAGAAGGTGCACTATTTCTCAGATGGATGTGCTGGCCAATATAAGAACAGATACAACTTCACAAATCTCTGTTACCATGAAGAGGATTTTGGTCTGTCTTGTGAATGGCACTTCTTTGCTACATCCCATGGTAAAAATGCATGTGATGGGATTGGAGGAACAGTGAAAAGAGCTACTGCTCGTGCCAGTTTGCAGAGAACTACAGAGAGGCAAATTCTTACACCAGAACACATGTTTCGTTTTGTGAAGAAAACTTGAGCAAGAAGATAAATTTTTTCTTTGTAACTACAGCTGATTTGAAAGATGCAGAAGAACGGTTGGAACATCGATTCAAGGATAGTAGGGCTATTCCTGGAACTCAGAAATATCATAGATTTGTTCCCCTAAACAAGGAAGAACTGATGGTGTATCCCATTTCAAGTGGCATTGGAGAAAAGAAAAGAATAAGGAAAAGTCATTTTACTAATGAACCTGCAATGCTTGGTAACCTAAAATGTGTCAAACCAGGAGAGTATGTTGGCTGCATTTATGACATGCAAGTTTGGTATGGAATTGTGGAGGAATATTGTGAAGAGTTTGATGATTTCACTGTGAACTTTCTACATCCCTCTGGGTCATCAGGATCAAGTGCATATTATTATCCATCAAACAAGGATTCATGTGCAGTGCCAGGACATTATATATTAACTGTAATGAGTTGTCCTACCCTAAGAGGAGGCAGCAGAATTCAATACATTTTTCCACAAAAAGAAATTGATGAGAGCATCGAGCATGCAAAAATTGTATTAGGCTAGCACATGAATCCTCTAAGTAGGTCTTCCCCTTTCACTATTATAACTATTATTGCCAGTGTAGATTAGCAGTGAAATACAATTTTACATTTTTTGCCTTTGTTTTTATATCTATAAAAAAATGTAATTTTAATTTCTATAGGTCAAATTATGAGCTTAAGTGTGAAAAATAGGTAGAATTGACGCACAACTTATGAATATGGTGTTCACTTATATGTTAGTTACATGAAAAATATTAACATAAACAAACTTTTTTTTGCTGATTCTAATAGCCAATGCCTATGCCTTCATTTTTTACATTTAAAAAAAAAATTCTCATTTGATACCCCAGAGGTCAAATTGTGACCTCAAATTTTGGTTACAGTGTAATTTTTTTATTTTTCAACCTAGAGTTCTAAAACTTGCATATTTGGATTGCTTGTCGTTTTCTGATTCTAAATATATATACTTTTATATAATTATGACAATTATTACCCAAGTTATGGCTCGCCAAATGTTAGTAACCTCGCGAGTGACCTCAAATTGCCCGAGGTCATATCTCTTGAACCGTTGGTTGGATTGACCTTATAATTTCAGAAATGGATTCAGGGCTCACAAACTCCCTATAAACCAAATTTCAGCAAAATCTGAGAGATGAGGGTGTTAGGCACTGGTTGATCTGACAGAGAATGACCCCAAGGCTATTTGTAATATTAATTTAAAAAGTGTCTCTATCTTGGCAATTTGCTAAAAAATTACTAAATTTGAACAACTGCAATCTGCAAAAATACATTATATAGGTTAGATAATTTTAGACTGTAAAAGGTACCTGAATTTGCAAACATTAATTCAGGATTGTAAAAGCAAGGATACCCAATTTTTGGAATGACTTGCCATATGATATGGCAAATAGTAGTTCTACAGTTAGTTTTAAGAAAAATTTGGATGTTTTCATGAAAGAGAGAGAGAGTGAGTGTGTAGATTGTAAATAGTGTATATTCTTAGCTTAAGTTATGTAGGCTACTTTTGTAGCTCTGTAAATAGTTTTGTTAATTGGCAGACTTGAAATTGATATTTTGAAAAATATGATTATAAAATATAGTTTTAGTTCATTTATGACGAATAACTTTGATAAACCTGAGTGACTTCATGTTTTCCAAATGTAATAATATTCCAGTCACATTAATGTGCTTCAGAAAGAAAAGTTGTTAATTTTAGTCAAAGCTTTAATTTTAGTTGAGGTTGGGTAATTCCAGTTAACTCAAATTACTGGTGCCTGAACAGTGAATGAAAGTTGTAAGTTTTGCCTGATACATTGGGCATGAGTGTATTATAGGAAAATCCTTGCATGATGATGATGATGGAAAGTTTGAGCATATTCTGCACTATGGCAGTGTGAGAAGTTTGGCAGAAGTGATGCATAGATTCTAAAATTAAGAATGAAGTGACAAGTGTAGGCTGACCATACGTACCGTTTTGAACGGGACAGTACTGTTTTTTTTTATGGGTTCTGTATGGGTTCTGTCACTGAAGAATAATTGTAAGCTCAATATGTTTATGTACTTACTTTTTCATGAATACAGAATATTACATAACCCCCGTCCCTTTTTTGCCATCCCAATGTCCCGTTTTTGTCTCAAGGAAATATGGTCAGCCTACTTAAGTGGTTCCCAACCTTCTTGAGGCAATGGCACACTAGAGCTGATTTGAGTACCGTAACTCGTGGAGAAATAATGTAAATATTGTTATGTGCCAATAATTTTATAAAGTTAATAAAATTTTACCAGGGCTGTGGAGTCGGTGATAAAATTTGCCAACTCCGACTCCAAAAATTTTAACACTCCGACTCCAGAAATCTGACTTGTATAATTACGACTCCGACTCTGATGGAATGTTAAGGCCAAATTGATTACGATTAGCTTTATTAGGCCAATGGAGATTCATAAACAAGGCATTTTGTCACCACCACATGACTCATCAGGTTACTTAGTGGCTGTAACTATGCCTTAATGGCTTTTTTTCTCTATTCAAAAATTACAATAAATCCCAAAATACAAACTGATTGGAACTTAAACAAAATAAGATTATTATTGGTTTAGCAAATTAATAAGATGTTTTTGTATTATAAACATCCGTAACAAAATGTACTAACCTAAACTGAATTTGTTCTTAAAAAAAGGATCGCTTCCATTAAATCTTCTTTCAGTGATGCTTATCAAAATTATCAAATTGAAATCTAAAAATTATGTTAATTAATTAATTATAATCCTTATTAATTATAAGCAACTATATTTATATATTATTTATATATTTATATGTTATATATTATTTATATATTTATATGTTATATATTATTTATATATTTATGTTATATATTATTTATATATTTATATTATATATTATTTATATATTTATATGTTATATATTATTTATATATATTATTTTATATTTATATGTTATATATTATTTATATATTTATATGTTATATATTATTTATATGTTATATATTATTTATATTTATATATTATTTATATATTATATTATATGTTATATATTATTTATATATTATATTATATGTTATATATTATTTATATATTATATTATATGTTATATATTATTTATATATTATATTATATGTTATATATTATTTATATTTATATTATATGTTATATATTATTTATATATTATATTATATGTTATATATTATTTATTATTATATTATATGTTATATATTATTTATATATTATATTATATGTTATATATTATTTATATATTATATTATATGTTATATATTATTTATATATTATATTATATGTTATATATTATTTATATATTATATTATATGTTATATTATATGTTATATATTATATTATATGTTTATTATATGTTATATATTATTTATATATTATATTATATATTATATATTATTTATATATATTATATATTAAAACATTAAGTTAAATCTATTTTATTCATAAAATTGAGCTAGGCTGCTATGGTTATAATTGAAGGATTTGCACCGACTCAGACTCCATCCAACTATGCACTTCCGACTCCACTCAAAATTGACCGACTCCCCGACTCTGACTCCACAGCCTTGAATTTTACTACTACTGAATTTGAATTTGATTTTTAAAAGGTACCATATGCTATGACCAACTTCCATGGCCCCACCCAGGAAATTTGCTATGGCCAACGAATTGGGAACCAGTGGACTAAACTCATTGAAGTGACCTCACCCTAAAGAAAACCAGAAAAAAGTGATGCAGATACCACTCATAATACTCTTGTAGTCTATTAATTTAAAAGTGACTTAACATATCAAACTAATAAGTTTAGCTTGAAAGTGATGCATCTGATTTGGTAAATTTCTGCCAGACTTTGAATTTGAGGCTTAGGGCAAGTGAAGGATAATTTTTTAGTTAGTAGGAATAAGCATAATATTTTTATGTAGTTTTTGTTGCCATCAGATTTTAGTGATTGCCCATTTCATACATCAGGCCAATTGCGGTGAAATTTGTGTCTGGGTTAGGCTACATTAAGTTAGTTGGTCATTCTAGGTTGGTTAGTTGGTTATTTCTCACGTGACTAACTTTTGTCCAATCAGGGGTAAAATAAATAAATGGCCAGGAAACAACACATTTACCTTATTTTGACCAGTTATTTAACTTGCATTATATTTATACTTTTTATTACACTTTCAGATTTGCAATGTCATTGCAAATAATATATTATTATTATCATGCCTTATGGTATTTAATTTTAATTATCTTAATACTTTTTTCAATTGGATGCACTCTATATTTCCACCCTACCTTATAAATTGATTATCCTTTAACCCTTTGAGGACCATGGGATATGTGTGTCCAAGCGAAATAATAATATAAATTGTACAATGATGCAACGTTTCTACAAATACATCTAAATGTTTATATAGGTATCGTTTAGTTGGAAAATTAACCCTAAAATGGGTCATTTAAGTGACTATAGTTACTAACATATCTAATTGTGAATACCAATAACACCTAAACTTTTAAGTTCAAAGAAACGTATACCGGTTGTCAAAGGGTTAAAAGGGTTCTCCCTTTTTACTTCCATTTGGTAAAGACCTTAAAAGAGCCAAAAGTTTATGCCTCTAACAAAGTTATTAACACATTTTGGCTTTAGTGTCTAAATTGTTTCTCATAAATGAGAATATTTGTATAATCTTACATTTCATGTATGTTCTGTGATTAATGAAGGTGGCTCACTCATATTTATTTTAAGCAATTTGCTAGATTAATTTAATGCAGTTGACAGCTGATACTGATAGCCTAGTGAACAAAAAGCTACTTTGACATAATGTATGATGATACTGTATGTTGGGGTATAATGGCAGTATGGTACTTCCTAAAATAAAATCTTAATCAAGGAAACATCTAATAATAAACTTTAGTATTAAATCAATATTATGATTAATATGGCCTACTAATTAGCTACATATGTCCCTGACCAAATAAATTTGGAGGGGCCATACTGGGATTGCACCTCTCTCTTCTTCACACTTTTGTATCTAGGCTATAACTTTTGAACCACTCGGCGTAAATTGATGAAGCATAACGCATGGTACCTAAGCTTTCATCCTTAATGTGATCTGTTAGATGTTTCAATATACTATACAGTATAGTACTGTATTTGTGTTGATTCATTTTTTGGTGCCTGGGGGAATAGCACTAGATTTCCCCCCTCAGGTTAGGCTGGGATTTTGTTTTGCCCTTGTAATTATGGTATATGTTGCATAATTATGCAGGATTAAATTAGGAAGCTAATTGTCACTTTTCCACAGAAGAACTAAGCATATTAAAACATTTTGTCAAGGATTATGCAATATTTTCTGGATCACTATAGCCATTTTCATGTATGTGATCCCCCATCATATACACCATAGTTAAAATTAAGTTTTATTTTCTGTTTATCTGAACATAAGTTGTATTAGAATTAAATTTGGGTTAAAAGTTTCAAGCATATTGAACAATAATCAAAATTTATCATTTCAGATATTCAGTTAATGATGCATGGGTTTGGTGATTGTAGGAAACCTCTATCAGAAACAGCAGCACTGATTGAAACTATTGTTCATCAACAAATGTCTTCATTGTTACAACAAGTAAGCAAGCTATGAGCATTTCACTAATACGATGTACTTCATTACCCATATGTTACGTATATATTGACTACTGTATTTAAAGAGGATATAAATTATTTTAGAAGTAATTTCATGAGTATTGTATATTGTTACTGATTTAACCCTTTAACGCTAGAATTGTTTGTAGCGTTAAGTTATAAATGTGTGTGTTTGAAAGGTTACCAATATGTAGTAGTCTCCTTTTAGGGTTAATATTATGGTACATATAAACTTGTATTTACATTAATATTTTTTGTGAATATAGTCTAAAGAATGAAGTTTGAATTTTTTTTTTTTAATTAATTAATTATTTTGTGAGTTATTCTTTATATGGAGCTGCAATTCATATTGGCTTAGTTCCTATTCATACAAGAACTACATCCAGGCCTTACCTCATTGTAGTTAACAATTTTGTTCTTTACTTTGGACTATTTGCTGTTAGATTTTACCTTATTGAAAGTAACTTGTATAGGCATTTTCACATTGTGATTACATTGCTCTAAAGAATTCTATCATAACTTGTTCTTTTTAACTGGTTTACTGGTTTCAGGCCTCAGTTGTCTGATACAGGCAGGGGTCACCAGTTAGTTTTCTCTGTGGTCCATACTGGTATTTCTGTAACTTTACCAAGGTCCACTATTTGCACTACTTTTTTCTTTGGTGTTTTTGTAATGTGGCTGACATTATTTTATCAGAATCAACTTAAAAGCACCATTTTTAATCTTCTGAATGAAAACTAAATTTAAGGTTTACAAAAGGACAGAAAAACTTTAATTTTGATTAATTTAAAATGGTCTAATATTTGGTAAACTATTTCACTTCTCTTTATAAAATATGATACAAATAATATTCATTTTAACTATAAATTAATGCTGTAGCTCTACTACCAGTTGTGGGATTAAAAATGTTTAAGACCCCCCCCCCCCCCCCTTCTGTGTCAGAAATGAAAACTAAAAAATGTTTTTATTTAATTTCCTTTTAAATATTTCCAAATCACCACTTCGCACAAACTGGTGCGAACCGGCTGAATCCCACCACTGGCTACTTACTACCAATGTTATGGAATAGGAATTTGTATGTGCAACAGAATCTATGGTGTGACCCAACTTGGGAATCTTTCTTGATGCAGGAAGTACAGCACTCATTGTTGGGCACATTCCTAGTTAGGGGAGTAGCTATCTACATATTTAAAAAAAAGATGGGGTGGATATCAAAGTTGAGATACACAGGGTTGTAATGCAGCTGTGAACCAGCGTTATCACAACTTTGTTTACCAGTGATACAGTTTCAGAAAAAAGTTTGCCTGAAAACAAAGTTTCTAAAAAGCATAAAAAATTATTATTTAATAATGACTGGGTTTTGTTTTGAAGATTTTCTTTTTGTCACCAAAAGAATAAAATTTTTGTTTTTTAGAAACTTTGTTTCCAGGTGAACCATTTTCTGAAAGCGTAGATTTGTCTCTTGCGAAAAAAACCTTGTTGTTTTTAATAGTTTAGCAAAAAAATACTAATTATTTGAGTCCAGTAGAAGCATCAAAGGAATCTTCTCTTAATTTATTAATTGGCATGAACTCTAAAACAGAATGCAATAACTAGGCAAATGGATCAGTTGGTCATACTGCAGAGTAAATTAATCATTCAGTAAATAAATGAGGATGCTAAACTCTTGGCATAGTTTTTTTCAAGTTGTAATCACACTGGTTGATTAAGTGGAATCTGATTTAATAGCACTTTGTTGAAGTATCTTTGTTGCTTACAAATAAATCTCTATAGTGTATACAGTACTTTGAATATTTAGAATGTCAACAGTCTTGATCTTTATATAAAATCTGGCAAAGGGTTAATTATGACCTTGCCAAAAAATCTTGAGGGACCATATAGAAGAAAGGCCATAAGAGTTTAATTTTGACACATTTGGGGAAAATTTGAATGTATAGGAGTCTTGAAGCGCAGTTAGATTATGGTTTAAAGTAGAGATGTGCCGATACCGATACCCACTTTTCAACCGATACCCACTTTTCAACCGATACCGATACTTTTTGATTAATGCTTAATCTGTTAAATTATATAAAAAAATAGTTACTTTTATTTTAATATTAGAAACGGGGGAAGTTGGAGACAACTATTATTGGATGAAATTAACAGTTCAAAAAAATTCAAACACAGTCATACTCTCGAAATTGAAATAGAATATAGTTTTATGAACTTTTATCCAGTATCCACCTGTTTGTTTAGCTCAGGAGTCAGGACCCTGAGAGCGCAACTTCCTGTAGAAAAAAGTGAAGTTTTTTTGCATTCCTGTACAATGCTGAGCTGAGGACAGTTTCCATGACCTCATCTACCAAGCATGCCCTTGGGAATAACAATATTTCTTGACTAAGTTGACTTGTTAATCTGCATTGTGTGAATGATAAATAAAACACAAAAGATAACATTTCCTTCCTTTAACCCCTTAGCTGCGTGAGGCTCCGAACGAAAACGAACGCACAGTGCGGAGTCATTTTCCCCAAATTTTGTAAATTTGGCGTTTACCAAAATTTTGTTTGTTGTGTTGCTTATATAGTTTTTTTCGATGATGTATCAACATTTATTATTGTTCAACTTGATTTAGACTATATATATGAGGAAAATATATTTGTTAAATACAGAAAATTTTCTAGGCCTAGGAAGTACCCTTTATTCAACATATTTTCCATAAGTGAGATGACTATGTTGGTTGAATGGGACTGTTTTGTTTCATCTACATCACCAACATTTATAGGAATCTGTGTTCCTTTACCTGTATATATAATAAAGTTATATATATAGCCTGTTTTGGCTTCAGAGCATGAAACATTCCACTCCAAATCTTGCACGTTTGAGGGGAATATACATTTTCCAGCTCAACCTTCCCTTCCATAGTAATAAGCTTTCATCAATTGAAATGTCACGAGAAGGGACATAAGCTTTTTGAAAGCTTTATTTATATAAGTAATACCTCATCAATTTTGTACAGTTTATTGCTTGAATCGGTACTGTCTGAGAAATGCAAAAACCTCATCACCAACAAAAATCTATCCCTTTTCGCAATACTATAAAATATGGGCGTATCTAGTAGAGGTTTTCTAGAAAAATATGATTGTAAAGTTGTTTTTTGTACAATTCCCATCAAAAGCAATATGCCTTCAAAAAGCCTTATTTCTTGCACAGAAACATCACTCCAGTCATGAAGCCTACTCCATTTAGGAATTCCAAATGGTTGCCCTCTCTTTTCTGAAAAACACTTTTCAGCATATTTATTTGTCTCATCACAAATAAGTTTTATTATTTCATCAGTAACTATACATTCATAAATTCCTAATACATCATTTGCTTCTATATATTACTAATTTTAGGGCCACTATCACCCGTAAATGGGAAAGGATTGCGCACATTACCATTTGGATGCCATGAATCTGCACTTGAATTGGCTATATCCTCAGATTCACTCTGATCAGAATTAGATTCAGTATCGGAATTGAAATCATCATCACTATCTGTATCAGAAAGACGCAAACTATAATCATCATCATCATCATCTTCTTGTTGTAATAACAATCGCAAATCACTATCACTTTGAGGTTTACGTTTTGCCATTGTCACAAATAAGGGAGGCAAAAAAAAACACTTCACACGCACGCAATTTCTGGCAATAACTGAAATACAACAGTTCTAATTTATGTACTGATATTTTTTAACCAATCAGTGTGTGACTGACGTCATGAGTTAAAACAAAATCAACGAATCATAGACGAGCACACATATTTGTGCTTTCCGCAGGCTGTTATTCACGATAAATTCATGGCGCACATATATGTGTGTTCCGCAATACCTCGTTGATGACCGAGCGTACAAATATGTGCGCTCCGCAGTTAAGGGGTTAATCACAAAAAAAAACTAAAATTTTGAACAAATTACAAAATGAAAAATTCCATTAAGATACTAAGATATAAAAAAATAAAATTTCCAATTTTCCAGTAAATAATTATTATTAAGATTAATAGAAATTAGAAACATTTGGATAATTAAACATTAAATATATTCTTAATATTCAAAATCGAAAATTCGTAAGTTGTAGTGAAGGAACATTCACATTTTGCCTCTTTCTGCACTTAGACAATTCCTGTGTGGTGTAAATATTGCCCCCAGTGCTAAACAACCTCTCACTTTCAATTGATGAAGGGGGAGAAGATGGGTACTTATTTGCAAGATGGCTTAATGTTGGAAGCGTAACTACATTCTGTTTCCACCACTTTAAAGGGTCTCCATCCCGTGATTGTAATTCCAACATTTAATACTTGGTCATTTCATCTTTAATCAGAAATAATGATGTGCAGTGCTTCTTAGATGAACTTCCTGGAGTTGATTTTTCTTTGTTCCACTTCCCTCACTATCATCACGGTCCTCTTGAACCATTTGGTCCATGCACTTGTCAAATTCACTGAACTCATCACTTATAATGTTGTCAGAAGCACTCGCAGTCTCTTGCATATCTTCACTCATAGTACTTGTATGTCCACTTTCTTCCTCTTGAACAGCTTCGCTCCTTTTCTTGACGCTATCTATCATTGCTCTCTCCAGGTGGCTTTCTTGCATTTTGGAATCTTCACTAGATTTATTTTGGAACAAGGAGGTCTTATATCTGGGGTCTAGGTATGTGGCTAGTATTGGATTGTAATCATTCAGATAACGTTCAAAGAGACTCTTCATTGATGTGTTAATAGCTGAAAGAGTACTTCCAAGTCCAAAGAATCTGATGTCAGTTGATGCTTTTGCTATGAAGATTTGTAGAAACTTTATTTGAGGTATTATTTCTGAGAGAGTAGTAGACCTTTCACTCAACCGAACAGTAATTTTGTGAAATATTTTCAGCAGCACAGTAAACTTCCCAATCAAAGTCCACTTGTTGGCATCAAATACAGGGAGGTTGGGAGTATCAAGGCAGTAGTTGGCAATTGCAGTTTTTTGCTCAAACATACGTTCAATCACGAAATAGGTGCTGTTCCACCGAGTTGGAACATCTGTATCAGTTTGTGTTTGGGCAAGTCATGCTGTTTCTGTAGCGCAGCCAAATAACACAACCGGGTCATTCCATGTCAAGTCAGCCACCTAAAACACTCGCCCCTTTCAATTTTGCTCATACTTGGTACAATAGCAGATATACATGCCAAACTTAAATTCCCAAATTATTAGAGCTGACTGACCTTTGGTTACTGAGATACAAGGTCACAAAGTTGTGACATTTTGACCTTTTTTGCGTTAAATGACTATTTTCAAAATGGTGTAACTAAAAAACTATTAAAGCTAGAGCATTGATTTTGGTCTCATTTTAAAGCTCTTTAGTAGCCCCTTGTTTATTGTCTCTTGTTAAATATCTCTACTGTGAAAAATAAAAAAATCCCTTCAAAAGTTGACCTTTGACCTTGAATAAAAAAAAAATACCTTCTCCTAAAAAATTCAATTTTTTTACATTAATACCTTGAGTCATGTACAACAAAATCCCAAGAAGCTGTAAGTGGCTGATAACTAGTTCAATGTATAAAAAATAATGAATTCAAGCAACATTTTGAAAAAAGTCATTTTATACAAAAATTGTCAAAAAGTCATGACTTTGTGACCTTGTATGTCAGTAACCATTTTTGTCTAAGGTCAGCTCAATCTCTTACAAATACAACCCATATCTACATACTATCTGCAGCCTTCTACAAACAAGCAAATGCTTATTTTTAAATATTTGTTCTTTACCCACCTCACCTGTATGTTGTGCATGTATGTGATGGTTTTCAGTAGTTGACAAGATTCTTGTGGGCCACCCAATTTATTGTGATTTCTAGAAGAGAAAACAATTTTTAATGTATACCTAGATAGCTACCTAATTAACAAATACAAGTAACATATTAAAATGTACATACAATATGTATAGGTATAGTGCTCATTGATTTCCATTTATCACAACTTAAAATGTATGCAGTGTATATATAGTAGTTACATGACCATTTTAATTTTGAATTCTTACCTTTCTGTGCTGTAGATCTGCCAAAGCTTTGGATGCCTTCAAAGTAACTTCTTTGCAAATCCTGTATGTTCGTCCATTAGTAGTAGATGCCTCAACTTGTGTTAGAATATCTGAATATGGTAAGATTAATTCATCTGGTCGACCAGGATACACAAATGATGGGTTTGGGCCATGAGGATGAAGGAATGTGACTTTTACTTCTCTATTCTCTGGTATCTTTTCCAGCACATATGCCACCCACCAATGGCCATCATATGCAGCAGTAACAAAACCATGTATTTTCTCCTCAGTCACAACTTCTTCCTTTTCAGTAACTTTCTCAATATTTGAATAATCTGATAATGAATAATGTTTAACCTTAAGAGAAGTCAATGAAACTGGCTGTAAATGGTGTAATTTCTGTGTACCAGCAATAGTCCTTGCAGTTGAGTGTCTTTCTTGGAGAAGTTGGCTTTCCTCTTCATGCTCTTTATTGGTTGAAAAATGACATTTTATATTTACAATATTTTCACTTGCAAATGTATATAACTGTTCTGCAGTAAGGATCTGTTCATCATAAGGTCGTTGTAGACTAGCTTTTGCAGCTAATCTCTTAACTGTGCCTCCAACACCATCACAGGGTCCCTTTCCATGACTTGTTGCAAAAAAATTCCATTCTGCCTCAATTCCAAAATCATCTCTGTGATGGCAAAGATTCAAAAAGTTTTTGCAGTTCTTATACTGTCCTGCACACCCATCTGAAAAGTAAATTATTTTGTGGATGGAACCGATGGATGAGATATTATCTTTTAGGAATTTTATCAGATGCTTTTGAAACAAATGTACAGCAACTGTGTTATGGATGTTACACTCTGAAATAATAACAAAGCTAAGGTGAGCAATCTCATCTTCCTTTTTATAGTAAATAACAAATGGATGTAGAGTAGCCATCTCATTGTTCCAGTGAAAGCTCTGAACCTCATTTTGAAGAATAAAGGAATAATATTCAGCAAAATCACACACAGCAAGGACCTCACCATCTTTCAAAGACATTTTTGTTTCACGGTAATAAGTTGCTTGCATCTTTGTCTTGAAGTCATGTATCTGGTATTCTTTCAGTTGGTTACAGAATTGGTCAATATATTCACCTGTATTCAGTTCTACTGATTCAAGATTTGACCGATCTGTATTGGTCCACTTTTTAAAATTTATGATATCAATGAAGTTGTTTGTAAATATGTCCAGTAGTCTGTTTTTTAAATCTGATGGATCTCCACATTGTCTGAGGCAGCATTTCTGTGAGGCAGGATTGCATTCCATAAAGGCAACACAATGACGTACATTCTTAATAGGTGTGTCATCATTTGCAGTTAGTTTTTTCTAATTCAGCTCCTACAAACATAAGTTTGGCATTCTGATGAATTGTACACACACATACTGAGTGAGTTCCTGTTGCTCCAGCAATAACACACTGCTTTGGACGCAATTCTGCAAATTTACTGAATCCCACCTTAACCAAAGGATTTCTTTCTTTGAAAATATGATAGGCTTCTTTTAAATTGCAAAGTAAAAGATGCTTTTGCAAATGTATCCTTCCTCTTTCATTGTCAATGATACTACAATAGTCTTTCTTTCCTGGCATTGTTCTACTGATGTCTTCTGAAAGATAAAATGCTTTAATAGCGTCAACAGTATCCTGTTTAATTCTTTTCCCACCCTTTGGATTTGGGTCTGAAAGGACACCTTTTTCTTCAACTATTTTTTTAGCAATAGATGCTGTATGCCTTGTTGTGTTAAATTCTGAAGCAATTTTCCTAATGCTCCAACTTTTGGGCAATACAGTGAGGATTTTTATTTTACTTCTTTTAGTATTTTCATTTTTGAATTTTTCCTCGTTGATTTATTATTTCTAAACAGTCTACATCTCCAGATGGCTCCTTAAATTGTGAGTCAGAAATCTCTTTTCCTGCAACTGTTTCCATTCTCTTCTTAACTGTCTCTGTCACCTTGCTTAGTTTTTTAGCTCCATATGACTTTTGCTCTACAAGCTTTCTCTTTTTTATGGGTGATTCACCAATTGAAACAAAAGAAGCATTCAAAGTACACATCTCATGGTTTTGCTCTGAAGTTGATGCATCACTATTGTCAACATTTTCAATTTTCTCAAGATCTTCAGGTGGTTCACTACTACAAGAAGAATCATCATTTATGTCTGAATTCAAAGTGCCTATTCCTTTCTCAGGCAAGGACTCAAGATGTTCTCTACACTGCTTACAAAGTCTGTGATGTAGTGTTAAGTGCAGATCGGGAAACTTATTTACAAGTTCCTGTGGTACAATTCTCAAACTCTTCTTTCGACACTGACCTTTGTGACGCAGCAAAGGATCAGCACACTTCTGTTTCAGTTTTAAATGTTCCATGTTTGTACTCTGAAATCACAAAAGCACAAAGAAAATCCTGAAAAGAAAACAATGAACAATTAATGAATTATTAAATAAATTTTTTACATGTATTTAGTAAAAATAAATTAACTTTAACTTGAAGTCAGGAGTCAACTCTGTAAAGTTGACAGTACTGATATACTAGTTGGGCCTTTGGATCAGCGCTACTCCAGTAGATTTGGGGCTGTCGAGGGGTTTAACCCTGGTTGTCTTTTAAAAGACTTCTTTTGGCACAGGTCACAAAAAGGTTTTTGAACTAATAATGTTAAGTTGAACTAAGTCTTCACTGACACTATATCAGAACAGAACTTTTAAATAAATGAACTGACAAAAAAAATCTAAAATTGAAGAATGATGCCAACTTCACTTATTTTTTATACATTGAACTAGTTATCAGCCACTTACAGCTTCTTGGGATTTTGTTGTACATGACTCAAGGTATTAATGTAAAAAAATTGAATTTTTTAGGAGAAGGTATTTTTTTTTATTCAAGGTCAAAGGTCAACTTTTGAAGGGATTTTTTTATTTTTCACAGTAGAGATATTTAATAAGAGACAATAAACAAGGGGATACTAAAGAGCTTTAAAATGAGACCAAAATCAATGCTCTAGCTTTAATAGTTTTTTAGTTACATCGTTTTGAAAATAGTCATTTAACGCAAAAAAGGTCAAAATATCACAACTTTGTGACCTTGTATCTCAGTAACCAAAGGTCAGTCAGCTCTAATAATTTGGGAATTTAAGTTTGGCATGTATATCTACTATTGTGCCAAGTATGAGCAAAATTGAAAGGGGTGAGTGCAAAAAGTGCCATTTTGTGGCTGAGTTGACATGGAATGACCCAACTGCACTCTGTGGCTGGTGTAGTCAAACTAACATGCAGCATGAGACAGCTCCACTTTCCCATCGCCTAACATTCCTCCCCCTCCCCCTCCTCCTCACTCAACCGAACAATAATTTTGTGAAATATTTTCAGCAGCGCAGTAAACTTCCCAATCAAAGTCCACTAGTTGGCATCAAATACAGGGAGGTTGGGAGTATCAAGGCAGTAGTTGGCAATTGCAGTTTTTTGCTCAAACATACGTTCAATCACGAAATAGGTGCTGTTCCACCGAGTTGGAACATCTGTATCAGTTTGTGTTCAGGCAAGTCATGCTGTTTCTGTAGCGCAGCCAAATAACACAACCGCACTCTGTGGCTGGTGTAGTCAAACTAACACGCAGCATGAGACAGCTCCACTTTCCCATCGCCTAACATTCCTCCCCCTCCTCCAAACCCCACTAGTGGGCATTGGTCAATTTAGCAGTGTAGTGTATTGTATCATAGCTCTATGAAAGAATACGTAAGCACACAAAATAATAAAAGTTATAAAACTAATACCCCCTCCCCGCGGGCGGTCTTTCTGGGGTGGATCGCCCGCGGGCTCCTGCCTCCATGTGGCGAGGGGGGTCAGCCGCGGCTGGGGGCCCTGCCGGGTCCCCCGCCCTGTTGTGAAGTAGACTTTTAACATACCCTGCTATCGTACAGCCCCCTCTTTCCTGTCTTCCCCTCTTTCCCCTCTTCCCCCTCTTTCCCCTCTTCCTTGGCCCCCCCTGTTTTTTTTCTGCTTTCTCTCTTCATTTCGCGCGCCCCCGTGGGCTGCCGGGGCTGATCGCTGGGGGTCTCGCTCCCATGGTCGGGGCCGGACTAAGTTGGCTGGTAGGGTGCCCGGGCCTGGGACCCTGGGGGGCCTTGATCTTTGCTGCCGGCGGGGGAGAACTCTCGATGCTGCAAGGGCCCCTTTTGAAACGGGGGTACCCGCATGGGACGAGGCACCCATCCCCCGCCGGCGTGCGCTTGGTCCCCTTGGGCCCCGGGTAATCGGTTCCCCGCGGCCCCGGGCGCGAAACAACTAAAATTTTTTGTATGGAAACATTTACAAATCTAAAGGACCTCGTTGACGACCCGGCTTGTGCATATGACCTCCCTCTGACTACCTCTTTGGACCGTGGGTCTGGTAAGGGCAGTCGGCAGCCCTCGCCCACCCCGTCTGCTCTTCTTGCCGACACCTCCTCTCCCTCTCTTCCCCAGGCTCGTGGCGCCGCTGCCCGACCCCCGCCAGTAGCGGATGGACCTGCAGTGGACCCCCCGACCCCTGGATCCCCCCATATTCCACGTCCCGATAGGGACCCACCTGCTTTTTCGCCCTCAGGTGGGAGGCCCGCGGCCCCGGTCGCCTCCCACTCCGGTCGGGCCTCATCGCCCCCGGCCCCCTCGGCCCCTGGGGGACGTGGGACCCGACGTCGCCGTCCGCCTTTCTCGTCTTCTCGCCCCCTCGAAGTTCCGGTGGTGTTTGGCCAGACGGCTTCACTCGGCCTTAGGACGATGGACAAGTTCCTCGTCCTCCGCCCCTCCACCTCCAAGCCCCTCCCCACTAACCACGAACGCCTCTTTCGAGCGATCCATGGGAAGACGGGGACGGCGCGTTTTGACCTTCGGCCTCGGAGGGATGGCTCCATTTTGATAAGGTCGCGTTCCTCTGCCGAAACCTCCTCTCTGCTCGCTATCCCCGATGTCCTGGGCTGCGTGATCACGGTGACTCCCCACCCCCGCCTCAATCAGTGCCAGGGCACGATCTACGCTGCTCGTCTTCTACCCATCCCGGTGGAGGACCTCCAGACTGACCTCGCCTCCCAGGGTGTGGTGAGAATATACCGTTTTCCCGACAGATCGCGATCCCCAGCCGTCCCTTCTCTCTCGCCTTCTCCTTACTTTTGACTCACTGGTGCCCCCCGTTTCGGTATTCTGGGGCTTTGGTGAGAGACGAGCATGCGAATTCTCGGTTCGGCCATACGTGCCAGATCCTACGCGCTGTTTTCAGTGCAATAGGTTTGGCCACGTGAGCAGTTCCTGCCGTCAGCCGGCCCCGTGTGTGTCCGCTGCGGCGGCCCTCCCACCCCTTGCCCTGTACTGCTCCGCCTTCCTGCACCAACTGTCATGGACCGCACCCTGCTTCATCCCGCTCTTGCCCGTCCTTCCTCTTTGAAGGGAGGTTCGGGCCCTCTGTTCATCAGAATTTCTCAGCGCTCGGGAGGCGCGGGACCGGTTGCGTGGCCGCGAGGCCCGGCGTGGTACCTCGTACGCCGAGGCTCTCCGTCCCCGGCCGCCGCCGGCCCAGACCCCGTCCTCACCGGCGGTTCCCGACGCGCCTCCACTCACCGTGTCCGCTACTCCGTCTATCCTCTGCCGCCCAGCGGACTCCCGTCGCGGCTCCCTGTACTACCAGCGCGTCCCCACGTGCTCCCTCCGCGAACGCCGATGCTTCGTCGGCAACCCCCCTTGCCCCTTCTACGCCCTCTCCACCGGCGCTTTCGGCCACCCCCATTCCGGACCGTGACCCGCCGTCGCCCATGCGGGCCGCACGACGGAGGGGAACGGGCCGCAAGCGCCGCGCCAATAGTGACCCCGAAAGGTTCGAGGCCATAGTCCTCGCATCACCTTCCTCTCCCAGACACAAACGCCCCCTTCGCCCTACCATCCCGGTGTCCTCACCGTCCCCGCTGCGCAACCGTTATGAACGCTCCCCCCTGGGGTCCCCGACGACCCTCGTGGTGGGGGCGGAGATACATCCCTCACCGGTTCGGTCGATGGACCCACTGGAGGGGGAACTCGCCCGCCTGGTCGGCGTGGGTGGGATGAGCACGCCCCCGCGCGTGACCTACCCAACCTCTCTCCTTGACCTGCCTATGCATCCGGGTGAGGTATCCTTTTCCACTCCCCCTTGTAGTCCAGCCTCCCCTGCACCTCCGGTGAAGGGAGGGGCCTTCTGGATACCCCTCACATCCCCTTCTCTGCATCGCTCTCCCCCGGGCGTCTGGGTGACTCCTCTTCAGGAGGATTTGCCGGCGTCAGTTTCCACATCACCCCCCCCCCGTCGGGGTGACCCTCGCCTTCGCCCACGTTCGGCGTCCCCGGTTGGGCCCCGGGGCTTTCCAATCCCCTTGTTAATCTCGGGCCGCCCGATCGGCCCACCCACCCCATAACCATCCGTTTCGCAGACTTTCCTACCCCTCCATATACTTCGCTCCTGCAGTGGAACATCCGCGGGCTCCTGGTAGGCCTCGAGTCTCTCTTCTCTCCTGGCCTCCAGGTGTCCGGCGTGTTTCTGCCTTCAGGAGACGATACTGGGCTCCCGTTCCCTCCCTCGAATGTCCGGCTACTGCGGGCTCCCTTCCCCGCCTCTCGATGGGGCGGGTAGGGCGGGCTCCGCGGTGTTCGTGCACCGCTCCGTCCCTTTCCGCCCCCTCCCGCTCCGTACTGTCTTGCAAGCTGTGGCCGTGCGCCTTTCTTTGTGGCGTCAGCTCACGGTCTGCTCTCTTTACCTCTCCCCTAACGTACGCCCTCCACCCGATTCTCTCCGTGACCTAATTCTGCAGCTTCCCCGCCCTTTCCTGCTTCTCGGGGACTTCAACAGTCGGGACCCGGCCTGGGGGGACGTTTGCTCCACCTTTCTCTCCGCGACCCTTCTCTCCCTTATGGACGAGCTAGAGTTCACCTTTCTGAACGATGGCTCCCCAACCTGCCTCCACTCGGCCCATGACAGTTTCACCTGTATTGATCTTTCCCTGGTTTCCCTCGATATCGTGACGGAGTTCACCTAGGAGGTCCTGCCGGATTCTTCCGGCAGTGACCATTTCCCTGTGTGTCTTACCCCAACCCGTCTCCTCCCCCCCACCTCTGTCCGCCCGCGCTGGCTGTTCACCCGAGCGAAATGGGCCTCATACACGAGGTGCACGGCGATCTCGCCGTCCATTCCTGCCTTTCCCTCCGTTAGTGAGGCCCTCGCCTTTCTCGAAAGCAAGATCCTCTCGGCTGCCACCAGTTGCATCCCCCGTACCTCAGGTTCCCCCAGGCCGCGCAGCGTCCCATGGTGGACCCCAGAGTGCTCCCGTGCCGTTCAGGAGCGGCGCCGTGCTGGCCGTCGCTTCTACCGGACCCGCCAGCCGGAGCATAAGATGGCGTTTCAGCGCCTGAAGGCAGTGGCCCGTCGGGTCTGAAACTAGCCCGGCGTACCTCCTGGCGGAGTTACGTGTCCGGGATCTCCTCCTCGACCGCCCCCTCGACTGTTTGGCGCAAGGTGCGTAGCTTTGAGGGACCCGTGTCCCCCCTCGACCCCGGTGCTTCGGGTCGGGGACGACGAGTTCGTGTCCGATCCGGAGGCCATCGCGAACGCACTCGCGGCGCACTTCGCAGCCATCTCCAGTTCCGATTCCCCTCACTCCCGCCGCGACCCCCGGAATTTCCACCTCATAGGGATGACCCCTATAATCACCTCTTCCACATGACAGAGCTTCGGGAGGCCCTCCGCCCCCGGCCCCGATAATATCCCCTATGACTTGTTACGGCACCTCCACCCCTCTGCTCTCAGCTTTCTACTGGACCTCTATAACCGGATTTGGTTGGAGGGTTCATTTCCGGACCGATGGCGTGAGTCCATCGTCGTCCCCATCCCGAGCCCGATAAAGACCCCTCACTCCCGTCGAACTATCGCCCCATTTCCCTAACATGCTGTGCCTGCAAGGTGATGGAGGCGATGGTCGCCTCGCGGCTGTCCTTTACCTTGGGCGAGTGACCAGTACCCTGCTACCCAGGCTGGTTTCCGGCGCTTCGGTTTACCACCGACCCCCTCCTTCTCCTTAGCCATGACGTGCAGGAGGCTTTCTCCCGGCGTCAATTTGTACTCGCCCTCTTTTCGACCTCCAGAAGGCCTACGATACTACCCGGCGGAGCGCGGTCTTCGACTGCTTACGCTCCCTGGGTTTCGTAGGCTTTCTCCCTTCCTTTATTTATAACTTCCTGTCCGCCCGTTCTTTCCGCGTCCGCATCGGTTCTGCCCTCTCTGACCGCTTTCCGTTGGAGGAGGGTGTCCCTCAGGGTAGTGTCCTTAGCGTCTTGTGTTTCTCACTCGTGATGAACACAGTCGCTACGGTCCTGCCTACATCCGTTCGTAGCTCCCTCTATGCCGATGACCTGGCTATCTATTGCTCTGGCCGCCTCCCGTCTTTGGCTGAACGTCGGCTCCAGCTAGCCATCAACGCGGTGGTTCGCCGCTGGGCGTCCTCGGTTGGCTATGCTTTCTCACCCTCTAAGTCTTCCAGTATGCTTTTCCGTCCTCGGCGCCTCCGTCTGTCGCATACCTTCGCCCTTACCCTTGCCGGCACTCCTCTTCCCCTCGTCCCATCCGTTAGATTCCTGGGTATGACCCTCGACGGATTTTTCGGTTGGGTTCCACACCTTAGGCAGTTGCGGCAAACATCTCGCCGTACCCTCTCCCTTTTGGGTCATCTGTCCCACACGACCTGGGGGGCGGACAGGCGTACTCTGCTGCGCCTGTACACCTCCCTGGTGCAATCCCGTGTCGACTACGGCTGTGTGGTCTACAGCTCCGCCTCCTCTCCGGCACTCCGTATGCTGGATCCTCTTCTCCACCGTGGCCTTCGCCTGGCGTCGGGTGCCTTCCGCTCGTCCCCTGTCGCTAGTCTTCAGGTGGACTGTGGAACCCCCCCCCTGCCCCTTCGCCGGGGCCTTCTCATGGCGAAGTGTTACCTTCGCATCTGCCGCCTTCCGATGTCCCTACTCTTCTCCGCGATCTCCCAGGCGCTACCCCGGCCTGACACGTGGCATTTCGCTGCCTCTCTGGCCGAGATTTTCTCGTCCCTGGGGATCCCCCCGCCCTCTATTCTGCCGTTCTCCTTCGATCTGTCGCCCCCCTGGCGGACCACCCCTATCTGCCGTTGCCAGGCGCTCCGTGGCCTGCGTAAGGAGTCTCTTCCTGCCGTCCTCCTGTCTTCTTTTCTGGCCCATCTTCCCGTCCATTCGGACGACGTTCCCGTCTACACCGACGGCTCGCGCTCCCCTGCAGGTGTCGCGGCCGCCGTCTTCTCCGTCATTGTCACCTACCTCCCGGGGTATCCCCCTGCCGGTTCAGGCCTCCATCTTTTCCGCGGAGCTCTTTGCCCTTCTGAAAGCCCTCCGTCTGGTATCGGGTTGTTCGCGGTCCTCCTGTACCATTTTTTCGGACTCGCTGAGCGCCCTTCAGGCGCTCGAGCGCTATGATTCCCCGGACCCCCTCGTACGCATTATTCAACAGGAGTACCATGTCCTGCACACCGTTCACCGGATCCGGGTCACCTTCTGCTGGGTTCCCGCCCATGTTGGTGTTTCCGGTAATGAGGCGGCGGACCGCATAGCCCGGTCCGCCGCCTCGCTGCCCCCCTCCCCCGCCCGCTCCCCTTCTCAGACTATGTGCAGGTCTTTCGTTCCTTTTACGACCGCATGTGGCAACAGTCCTGGGACGATGCCACCGGAAATAAACTCTGGTCCATCCGCCCCCCTCTGTCATATTGGGTGTCTTCTTTCCACCGCTCCAGACACAAAGAGGTCGTCCTTGCGCGGCTTCGCATCGGCAATACGCGCCTCACGCACGGCTATCTTATGTTCCGGCAGGAGGCTCCTCGTTGCGCCTCCTGCCAGTCGCCCCTCACCGTCTCTCACATCCTTGTGGAATGCCCCACCCTGTCGTCAGTACGTCGTCGCGCCTTCCCGTTCCTTTCTGATTTCCCCCTCCCCGAACGTTTACGCCTTATGCTCGCTGAGAGCCCTCTCTTCTCGCTTGACCGTCTTTTCCTCTTCCTCTCCCAATCTCGCATCCTATCTGAGCTTTAGGTGACTTCTCACCTGTAGTCCGCTGTTCTCCCTTTTCTAGTGCCTTTTCTCCGTCTCCGTCTCCGTTTCTCATATTCCGCCTCGCCATGATATCCGCTACCATATAGCGGGAAGTGGCGGTAAACGCCCCAATACAAAAAATAAAATAAAATAAAACTAATATTTTAATATGCCCATATTATTATAGGAAATTATAAATACTACACATGCGAACATTGCAATTTTTAGATTTGAGATAGCCTGATAGGTGACACGGACACCATCGGTGAAACACTTCTCGTTTTAATTCGCTAATTTATAATTGTTGGGAATTCGTGCGCCGTTTTCAGCTGACTATATTTATCATTATTTACCATATTTATCTCAAGAAGCTGTTTTATATATAGTAATACTGTATTATACTGGTTTGAATAGTAAATTGGCCGAAATTTCAATAACGGTCTATGAAATGACCGTCGGAACTTTGCTTCATGCAAGTTACAGAGGCACTTGAGACCAAGTTTGGCAGGCTAAAATGAACCTTATTTATTATGGTATAAGGTCCAAATTTGCGTGCTACATAGAACTCTCGTCTCTTTCAGTTGAAGGTGAAATAAGCGCGATATTTGCAGGATTATGGTATGGATTGGGAAAGCCGGTGTTAGGGTAGGAGTACTGTTAATGTAGGAGCACTATAATAATTAATATTATTATAATAATAATATATGTGTTAATCAATTACTGTCATTAAACATAACTGTCTTGAATCACACAATAAATAAAGTAGAAAAGTATCGGAGTATCGGCCATATTTTCACCTTGCCGATACCAATACTCCAAAAAAAAGGCCGACACCGATACTATCAGCACATCCCTAGTTTAAAGGTAAACTAGGAGCAGAGAGATTTAACACGCAGTTTGGGCTCCTAATACGTTATCTCAAAATGGCTAATAAGTAGTGACTTGACATTTTAATTATTAGGGAAATTAATTGAATCAAGCAGGCTGAGAATGTAGGAAAAAAAAAAAGCTATAAAATGGAAGGATGTAATATACATTGAAAAATGTTAGCTATTTTTTAAAAATGAAAAATTTGTTGTTGGCCCATTGGGAAGAACTGCTTATTACTAGATCAACAGCGAAGAATAGGACATTAATATTTATTGTACTGTACCTTCTTTAACAAAGAAGGCAACTTTTAGCATAATATGAAACTGTCATTTGATTTTGGTTTTCAAAAATGTAATAAAGGAAAATGTCTACTTTTTAATTTTTTTTTCCTTGAAGGCTACGGAAGTGAGTGAACTTCGAGGTTCGAGCAGGGGAGTTTGTCCTGAAGATATTTTGTTCGTCATTCGTAAAGATCATCTGAAGTTACAGAGATTGGTTAACTATATGGGTGAGTGGTAGTCTTTTATAATGCAGTGAAACTGCTGTATTGCTTGTTGAATATTTGCTGCAATTTGGTTTAATACTTAGCCTACTGAGAGAGAGAGAGAGAGAGAGAAAAAAACAAATTTAAAAACTGCATATTTGCCATAATGTTTGTTTCAATAATAGTATTTAGCGTTGTTTGTTTACTTCGTAATGGCAAAGGTGTTTTGAGAATTCTGCTTATGGTGTGATCAGTGTTCCCTCTAATTATTTATTTTAGTCCGTGTGTGCAAGAAATTTTCGTTGTGCATAAATTTAGATTCATGGTGAAAAATTGTGCAAACTTTTCTGAGTGCTATTATCTTCAAAATGAAATATATATAAATATTAAATACTATTAAATGGATATTAAAAAACTGTTTAAAATATTATATATTCTTAAAAAAGAAAACATTTTATCCATTCTAAAAATATGAATAAAATAAAAAATAGTAAAATAAAAATTCAACAAAATAAAGAAATAAAATAAAAACATTAATCGAAAATGACTATTTTAGTTATCATTTCTCAAAACAATTTTTAGCATTTAGCAATTTAAAATAGACTATCGAGATTAATACATGATTTTATCCATTCACAAAATAGGAATAAAACAAAAAATAATTTTATTTTTTAAGAATTATGAGATAATTACTATTCGTTTTTATGCAAAAATAACAGAGAAGGTTTATATTCAATGCGTTAATGTATAAAAGAAAAAAAATGCAAATACATAGAGTAAAAAAAATCCGTATTGCGTAATTACGCGGACGTCGGCGAAGTCGAGCGGAAGGGGTTAATACTTAAAAGAGCGACAAGAGAGTATGTTGATGCAAATGGTCAGACCTTGTGTGACTGTATATTTTTTAAATTACTTCATTTACTGTCGTGACTCATGATACGCTTGAGCCTGTGCGCATTTTATTTTGCTGGGTGCGCGCGCGCACGCGCACACCTTAGAGGGAACATTGGGTGTGATTATTGACGTCTATCCTCAGTCAAATAAAACACGTACGACTCGTCCTTTCTCCCAGAAAATAAAAGAATTCAGTCACATTCTGAAGAATTTTAGCATAATATCTTTACTTAAAGGGGTTCGAGACCTGTATCAAAGAACATCAGCACTCTCTTCTGGTACAGTTTCCAAAGACTTTGTCGATGCCACCTCCGAGACAGAGAGCTCAAGAAAAAAAATTTGCGCGAGTTTCTTGCAAAGTATCGATCAAGTGGGAGAATATGATTCGATCTGTGCGGGTACTTTAATCGACCCTATCAGAACGGACAGGGTTTTAAGATACGATAGCATGGCTCAGGTAAGTCGAGTAATGGAACTTAAGCTCATATTATAGTTATATCGCGTAAATATAGAATTATGTGCGACTTTGGTACCAGCCTTTTGCATCAATAGTTTTCGTCGACTGCTCGACATTACATTTGAAACGAGGAAATTTGCTAGTGTTTTTCCAGTTTTTGTCGTAATAATAAATGCTTGACTACTTTCCTTATTGTTACTGTGGAAGGAAATTAAAAAAAATAAATTTTGTTAACTCCTCCTCTATTACAGTAAAATTAATTTCATGGTATTAAGAGGAAAAAATGTAATAAAATAAATCTATAAATGCGTACCTAGTTTTTATTATTATTTTTTGAGAGAATGCTGATCACTGAGGAGGAAGAAAGGGTTTACTCATGCATGCCCTAAAAATAATCCAATCGGCTTCCATAACATTAACTTTCAATAAATTTTTTGTACATTTTGTTTGGTACAGGGAATGTCGAGTCACCGCTATAAAGAGTATTGTGAAGCGAGGAGAGCCTCTTTTTGTCCGAGACTCCGGGTCAATAAGTTTAAAGAGTGGCTTCTTTCAGACGACAACAGCGAAATTAAACTCTCTCAGGTAAACTCAAAATTTTATTAATAATAATTTGGAATTTAACGTTAGTATTTTTGCATATATACTGTATAAGAGAATTTGGTCATTAGTGGTTTTATGTTGACTAGTACCATATAGTTTTTTTTCAAGTACTTCGTAATATTTTTGTAGTTAATCTCGGAAAAGATCAATAGGCTGTAAAAGGGCTGAGTAAAATCGTCTGGCGTTAGCCAGAACAAAATCAGTAAAGTGACACTGGGTACTAAAGGGTTAAGGTTAGGGTTAAGTTGGTTCATTGTCCATTTATTATTTTTAAAGTTTGAGTAATATCTTGGTTTTTGTTCTCTGACTGAAGGTTGAAGCGAGTTCTCATAAATCTCGTCATTGTAAACTCTAAGAAAAATACCTTAAATTGGAAAAATGCCATTCTAATTACTTGACATTTGGAAAGGTACTTTAATATTTAGTGTTTTTTTTTTTTTTTAAATGAAGATATGCTGTTGTTGGAATTTACACAAATTTGTTACGTATATTGATAATTTGGGAGGATTTACAAGAAATTCATGTTTAAGAGTAAATTAAATTATGAAAGTACCATTCTACAATTATTATATATTTTGAAAACTTTTGTAGTTCCTTGGTACTATGCAAATTTTTAAAGTTGTGGTACTATTTAAAAAATTTAATTTCGGAACCTGCATCCAAACTCCCTCAACCAAAAATATATTGTATGTATATATTTTCAATATTTTCACTCATCTGATAGTAGTCTCGTATTCCGGAAAAAAAAGTGAGTGCTTGACTTTTTTTTTTTTTTTTTTTTTTTTTACCCCAGCACGTATTGGAAATGTTGAATTTTCTCGCCTATGAAACGGTGGCCCAGATTGTAGACTTGTCTCTCTTAGTTAAAAGGGATGCAAACGGACGAAATTCTGATTTGACCAGATTCCAAGCTCCTACAGTCTTGAATCCAGATTATCCTTCAGTTTTAATCCAACAAGTTAGTTTACAGTTTTGACTTTCGTGTTTCCTTCACAATCAATCAAAACGAAAATTATTTATAAAATAAATATAGCAATATTGCAATTTCTGCTGTATTACAATGAAGAATTGCCAGTTGGACTATTTATTTAATTTGCTTTTACTGCGCTCTCAGATTAATTAAAGATAAAATGTAATATATAGATTGTTTAAATATATAAATACTTGATTAAGAAGAACAGTATTAATTAATTTAGAATACACAAACTAACTAAGGGATGAAAGTACAATACACTGTATCTTAAATCTTCATTATTATAATATAGATGATACAAATACAATACAAAGAATTGATAATTATTAGAGTACCGGTAGGGTAAACTAAACAGCTAATACAGTATACGCGATATGACCAAGTAATACAGTATAATGTACATTTAATCTTAAATTTTTATCAGTATTCCATTAATAAAAGATCTCGATTTTTTTTTTAAACGAATTTACATTAGAAATATTTTTATGTAAGTTGCAGGAAAACCCTCCATGTCCATATTTTATAAAATTACTTTGGTTTAAATTTACAGATTTTGTCGGCTTAAATTCGGGAACTATTTTTCCTTTTCAGGGGACGATGCTTCAAGGAAATGTGGACACGAACAGAGAGATCAAAGTTGGAATGGATCCAATCACCCCGAGTGAAGTGAGAGAAGCAATTAGAAGATATTGGGCAAACAATTCTGTTTTGGCTCCATTTTCTAAAAATAGGTCGCCCATTGGTACTAAGTTATTGGCTGGATAATTTTGATGCAATTTGGCACGGCTGTAAGTGTCGCTGAGAAATAATTATAAACTGAACAGCTTTAGTAGTATAGGCGAACTGATTTCAGAAGTTAGGGTCATTCACATATTTGACCCATTGTGGACTCCAGATGGTTTCAGGACTTCCATTTCAACCAGTAACCTTTTTACTTCGTTAGCTGCAGAGATATTAGACTATTTGAATTTCTTTTCTCGGTGGTAACTTCATTAAGGAATTCTAATAAGTAATGTAACTACTCAGTTTCAGTAGTAGTTGACCTTTAACCTGAACTAGATTGAGAGCCCCTAAAGCAGTGATGCACAAACCCTGGCCCGCGGGCCAAATGTGGCCCCCACGGGTCTTTTCAATTCAATGAAAAAGTTAGCTACCCAAAGAAAAATCTGAAATATTACCCCTGGTTATTATAAAAAATAGAATATCTATATATCTGGCCCCTACATATAAAACAGATGGTTGGTTTGGCCCTCACATCAAAAAAGGTTTGTGCACCATTGCCCTAAAGCAAGGCAGGAACTTGTTGACTGGGTCTTTGGTACCATTCATGCAGAAAGTCAGGATGGGTTTTGCTGGTTTCGGAGATAGTTTTAAGAATGTTTGCGAGGAGACTGGTGTACTTTACTTGTTAGTAATAATTTGTGGGCTCTGTGACTCATATTCTTAAGTTTTGGTATTACACTCTGCAGATGTTAATTTAAAACTAGATTTCACATAGTCGGCTTTTTTTCTCTTCTCATACGAGCTTCATGTTTATTTATGATCTGCCGGGTCCCTTGCACTACTCTCCTCCCGTTCTCTGAGACAGAATTTTAAGTCACAAGATCCACCGTCGGATGTATTGATGCATGTTTCTGGAACAGGATAGTACTCGGTCCGGTTGATGGATTGGTGTGGAGCTGTTGCGCAGCGTAACATGTTGGGAGATACGAATAGCGTTATAGTTTTCATATCGGGAGACAAACCGGAGCAATGACTGTCCCAATAATGCTTCGATAACGAAAATTTATACCATGTCTCGTTGAGCTTTGCCTCAATCTTTTTCCAAGTTATTCGACAGTCGCTTAATGGCCACTGAGTTTCGTGGTGATGATAGGATAGTTGTTCCTAATGAGGTTAGTTTTCATTCGTAGTGGCTGTTCCGAGTAGAAAAGAAGAGGGCTGACCCGTGTCATTAATTAATCCACATTTAGTTACTTGTTTTCTGTTGTTGTTGTCGTCGTCGTCGTCGTTCGACACGCAGTATCGTCTCGTATGTGTTGGGAATGGGATGATGTTCCTTCATGGTGACGTCTTAAAGACATGTGCATTTGTGCAATCCACACACACATCCATAAGCCTATCCCCTTTTTATATATATACAGTATGTATAATAACTAGAGGGGAAAAACCAAGGGAACGTTCCTTCTATATTACTCCATGTTGAAACATATCGTTCAATGCTGAACCACCTTCTGGTAAGAATGAGGGAAACAACGGAGGTCCACGGTAGAAGCCGGTGACTACGCGTGTGTTAATTTTCATGGATAAATTGGTATTGAAGTCCCGTGGAGTTATCAAGAGTAGAATACGTTTCCGTAATCTTCGACCCAATTCTCTTAGAATGGAACTTTGATGATTTTTTCCGTTAACTGTTATTGCCTACAATATATTTGTGGAAAAAATGAAGTTCTGCATTTCGGTTTCTTTACTGGCCTCTCCAATCCTCAAATCAACTGAAGCAATTTATTGTTTCATGAACAGTGCTATAAATGCATTATTTTTTCGCCAGGATTTCATTATATTTGTCCATCAAAATCAGTTGTTCCTTCCCAAGCAACAACTGGTACTGTGGCTAGATCCGGATCTGTAAATGTATACTCACTCACTGAAGAGAGCACAACCATGTAGCGGCATGCACAGGGCTTTCATGGGTAACTGAACCGTAGCTACGGTTGGCAACAACTTTCCCTGAATCCTGTTGGGGCAGGAATCGAACTTACGAATATCTTTTATTGTCAACCTCTTCTCTGGAGTTATTAACCAATTGTGGTGGTCGAGGAGCATGACGCTTCTAAGTATAGAATCCAGTAGCAAGGGGTGGTCCACACTTAAATCCGTCGTGGAGTACTTTTTTCCAATGTCGAGTAACACGCCAGAAGTGATGATGTAGTGGCGGTATCTGAGTGTGACTAGGTTAAGAAGTTGCGGTTCGCCTCTCTCGGGCCACGTGTTCATTTTCAAAAAGTGAGTAGTCTACAAACTCGTGGAATGCCAATGCAGTAAACGGGAATGTACACGTATTATTTGGTGTCCTTTTTATATTACTCGTTAACTGTAGATTAGGCGAAAAATTAGTCATAAATGTTAGTTCTTAACATTCTAAGATTTGCAGTATAGAGCATTGGTCAAAATTTTTTGATAGCTTCACAAGTTACTGAGGAAAATATATGTATGCTTACTTTTTCATTCTCTGTCGTACTAACTATTATTTTCTCTCTTTTCTAAGTTTTTATAGAGGAATTAAGAGTATTTTTTTAGTACGATTAACGATGCTTAGATACCTAACTCAGTAGGTAATCGAGCCCCCGCCCCCCATTCCAAGACTGCTTTGTATCAAAAGTAGTAGTTAATTTTTCTTAGTTTGTACTCTGAAGTTCCTAGAATCCAATATATTGTGAAGTTAAAACGGGTTAAATGAATATGACCGCTTTAGTGCGTGGTAGGAATCCCCCAAACGCAGAATCAGGTGATCATCATCTGGCATTGTTGCGTCATGCTATCTAGCCCAGTCACCTTAGTTTCGTCTTCGCTACCTCACCTCGTTAATTGGACATCAAATTTTGTAAGGATGTGGACCTGTTCTAGCTTTTTGTCACGGTATTCATATTACTGTAACGTTTTTTATATTCTGCTACAGATTTTATCTACAAATTGGATTACCCTCCACAGCCTCCTTTGATGTAGAAAAAAGATGGCGACTAACTTTACCTTAATATTTAAGAGTCTCACGTCTGTTTTAAAGGAGGAGAATAAAAGAAACAAAAAAAAAACTTATTAAAAAGCATTTAATGTAGCTTCTTTTTACATAAAAGTAACTCTCTCATTTTTTCAAACCGCTAAATACTGCACTTGGTATTTCCTTCTGCTGCGGAATATCTGAAAAACAAAATTCATAGAGTACTAAAGTTTTCTAGTGCGTCCTAATTATTTCGCAATCCATAGTTCGGATCTGTAATATGACATGGAAGGAGGTTAAACAACCCAATCATTGTATAAGTCTTTAACGTGCTCCAGCATCCGATTAAAGTGCATTATAGCATAGGTTTAGTCGTAAGTGCTAGTAATGAAATTAAATACACTGTACTAAATGAAAAAATGTATTCCCTTCGGAATTTGTTTAAATATAGTTATGAAGTAGTAATACAGCGTATTCGAAGCAATTCTTATTGAAATTCGTAGTTTCAGTCCGTGGCAAGATCCGGTATTCTCGGTGGAAATATCAAAGAATTTACAGATTAAGGTGGTCCATCGTCTCGAAAGAGAATTTTATAACCTTGCCATTTACCTGCTCCTAGAACGAAAAGTTCAAATCTAATAGGGAGGTGGATCAGAAAGTTAAGTAGAAAACCTTCAAGGATGATGATCTGATCGAATTTGAATAGGAATTTTTATGTAACAATAAATGCTTTCATACAATACGAGTAAAGTACTACCCAATCTCGGGGATTCAATATTACCTTTCATCAGTGTTGGTACATCAGGAAAGACGAACGTTTTCATTTACACGCCTTACAAACCGCTTCCACTCCTCTGTCTCTCGTTAATTCTTGTCACATTCATATCAACTTTACGTTTATTCACACATTCTCTACAGAAGCTAAGGCTAACAAAGACCCTAAGGTTAGCCCGAGAGAAAGGAAAGAGGAGAATAAGGGTTAAGTAAGTAGCAAAACCCATCATTCGTGGGTTAACATTCATTCAGAAAAAGAGAAATAAATACTCCGCAACATCATCCGCCGTCCACTGCTGACAAGTCTGAAAAATAGTCGAAGAGAATAGGAGAGGGGTGAAAAAAGTAAAATAAGAACGCTTACAAACCATCCAAATAGTCTTAACTCACTCATGCCATGCAAATAAGGAGGGGATTAAAAAAAAGTGGGTAAGTTTGCTCTACGAGCTACATCTACGCTCGTTATTCTAATTTCTTTTTTTAATTTTATTGCTGGCATTAATCGTCAACAGACTCATCCTCGACCACCACCCCCAGAGCTCCTGTTACTAATTGTTCTTTTATTTTAAACGTTAATATTTTTAAAATGCCTAGCTAAACGGTTCTTAAACATATTAACGCTGGTAGAGTTAACGACTGACGCGGGAAGATTATTCCATTTAACAATTACTTTAAACGTAAAGAAGTTTTTAGCGATATTAGGAATGAAACGTCTGCCACGCAACTTAAATCCGTTAATACAGTATTGCTATTATCGAAAATGAACAGTTCGTCAAAATTTACGTTATCGATGTTAACGATTTTGAAAACTTCAATAAGCTCCCCCCTTAATCTCCGTTTCGCGTGAATGCAAGTCTAACTCTTTAATCCTATATTCATAAGGCTTGTTAAGCAATGACGGAATTAGTTTCATGGCGCGACGCTGAACCCTTGCTAACCTATCAATATCCTCACACAAATACGGGCACCAAAACTGAACGGCATATTCTAAATGAGGCCTGACTAGGGACTTGTAAAGGGCCAATATAATATCCTTCGATTTAAATTCGAAATTACGCGCTATGAAGCCTAACATCCTATTAGCTTTTGCGCAAGACTCCAGGCACTGGTTCCTAACTTTTGTCAACGCTCGCTAACTCTATCATCCATCGTGTACGTGTAATTATTGCTACGAGAACTTATATACAAAACTTTACATTTGTGTACGTTAAATTGCATCTGCCACTTATCCATTCACTCCATAATCCTATTTGTATCGTCCTCGTTAACAACCTTACCGCGAATTTTGACGTTACTAATTAATCCTACATCTATGTCGTTAATGTAAATTACGAATAGCAATGGGCCTAACACTGAACCCTGTGGGACACCGCTACCTACATCCAACCACCCCGATTCACTACCATTAACAACGACCCTCTGTCTCCTAGCACGAAGCCATTCCTCTAACCAGTTAGCTACCTGACCGCGTATACCGCGCGCTAACCTTCGCAATTAATGCGGAACTGTATCGAACGCCTTTTTAAAGTCTAAGTAAATAACGTCAGCCGCTCTATGCCTATCGTATTCGCGCACTATTTCGTAATAAAATTCTAACAAATTAGTTAAACAAGATCTATGGCGTCGAAACCCATGCTGACTACTATTAATCAAATCTCTACTTTCTAAGTGATCGATGATACGATCCCTAACTACGGATTCCAAAAGTTTACCGACAAATGACGTTAAGCTACTGTGCGGTCGCCTTTTTTAAAAATAGACGTTAGCTAAAAATTTTCGTTAAGGGGCCTACGATAACGTCTTTCAAATGTCTGGGATAAAAAGCGTCAGGGCCTGAAGCCTTGCTAACTTTTAGCCTATCGATATAATTCGCAATCTCAACCTTGTAAACAGTTATTTCATCCAAAATAGTCTTGCTACTAAATGGAACGATATCGTCCACGTCGGGGACATTATTTACGTCTTCTACGGTAAAAACTGTCGCAAAAAAGTTATTGAAAATACCCGCCATCGCCTGAGCGTCAGAAGCCAAAGCGCCGTTAACATCCACTAGAGGGCCTATGTTATCTTTTATCGGCTTACGATTATTGACGTATTCAAAAAACGTTTTTGGATTATGTTTACTATCCGCAGCTATAAGTATCTCTAAATTACGCTTAGCATTCTTAACTGATCTTTTAACCTGACGTCTAAGCTCGATATATCTATTGAAGTTAGCTGCCGTGCCATTGCGCTTATAAAGTCTATACGCTCGTTTATGAACTCGCCTATTTCCTTAGTCCACCGCTTGGGCCTACCATGATTTCTAGCGCGCTTGAGCCTACGAGGAATAAACTCCCTTTCAATATTCATAAAACTTTCTTTAAACGCCTCCCAATGCAAATTTGTGTCATTACCCATAAATAAGTTATCCCAGTCCACTACGCTCATCCTATCCGCAAAACTATCAAAATTGGCCCTACGAAAATCAGGGACTTCTATTACGTTACTATCCTTAGTGTTTTCTATCAATAACTTAAACCTAAGAATTTGATGATCACTACATCCTAAACTCTCGCCTACTTCTAAACCTTCGACTATATTTTCGCCGTTCGTCATCACCAAATCTAAAATATTGTCACCGCGCGTTGGTTTGGTAACCATCTGTCGCAAAAAATTATCTTCCATGAACTCAATCAATCTCAAACCCTCCTCATTACCAGTAAAAGTCTCGACAATTATACTATTCCGATTGTCAATAAAGTTACCAAGAAGTAAAATCTAGTATCGGTATCGAGGGGTTGAACGGGAGGTCTATAAACAAAAAAAAATTAAAACTACTACGCGCCCTAACTTCAACGCATATCGCATTAATTGCTGCCGGAAAATCTATCTTAACCTCGATAGCCCTAAGGGAATTACGAATGTACAGCAAAACGCCGCCACCAATCCTATTTAACCTATCATTAGTAGAGAGTTTAAAACCCGGTATATCAAATTTCCCCAACAAGTCCCGAGTCACGGTATTTAACCATGTTTCAGTGATAGCAACTATATCGTAGTTACCGGAATAAATTATCACCTAAATTAATTTAATTTAATTTATTTCTAATACTACGTGCGTTACAATAAAAGACGTTTAAGTTATTTTTTACCACGGGCCAACGTTTTAAACTATTTTTCACGTCGGACCCGCGTTCCCCGGACCCACAACGTTTAAAGAAAGCTTCGAATACAGCTTTCGTACGTTTTCGTCAATTAACTTACCAAGCCTAGCATTACCTACTTCATTAAAATGCACCCCCATCTTTTATAAAAAGGCTAGGATCACTGAATTCTGACTACAGCTTTACGAAGGGTACATTTTCCTCAGCACAAATCTCTTCTAATTTAGTATTAAAAAATATCGTTTTCGACGTAATCCTAAGACCCAAACCGTGCCTAGGGGTAATACCTAGAACTAAAGACCTATCTGACCTCGCCTTTAGGGACCTAATTAACCCCCTATATCTCTCCAAAAGGTCAGGCACTCTCGTATCGGGCCTATACGAGTCGTTGCCCCCTACCATCGTCACCAACATCAATCCTATCCACTTCGTCTCTAACTCTGTCAACCCTGGCCCCTGGGAGACAGACCCTCCTCCTCTTGGTTGGATGCCGTTCAACGAACTCTGTGTCCATATGGCGCACTAAAGAGTCCCCAATTAAAACAGTTTCCCCCTCATTCACGTCCCTTTCCAAATGGGCGAAAGGGTTCGAAACCTCGATAGGGGGGGGGGGGGTATTCCTATCACCTAACGTGCGCGGCCTAGCTCCACCCTTAACTTCTCTAAATCCCTCCCCATCTACTAATCTTGGACCAACCTTAACCCCTTCCTCAACTCTATCCAACCTTCCCGATAAGCTACCTAAACTAGAAACTAGGTTACGCACCTCACCCTTCAAATTACTAACGTCTTCAACGTTAGTATTGGTTCGGCTTTCGTCAACCGTAGCCCTACCCCTGCCCTCATCAAGCGTTGCAAGTCTTTCCGTTACCTCACGTACACTGCGTTTTATGTCAATTATTTCCTCCCTTAAATCGCAAAAGAAACAAACTGATCTCTCGGTCATCGCCATAGGACCGCCGTTATAATCTTTAAAATCCGTATACTACCGGTTTACTCCACACCTAACACACGACGTTTTCTGCGACGGCATCGCGCAAGTTAGTTTATAACCGTCACAAGTATAAGTTAAATTAAGCCGGCACGCTATGAAAACTTCTAAATCGCTAAAAACCACTAATACTCAATTACTTAAATCTAACAATGTGAATATAAACGCAAGTATATAAAATTCAAAACTTTCCAAAAGTAAAGTTATTAGCAATATGCAAAAGTAGAAGCAATATCAGAGAGCTCAGGAAATGCGTCCGTTCAGTACAGAATCTGGCTGACGAATGAGTACATATTTTAGGAGCAGGTTAATGGCAAGATTATAAAATTTTCTCTCGAGACGATGGAACACTTTTTTTTTTTTTTTTAATAAAATATATTCATTCGTTTTACAATGACATGAATAATTGTGAAGCTCGACTATTTATTTAATTTATTTTGGCCCTTAAGTCTGTAAATTCTTTAAGATTGATACTTCCACCGTGAATACCGAATCTTGCCACGGATTGAAACTACAAATTCCAATAAGAATTGCTTCGAATACGCTGTATTACCACGTTATAACTACATTTAAACAAATTCCGAAGGAAACACATTTTTTTTTATTCAGTACAATGCGTTTAACTTCATTACTAGCATTTACGACTAAACCTATACTATAATGCACGATTTGTTTCTTCAAGTTGTTAATTTATTTACGAAACCAAACCGTCACTCCATGGTAAAGCTCCCATAATGCACTTCAATGTACGTGTTTGAAGATGTAAAAAACTTTTACAGTAATGTTATTGCTTAATGGGGTTGTTCAACCTCCTTCGCAATACCTCGGGTCATATGACGGAGAGGACGAGGACCTGCAGCTTTACGAGACCCGAAACGGGTTGTTACATACTCAGAATGCAGAGAACTCTCCCCAATCCAACTACTCTGTAGACCCAATGTCGCTTAACTTCGCTGATCGACAGGAAGCAGTGTTGCGACACGACCATGGCGCAGTTCCTTTTACAGTAAAGGTAAATTGAAAAGAAATTCTGGAAATGAGCAATATGATAATAGTGACTGCTTACCTTCGTCATTTTCCTCGTCGTCGTCATTATCGTCGTCGTCAATGTCAATGTCAATTTCTTCTGGATTCGTCTTCCTCGCAGCTTCAGCCACTTCAGTTTCCCTCGCAGAAGTCGCGCCTCTGACAAAGGATATTTTAGGTCCTCCTGTGGTATGAATAAAAGTAGTAAAAAATAGTAGTATTTTCTCAAATAACTAACTGAAATACCTTCTCCTCGAATGGACATCGATAAAGAAATGAAAAAATAATAAACTTCATAAATGAAGAAAAATGTTATCCAATTACATAAATAACATTACCGTTAACTGAAAACCTATTTCTCATTCTCCACTGCATGGTTACGGCGCTTGAACTTGGTACCGGACACACTTAAACCAAACATGGCATCATTACCAGGAAAAAGGAAGCACTCCATTCTTAAAGACCCAGTGCCAACTAACTTTCATGACCATGTTGGGGATAACACCTCTAGTGGTACGTCACGCGAGACCAATGTGTCCATTTACACATCTCAAAACCCCTTCTATTCCTCTCCATTTCTCATTAAATTCTTGCGCCACATTTACGTAAATTGCACGACGCTGATTCAAACATTTCTAATAACAACGTTCCATCTCTTTTACAAGATTTTCCTCTACTGCTCGCTATACAAAATTTTCATATTGGGGTCACCACGAATCAAAAAATTTAAGATTGCACCATCAGCTGGTAAGGTGATGGCAACGATTTTTTGGGACCATCAAGGCGTTTTGTGTGTTGAATTCGTGTAAAAGGGGACACCAATAAATGTCACTTCTTATTGTGAAACTTTACAGCGACTCCGCACGGCTATCGGAAGGAAACGTCCCGGGTTACTTACTGCGGGTGTGGTGTTCTTACATGACAATGCATGCCCTCACACTGCAACTCAAACATACCAACTTTTGGAGTCGTTCCACTGGGAAGTCATGGATCATCCCCCCCTATAGTCCTGACCTTGCACCAAGCGACTTTCATTTGTTTTCAGCCCTAAAGGAACACCTCGGAGGTAAACAATTTCAAAACGATCCTGACGCGGAAGTGGCCGTACGAAACTGGTTAAAAACTAAGGACCCTTCATTTTACTCGACCGGCATCGGAAAGCTCGTCCCACGCTACGACAAATGTTTGAATCTGTTTGGTGATTATATAGAAAAGTTGTAACAAGTTGCTGTTGAAATACTTGTAATAAAACAGTTTCTTCAAAACACCTTGTAAACTTACTTTTTGAACAACCCTCGTAAATAAGGAAATGCTTAAAAGCTAAATAAATAAATAGTCGAATTTAAGATAATTAGCAGAGAAGCTACCGTAAACATTGCATAATTTTTACAGAAAGTGCGAAAAGTAGAATGTTTCGCAAAATTTTCCCATTTTATATATTGTTCGACTCGACCTTCGGCAGGTTCCCAATCTATTCTGTGATTGCTCGGCCTCAGGCGACTGTCGGGAGTTTACGCTCATTCCTCGTGGTGCGGAAATTGGGTTCAGAATGTTACCTGTTAAGAATGCTGAAGCAGTAGCAGCAGCTTTATTTCTGAACAGTTCATGAAACAGTAAGAAGTTTGTAAAGCGTCTCTTACCAGTTGGAGCATCTTCTGCTGGAGCGTTTTTGTTCATGGAAGCTGCCTTTGCTTCCAACATCCTCATGCCATCTTTGGCACCAGGGGCCAAGTCGGACACAGTGCCAGCTATTGAGGTAGCTGTCTGGAGCATTTGCGCGGACATCATATTCACCTAGAAAATTTGGAAGATCATAATGCATACTGTCCTAAATTTTACATAAAAATATAATTAATGGTTTTTAATATTGGTGCCGTTATAGGTTACAGTTGAAAAACATCATCTACAGTCTACACGACAGTATTAAATATATTTGGTGTTCCCAAAAACTTCAAAACAAAATAAAAAAAAGCCATGCGACTTACTTGAGTATTGTATTTTGCCTGCATTGAGCGCTTAATCCTCAGCAGTTCTTTCATTGTATCTTCATTGCCGTGAGCGACTTCGAAATCTGTCCACTGATTCCAGAAATCCTGCGTTATCCTTGGATCGCACAACTGACTTGAGTAAATGTAGATTTCTCGCGCTCTGTCAATTTCACCCAATTTACGCTCTAATTCGGCGAATCTCACACACATTTCTCTCGCTCCTTCATCGGGTAGATCCTGAATGGCTTCCTAATCGTAATATACATATATTGGGAACTTCTCTTTATCAGTCACTACTATGTTTCCAATATCAATGCTTATCTGCTAAGAACTGAATTCATAAATTATTGTATTTTATAATAATAATAGTAATTATTAACAGCCATAGGTCTATCCATTTTTTTAAAACTTAATGAAAATTAATTCGGCCTACCTAAAACTAAACCTATAGCTCTGTTTACTTCTATTAACCCATTAGTGCCGAGTGTCACTTTACTGATTTTGTTCTGGCTAACGCCAGACGATTTTCAGTCTCGGGAAAGATCTCTGGGTGCTAATGGGTTAATAAAAGAACATGACTTTAATCTCCAAAACTTCCTCTCTCTGATGAAAAATTAACTAATTTTTTGCCCCAGCCCAAGCGGCTGAGAAGCCTAACCTCATATATTTGTCGCGTTCTCGTGACGCCATAGATCTGTTGAGCATGTTGCAGGTAAATGTTATATACAGAAAGCTTTTCTTCAGGTAAAACTGCTTTTGTGGCTCTGCTGTAAATCTGCATGGCGTGTCTTGCTAACCCTGATTCTTCTTCCATTTTGGCATAAAGTAAATAAAGATTCTTTGCGTACTTCGGAGGACAATTTTCTAAACACTGGAAAAAATGAAAAATAAGAAAAAATCAATGAATACAGGCTAGCGAAAAAGTCGCACAAACGCACACCATACTGTAAATTACAGTAAAGCGCAAAAATCGCGAACCACCGAGTAAATTACTGTTAGTATTCGAACTGGTTCCCATTAACCTGAAAACGGTTTCTGATTTCCGTAAACATAATGTTCGTTAATTTAGATTTCTACAAAACAGAACTCTAATTATTTTTGCTCGAACTATTGTTAATTATTGTTTGTTGGTCGTCTACGTCCAATGTCCCAGAGACAGAAATTCAAGAAAAAAGTAAAACTTGAATGTCAAGATCAGATTCAGCTTGCTGAGAAGTGTTGCGCAATTTTTGTGCTTTACTACTAATTTACTCTCTTGTGAGGGACATTTAACGTCAGCCTGATTTCTTCATATTACTTTTTCTGAATGTAGGTAAAATGCATTTAAAACAACGTTAATAACCTAATCAACGCATACTGACTAGACCCAATTGTGATAAGAAAAAATGCCACGAAGCAAATAAGGGCAATAATAAAACTAAAGCGTACTTTACCTGTTCAAAAAGGTCTCTGGCTCTCTCAATTTTTTTCCCCTTGTAACGTTCGAGAAACTTTGTAAGATAAGTGTTCCAAATGTCGTAGACGTAAGGCCACTTGAAGAGGGCAATGCCCTTCTCATAAGCTTTAAAAGCCTCCTCGAAGTAATTGCTTTCCTGCATGAATAAGCGCATTATACTATTAATGATAACCGATTAAATACAGCTTATTCCACAGTCTTTTCTACGATAAGAAACCCGTATAAAAGGTCCGCATTAACTTATTGTTTCAACTAAACACAATGTTAAATGCAAAAAACTTCACTTTTTTCTACGTGAAGGTCAAAATATGATAATTAAAACCCACTCTAATAGACACTGTTGTGGAAATAAACTCTGTCTATTAGAGTGGGTTTTAATTATCATAAACACAATGTTCTTTTCCGCTCGAGTTAGTTAATTTTTCCCGAAAACCGAAATGAAAAAACTATAAATGATCAGAGCTGGGCAATAAATACATTGAATGTATTTAAATACTAAATACTAAATACATGGGAGAAATGTATTTAAATACTAAATACATTTTGCGAATGTATTTAGATACTAAATACAAAATACATCAATTGTATTTAAATACATTTGTAAATACATTTTAAATACATACAAATTTTAACATACATTCACTAATTCACTAAGCCATGACACGCACACGATAAAGAAATCAACCGCTTTCGACTAAGAATGGCACACAACTGATTGAACTGACACGTTGAAACATGAACCATGCTGTACTACACTGTCGACGCGTCGTACTGTGCTAGTACAGAACGTGTATTAAACCAGTAAAAGTATTTACATTTTTATATTTTGAGTATTTAAATACATTGTATTTAAATACTCATTAAAGTATTTAAATACTATATTTAAATACATGAAAAACAATGTATTTATAAATACAGTTCTAAATACACAAATGTATTTAAATACTATATTTAAATACATGAAAAACAATGTATTTATAAATACAGTTCTAAATACACAAATGTATTTAAATACGTATTTAAATACTGCCCAGCTCTGTAAATGATACACCCTAAAAACGCAAAACCAAACCAAAGGGTTTGTTTTCAAATAAATACCTGTAAAAACATTCCATAATTGATGATTATCTGCGGTGTTGCAATTCTAAGATCAATGATTCTATCGTAGACGGCCTTTGTAGAATGAAAAGTTCCCAAACTTTCTTCTAAGTCGGCAAACATTGACCACAGTTTCAGGGATTTATACAGACGCTTTTGGACCGGTTCGGTTTCATCATTATAGGCCACCTTGTGTGGAGGAGGAGCTGTAGCTCTTTTCATTAACCTCAGAGCTTCTTCTTCGTTACTTGGGAGATTAATAATAATAATAATAATAATAATTGAAACGGTGGACTAATTTTAAATACTTTCCTTCCTTAAGTACAAAAATCATTGTCTATCAATGAATAGTGTATATATATGAGAATTTGCTCTTTCGGTACAACCAAAAACGCTGAATCTAATTATATCTTTAATGGCCATCATAAAATTTTATTTTGCACGATTAAAACCAACTAAATGTGGATATGCATACCATTGATAAATAATTGATTATAAAACTTATCAACGTTCTTCAAAATGTCATATAAATTACCTTCTAATACTGATTTTCACTCAAAATGAAAGAGAACCTCAACTCTTAAGAACTCAGCGAGAACGAGAAGGAAGAGGCACAGACTTTTTAGAAAGATGTTTACTCTTCTTTATATTTGAATAGAAAATGATCATTAAAAAAATAAACTTTATTATGGTGGTTGGTTTTAGTTATTTACTATATTATTTTCATACCAAATTGTTTGGGATTTAGTAGGTTTTTTCCGCATATATGTAGTTTACATAGTGGTCTATAAAGTACCACAGAAACGTGTGGAAAAAAAAAATTACTGTACTACTTACTCATTTCTTATTTCCATTTCAGCCCATTCACACCAGACGCTCGCGAGGTCATCCACTTTAACATAAGGAACTTCAGTTGCCCTTTGAAATATGATTCTAGCATCTGCAATTTGGCCATTCTCTTCATAGAATTTTGCAAAATTAACCCAAAGCATATTCAGCTTTCCTGTTGCTAGTTTTGGCTGGATAGTTTTAACTGCTTCCATGTATGTTGCAACAATCTGCATAATTAATAAGAAGTATAAATTGATAAAATCATACTGCAATTATATAACAACGTACTATTTGTTCCAAAAGTCGGGAAACACTGGTCCGTAAAGTGGGTGTGGACTCGTGTATCCAGGACCAATGGAGCTGATGGTACACCCAAAAATGCTCGAAAACCTATGAAATGTCTCGGTAATAATAATAATATAATAGTAAATGTTTATAGCAGCAATTTTACATACCCACTGTTAATATCTGTTAAAATGCAACTTCATACCAATCAAGAAAGGCTTAGAGAAAATATGAATGTTAGAATACTATTTACTATTATATGCACTCACAACATTAATATATTTAGGTATATTTCAAGACAATATATTTTTCAGACGACCTGATCTTATAAACTTTGCTTCTTACCATTTTGGGTTTTCCTTCATAGAGTGAGACTCTTTTTTGCCATTCGATCACGTTGTGAGGATTCTGACGAAGCATCACTGAATTTAAGAGTAACGGACGTCTCTGAATCAAATCTTCGTAACGAGCTAGTCTAAGGCAAAAAGGTTTTGGGACATTTTGAAAATTTGTTATACAGAAAAGTATGCATAATACCATAAAGTGAAAGCATCTTAAATACATTTAGATTAATAGGTTCTGACTCAGTTCTGAAACATCATACATTTAATATAATTAAACAGTAAACTTGGATATTTAACCTACAGTAGTCATGCAAGATTTGAATTAAAATGGTCAGCAATGAACACTCAACCTCATTGAACAGTGACCAGTATGCGAACGAAACTTTGTTTGTATGTTGAATCAGCTTCTAAACCAGGGGTTCCTAACCTTTTTGGCACTGCGCCCCCCATTGGTCAACCTTGTATCCATGGTGACCCCCATACCCAAAGGACGACAGTTTTCATCAGTTCCATATGGACGTCTAGAATCCAGATAATTATAGGATTAACAATAAAAAACATCAAAGTTCGTGTGTTTATGAGATGACGAATGTCAAGTTTTCCCTAACGAAGTAAATTACCCATATATATTTTTGGGAATATATATATCTGAATGGCATTTGTTGACCGTTGACCACCTCACACACCCCCTAGGAATCTCAAACACCCCCCTTGGTGGGCGCGCCCCACAGGTTGGGAACCACTGTTCTAAACAATGTCTCCAATTTGAAACGAATTGGTGTTGAGAACACAAAATAATTAAAGTATTTTCCCCATCATAGTGAGACAAAGTACCAACCTTAATTCCAAATCGATTTCATCTTCTTCGGATACATTGTCTCCCAACTCTTCCATTCTCTTATTGAGCATCAGTTCTTCAAATTGGGTGTACGAATCGAACACCTGTGTAAAGTCTCTGACAGTCATAACGCTTCGAAGGGCCTCTTCGTAAACATCTCGAGCCTAGATTAAACATTGAAATAATATTTGATTATAAAAACGCTGAAATACATTATTACGAGCGACTTATCAAGTGAAATCCTATCGAGTATTGAGGTAAGAGAATCATGATGACAGATATTAGAGAACAAAAGATAAAACACTAGAAATTGGCGAGGAAAGGCACTCTAAATTAGAATTCATCTAAACAAAGCCCAAAAACTATAATGCCTTTAGAATATAATAATGAGTGAAGTTGGCCAGGAGCTAGCACACAGCGCTCAAGCCAGACAGAATGTTTAGGAAAATAAATCATATTTACCCTTTCGAAAAGGGCGCTGATAATATAATACTGAGCCAATGAATTCCACAGCATTCCAACTTGATCTGTATATCTTTGCAAGCCATGGCGGATAATCGCTTCAGCATTTTTAAGGCTTGTTTCCTGTTAAGGGTCAAGGAAAAGATACAAACAAGATAGAATTATTAAAACAATATTATAACGAATAAACCATTTTTGTATCACTCAAATTTTTTAAATTGGATTCTTGAATATAATATTCTAATCATTCTCTTCATTTTTGTTGAGAGAGAGAGAGGGGGGGCAATCTGAGAACCCACTAAAGCTTAAAGGACAAATTAAATAAAAATAAATATCAATAGTTAACTAACATCTGTATGTTCCATGTTAAAATTATTGTATACTGTAATTATTTTCATCAACAAAGAGATACTGTATAAAATCGCATACAAGTCGCAGGCGAGTTTTTGACATAGCATGGCCCAATTTGTATACAATTTGTACAAGTTGCCCTAATTTTCAGGGTAGGCAAGCTGATTCATTCCCATTTCTTCTATTTTGACCAGAAGTTTCGCTTCAATCAAAGGAAATTGGGGTTTGGCTTCATTCGCAGCAAAGCTTGAAATCTTTCTGGTTTCGTCCATGCACATGCATTCTTTTCACTAATCCCAGTTAATCTCTCTACTCCTCAACTTTCATTTTCTTCTGCAAGTTCAACAACTGCAATTTTTCTCAAAATTCATACGAGTGACACCCTAGTTTTTGGACCGTAAAATCTTGAAAAGAATAAAAAATTGCAACTTATCCACTAGTTTATACAGTATCAATCAATTTATCGAAGTTTTATAATAAAATGACTTAATTTGGTTCCAATCAGTATTACCTGAGGATTCTTGGATATCAATTCACAGAGTTCCGACCACAACTGATGCTTTGATTTTCCATATTTAGAAGTAAAGGAATCAGTATTGACACACCATTCATACCTCTTCGCAGCTTCTTCAAGGTGTCCAATGGAGATTAGGAAACTTATGTAATCTTCTGTATCTTCCGGACACAACTGTAAATTATATATATATTTATATATATATATATATCAGTGGCGACTCTTGCACTCGGGCTTCTCGGGCTGAGCCCGAGAGGCAAGGGGCAAGAAGAAGCATGAGAGATAAAATTGTATATTTATAGATTTAAGTTTTAAATTAAAAGTTTTAAATACAAATTGTAAAAATGGTTTTTGGCTGGTAGTATGTTACTATTTTTCTGTCTAGCCTTCGTCACGCAAGCAAATTTTGAGCGCATTTAGATACCCTTACTACCTATAAAAAAACTACATTGACACATTAAGTTTTCGTGTAATCTTTCAAGATCCTTCACTCGGGTGCAAGACATTACGCCCGAGAAAGTATAAGTAATATCGTATATTTAAAGTTCTTTTATTGAATAATTATTTGCTTGCATACAGTTACATAATAGTCCTCCTTCTAATTCTCATTAAATAAAATACGTTTTTCCTCCTATTAATTTTTTTTATAAAGAAAAAAACATTTCAACTCGCGCTTATATCCTTCGGCCTTATAGAGGCACAATTTTTAATTCTGGCGATACATGGTAACTTTTTACATTTCGATAAGCGTGCCTTCAACTGCCTTGGGCGGCGGTGCAGTTTGATTTTTTGCCGCGATGTGAAATTGTTCACTTTTCTTAAATAATCTGATTTATTTTTAATATTATAAGTATTCTGAGAATTATAGTGGCATAGCCCACCCATGGGCAAAAAGGAATTACATGACTGAATATTAAAGGAATTTGCTTTAAAACCAAGACGCTTGGACTTTATGTTCAAGTAAATAAAATTCAAATAATTTTTTTTACCGAGGTATGTATTTATTTATTTTATTGATAATCTTAAGTTATTGTCATGCATTTAAATGTCGGCTCATATATAGACTTGAAAATTTAAAAAGAGCCCGAGTAGTCTTGAAGAGCTGGAGTCGCCACTGATATATATATATATATATATATATATATACACACAGTGGCGGCTCGTGCTCATAATAGTTGGTGGGGCCCGACTAATGCATATACTTAATATCAAAATATTTATGTATCCCATCACTATGTATGGAGGCAAACAATAAATTTACTGCAATTATTATTGGTTTTTCCGCTTTTTAAAGTATGGTAATAGTTCGCAACTGCATTCTGTTCAATCAGTGTAAATCATGTAATTTTTGCACTTTTCTGTGCGTGTACACACATACACATTATAAAACAGTACAATAAACTTAGTTGAGAATGAAATAAAATTAAAAACAAACAGAAATTAGTTAATATTTTATCATAAGGTGTATACTCACGTTTATTTATATAAATATTCTCCTCTTCTGTTTTTTCTGTTGGCAAATTTTTCAATTACCTTTTTATTGTAGTCCGGAATTTGCGATATAAACTCTTTGTGTATTGAACAGACAGCCAAAGCATTTAGGCGATCTTGTGTCATCGTGTTTCTTAAAAATGTCTTTATTCGTTTCAATGTACTGAAACAGCGTTCAGAATCGGCAGTAGAAACAGGCGTCACTAAGACAATTTCCAATAATTTTGACACTTCAGAAAAGGTATCTAGCAGTTTGTTTTCATATAAGAAGCGCATTAAAGCGCAAACACTCGAAATATTAGCAAAGCTTTTGTTTGAGTACACGATTTCTAATTCAGAAGACAGTTTTTCTCCCCTTAGCATAGGATAATTAGTTTCAATAACTTTGCAGTATTCAACTGGGAATTGTCTAAGATGATGATTATATTCTTTGGGATCTATTACAGCAAAGGAGCGAAATATTTCTGATTTCTCAAATCGCTCATTCATCTCGTCAGTAATGCGAGTGCATGCATCTTTTGCAACTACAAAGTTTATCAGTTTTTGTCCCAATTATATCCCTTTTTGCCTCTTTTATTGGACGTGATGGGATTTCATTATGATTTTCAAAAGCTTTCGAAATAAAGACTGGAACCTCTTCTCTTAATTGACTCATAGATAATTCAAAGTCTTTTAATGCCTGTGCAGTGGTAACACTGGTCGTTTTTTTTGCTTGCAGGACATTGTATAAAATTTCTACGTGTTTCATTCCAGAATAAAAGAATAAGAGCCAAAAATTAAACTCCTCATCTTCAAGCGACCTTTTGAATCCAATAGACTGGCATATACTTTTATCATCCCAACCCTCATAATTCTGAATTCTTCCAAAACATTCAGTGAGCTCCTCTTTGTTCTCTTTAACACTATTAACCACTCTGGAATGAAAATTCCATCTTGTTTGGGACACATGAGGAATACGTGTTTGACAAATTTCAAGAAGCAGACTACTTAGCTTTGGAGACATATTAAAAAATGTGCTAATTCCATTTAGGATCGAGAAAAACAGTTTCATATTTTTATTTGATGAGCAGACATTTTTAACGGTAATATTTAGCTGGTGTGCGTAACAGTGAATGTAATATGCATGTGGATAAATTTTCTTCATTTGAACATGTACACCACAATGTAGGCCACGCATTACGGCCGCCCCATCATATGCCTGTGCAACGAGTTTATGTTTGAGATTAAATTTTTGTAGTTCTTCAGTAAGCACATTTGTAAGTCCATTTGCAGTCCTATCTCCAACTTTAGCAAATATTATGAATCTTTCAACAGGTTTGAAGTTTTTTAGATATCGTAGTATAATTACAAATTGTGAATTACAAGCCGTCTGTTGTTTCATCGGCTTGGACAGAAACAAAACTTATTTCATCTATTTTCTTTTTTATTTCATCAATGTAAACTTCATACATGCATTCCAAAAGATCATTTTGAATTGTTTTAGATGTGGTTTTTGCAACTTTGTTGTTTTGAAGATGGTCACTCAGCGTACTATCTAAGGTAGCTGTATAGCTAACCATGTCTAAAAATACTCCACGATTGCAGGATTGTTCACCTTCATTATGTCCTCGTAATGAGAGCTCATGCGTACCACAGAATTTTAAGCAGTTAATTATTCTTGATAAAACATGCCTATTTTTGTCCACAATTTCATTATGTCTCTGAATGCCATGGCGATATCCCTCATTAATAACAGATAAAATATTTGTGGTTCCAAACATTCTGAACTGGACAGCATTGTTTATATGAGATTTACTAGATTCGTGTTTCTGGATTCGTTCAGAAAGATGTTTTAAATCTTTACAACCAGTTTTAGTCCACAAACTTTCTCCTCCATATAATAGACAATAAAAACAAAATAAGGAACTCTTTGCACTACTAACCGTCAGCCATTCTTTCTTACCAAACCAATTGCTTGAAAATGTTCTCAGTTTTTTTTCCATCTCGCTGTGCAATTGTATTATGTCTGTAGGCTGATGATATACGCCGTCTTTTTATTTCTAATTTTTCCTCCAGTTTTAAGGAGGAAAATGGCTTTTTTAATATCTCGTCTACTCTGTTCATCATATACCGGTAAGGGTAGACAAACTTTGGTTAAATATTAATGATATTATTCGCCACCAAATCGATTAGAACACTATAATTAAGCACTACCATACCATTCACTTCCGGTTTCCTAAACAGACTGAATTCAAATAAAAAGAAAAGCTAATCAGCTGTTCCGTTTTCAATGACATAATCTTTGACTATTCAAAGAAAATGTAATTGGAGTGTAACTAATAAAATTACACATTGAAAAAGGTAAATATAAAATGAACTGTAAATGAATAAAAACAGATCTTTACATTGTGGGAATTAATGAACCCCATCTGTTCATTAAATAGATTAATATTTATTCATTGACAAAAAAAACCACCGTAAACAATCTCTAAATCAAATATGACTGCGATAATTTAAACGAAAATTTTCAGCCTTCCGGCCACTTCACCGTGGCCCCAAGATCAGCATATTAAACCAATCAGGAGAAATCAGGATCCGCGCGGTGCGTCAATTCTCGTAATACTGTTATAAAATAGTGTATATAGGGCCAATTTAAATGAGCCCTTTAGATATAAGATTTCATGCTCATGTTGAAGAAAGCGTCTATAACTTAGAAAAAAAATGTTACATATCTAATTCGAAAACTTAATAATTTATTTAATTTTTTTGCTTTTGTGCAGAGATTACTGGTGGGGCCCGGCCCCTATGGCCCTTATAGAGGAGCCGCCACTGTATATATACATACAGGGTGTTTGAAAACTTTCTGTACAAATTGTAATGGGGGATAGGCAACACCAAGACAAACCCTTTTCGTCTATAAGTGTATGTCCGCTGACGTCACCATTCGGCGCGAGAGGGCGCCGCTGCAATTGGCTAAAAGGTGAAGTGGGCTAGACTCGCGCTTGCCGCGGGCATTCTTAAATCGGACGTAGTACGCGTAACATGGAGCGCTTCATGACTGCTGAGATGGCTGACATGCATATGGTGTATGGGGCTGCCAATGGAAACGGAAGAGCTGCTGTGAGGTTGTACCGACAGCGCTTCCCAAACAGACGTGTGCCAAACCACCAAACGTTTGCGCATTTGCATCGGCGACTGCGAGAAACTGGAACATTCCATGCAAACATGCATGACACTGGTCGGGAGAGAAACGTGCGCACTCCTGACGTCGAGTCGGGCAGGCAGCAGGTACGGCCCAATCAACTTGCCATGGACGATACCCGCCCAAACATTGACGGCGAACCGTTCTTGATGACATGCACCCGTGTAGCATGTGGATTTGCGTGCGCCCACACGTGAGAATTGTGCATGTTAAACACCCTCACGTGTGAAACAGGCCTCATCTGAGAACAGCACATAAGCCGGAAAATTAGGCTGCACCGCTGTCTGTTGCAGAAACCAGCGTGCGAATTCCACACGAAGAGGGTAATCCCGAGGTTGTAATGCCTGGACTCTCTGACGATGAAACGGATGTAACTGCTGCTCGTGCAACACTCTCCAGACCAGGTCGTGGTTCACACCGAGGATACGTGCAACACCTCGCGTGCTTGCGCTTGGATTGTCCTCAAATCGCCGTAGGATTTCTTCTTCCATGTCAGGAGTGCGCACGTTTCTCTCCCGACCAGTGTCATGCATGTTTGCATAGAATGTTCCAGTTTCTCGCAGTCGCCGATGCAAATGCGCAAACGTTTGGTGGTTTGGCACACGTCTGTTTGGGAAGCGCTGTCGGTACAACCTCACAGCAGCTCTTCCGTTTCCATTGGCAGCCCCATACACCATATGCATGTCAGCATATCTCAGCAGTCGTGAAGCGCTCCATGTTACGCGTACTACGTCCGATTTAAGAATGCCCGCGGCAAGCGCGAGTCTAGCCCACTTCACCTTTTAGCCAATTGCAGCGGCGCCCTCTCGCGCCGAATGGTGACGTCAGCGGACATACACTTATAGACGAAAAGGGTTTGTCTTGGTGTTGCCTATCCCCCATTACAATTTGTACAGAAAGTTTTCAAACACCCTGTATATATATATATTATATAGTCATGCGGTTTGCTTCTACAAAGCTTCAATTTAATATTTAGGAGAAATCCAATGACAAGGAGGAATGTAAATGCCATGAAAAGTCTTCTTTAATGCGCAACGTTTCGAGCAATACGCTCATCATCAGGCTAGATAATAACAATATGAAATTAGAATCAATAAATAAATGTGAACAAGACAAAATAATTTCCATAAAACCTATTCAGTAAAAGCAAATTTTAAAAAGACTAAAAGAAGAGGGTTAAATTCAAAGTTATAAAAATTTACATATAAAATTAACCAGAAATTTAAAAAGCTATTTTTAAATTACATATAGTAAATTTGAAATTAGTACACTGGAATAATTAACACTAACGAACCTTTCAATGCTGGTTCCGAGGCACGAGTAATTTAAAACAAAACAAAACAGGAAACAAGCTATGGGTTGGGCGGTTGGAGTTATAAGTTAGGGGAGGGGGGATTATAAAAAATTGGGGAGGGGGGAGGGGAGTTGGGGAGGGGGGTTTATAAAAAATTTAGAGGGACAGCTGAGGAATCCACGTTTAGAGAAGGGGTCAATGTTTTAATATAAAGAGATTCCAAAATTCTAAGTGAGTTAGGACAAGAATTACAACCGAGAATTCTTGTCCTAACTCACTTAGAATTTTGGAATCTCTTTATATTAAAACATTGACCCCTTCTCTAAACGTGGATTCCTCAGCTGTCCATCTAAATTTTTTATAAACCCCCCTCCCCTAACTTATAACTCCAACCGCCCAACCCATAGCTTGTTTCCTGTTTTGTTTTGTTTTAAATTACTCGTGCCTCGGAACCAGCATTGAAAGGTTCGTTAGTGTTAATTATTCCATTGTATTAGTGTTAATTATTCCAGTGTACTAATTTCAAATTTACTATATGTAATTTAAAAATAGCTTTTTAAATTTCTGGTTAATTTTATATGTAAATTTTTATAACTTTGAATTTAACCCTCTTCTTTTAGTCTTTTTAAAATTTGCTTTTACTGAATAGGTTTTATGGAAATTATTTTGTCTTGTTCACATTTATTTATTGATTCTAATTTCATATTGTTATTATCTAGCCTGATGATGAGCGTATTGCTCGAAACGTTGCGCATTAAAGAAGACTTTTCATGGCATTTACATTCCTCCTTGTCATTGGATTTCTCCTAAATATTATATATATATATATATATATATATATTATTATTTTTTTTTTTTTTTTCTTTTCCAGATTTACCGCCGATTCGTACCTAGAGACGGTACATATCTCGGCGAGGCAGTGAGTGGGTGATGTCACTGTGCTAGGGGCGGTAGACTAGGGGAATGAGTAAGGGTCAGTCGATGGATAATGGGTAGGAGGGGTACGGTTTCAGATACGATGGAGCAGATGGGAGTGAGTAAGGAAGAGGAAACGGCTTCTGCTGAAAAGTGGGGGCCGTCGGCGAGTATAGATCGTAGGCAGTTGGGTATGGGGTTTTCGGCCGAGAGAGGGAAACACCTGCGACGGAGAGCGGCCAACTTTGAGCATTCCACCAGAAGGTGTAAGACAGTGATAGGGGTATGGCAGGTAGAGCAAAGCGGGGCTGGCGATTTCGCCATAAGGTGTCCGTGGGTGATGCGGGTGTGACCTATGCGGAGACGGGCTAGGATTACTTCTTTATGGCGGGACCGGTGGAATGAAGAAGCCCAGTGTCCTATGTGCGGTTTGATCGTGTGGAGTTTATTTTGTGTGGCCTGGTCCCATTCCCGCTGCCATATGGAGCGGAAGTGGGAGCGGAAAGCCGGGAAGAAGTCGGAGAAGGGGAGGGGTCGGGAGGAGGCCGGCAGCAAGCAGGCCGTCTTCGCTGTGCGGTCCGCCGCCTCGTTACCCTGGATGCCGACATGAGCCGGGACCCAACAGAATGCGATTGTCTTATGTTGGAAGATCGTTAAAGAGTGGAAGGTCTGCTGGATGGTACAGACGAGCGGGTGAGGGGAGTTAAATCTTTCTAGGGAGAGTGCACTTTGGGAATCCGAATAAATGACAAAAGAGCTGGCAGAGTGGGTGCGCACAATATCGAGGGCCTCCGTTATGGCGAAAAGTTCCGCCGAAAAAACGGAGGCCTCGCGGGGCAGGCCGACGCTCCGGGAGAGCGGCTGGGACAGAATCACCGCTGAGGAGGCCACACCAGCTTCCGAGCGGGAACCATCCGTGTAAATGGCGATTGCGTCCGGGTGTTGGGTTGCGTGTTCGCGGAAAAGTGACCTGTATATCATGGCGCTCGTGGTAGTCTTCGGTAGGAACACAGATCTTTGCAGAACTTGATAGGGGTTAGGATCCAGGGGGGGTAGATGCTGAATGAAATGGGGATAACTGAGGGGGCGGGCATGTTGAAAAGATCAAGGAAAGAGCGGACCGCTTCAGTGAAGTGCCAGCTCCGTCCCTGAGGTGGTAGTTCTAAAACCGCCGTGCCCAGAAGCGAAGAAGGTAGCCTCTGTGCACGGAGGTATGTCCGCATGAGTAGTAGACCCCGTCGGAGGGCGAGAGGGAGATGATCACATTCCACATGAGGCTGGAGGCTGGGGAGGAGCGGAAAGCACCGGTGGCGAGGCGGAGGCCTCTATTAAGTACCGGGTCCAGGATACGGAGGCGGGCGTTGGAGGCTGAACCATAAACTGCGCTACCATAGTCCAGCTTCGACTGTACTATGGAAGTATAAAGGCGAAGAAGAGAGCGTCGATCTGCACCCCATGTGGTGTGAGAGAGGTGATCCAGGAGAGCGAGGGGGCGTCGAAGGGATTGCTTTAGTGCTTGAGATGGGGAACCCAATTGAGCCGTCGGTCTAGGGTCATGCCCAGAAAACGCGTGGAGGGTACCACCTCAAGAGGACTGCCGTATAATGTAACAGAGGGTAGAGGAAGGGTTGTGGGTCTTCTTCTACTGAAGACCATACACTTGGACTTAGGGATGGAGAGGCGGAAACCCACCGACGTCGCCCACCTCTCCACCCGGTAGATGGCGAGCTGCATTTGCCGTGAACGACAGACGGTTCTCGCCCTGCGAAGTAGATTGCAAGGTCATCCGCGTAGATGGAAGAGCGGATTGTGGTGGAAGGCATTGTGAGACCGTGTTCATCACGACAGAGAAGCAGAGAACACTGAGGATGCTTCCCTGTGGGACCCCGTCCTCCTGCACAAAGGTGTCAGAGAGGACTGAGCCCACCCGGACTTTAAAGGTCCGAGAAGTAAGGAAGCCCCTGATGAAGGTAGGCATGGCTCCGACAAGGCCCAGATGTCGGAGCTGACCGAGGATCATTGCTCGACGGGTGGTGTCATAGGCCTTCTGGATGTCGAAGAAAACTGACAGTACGAACTGTCTATTGTCGAAGGCATCCTGTATGTCTCGGCTGAGAAGCAGGAGGGGATCAGTGGTGGAGCGGAATTGTCTGAAGCCGGACTGGGTAGACGGGAAGGAATTGGTACGTTCAAGGACGAACGATAATCGCGTAGCGACCATTTTTTCGAGGATCTTGCAGGCACAACATGTCAGGGCGATTGGTCTGTAGTTTGTGGGGTCCAGGGATCTTTGCCGGGCTTGGGGATAGGGATGACGTGGGCCTCCTTCCACCTAAAGGGGAAGGCACCCTCTATCCATATGCGATTGTATAAGTCTAGCAGGAAAATTTGTAAGGTAGAGTGGAGGTGTTGGATCATGCCGTACGGAATACCGTCCGGGCCGGGGCAAGGGGATCGCGAGAGGCCAGTGCCGTCTGTAGTTCACGCATGGTAAACAATCGGTTGTAGGTGCTGTCTATGGACGGTGGGGAGGGGCTATCGTCAGGGGCGGGTACGGGATTGGCTGCAGAGGAAGAAACGGCGGCGAAGGTAGAAGCAAGGTGGTCTGCCACCGACTTGGGCTCACATAGGAGTCCGTCGTTTGTCCGGAGGACCGGGGGTCGGGAGGGGACATGTCGCCTCTCGACGCCCCGCACCTTCTTCCAGATGGTAGCCGAAGGTGTGTTGACGGTAATGCCGGACACAAAGGCACGCCAAGAGGCTCGGCGCGCTGTCTTCATTGTGCGGCGGGCGATGGCCCTGACCCGCTGCATTTCCGTGCGATGGATGGGGAGTCGCGTCCGGTAAAAGCGCCGAGTTGCCTTCTTCTTGGCGCGCACGGCCTCCGCGCACTCCGGGGTCCACCAAGGAACCCGTCGGGCGCGGGGGTAGGCGGAGGATTGTGGTACGCTTGTGCTTGCGGCCGTTAGAACGACGGACTCGAAGTATGCGACGCACCCGTCGATGGATGGGAAGTGGGCAGTTGTAAGGTGGTATATGTGTTGTCGCGGAAGCGGGCCCAATTCGCGTTGGTGGTAACCCACCTTACCGGTACCCGTACGGTCTGGTCGGGTCGATTGAGGGTGAGTAGAATGGGGAGATGGTCACTGCCATAGTCCTCGGAGGACTTGCCACGTGAAGTCTAGGAGGGCATCAGTTGATACGAGGGACAGGTCTATACAGGATGGAGTGCAGGTGGTGGCATGGTAGAATGTTGGAGAGCCATCGTTGAGGCACTCGAAGGAGAGCTCGGTCATGACGGATATCAGGGTTGGGGCCATATAGGTGGTGTGTGTGTCGCCCCACAAGGGGTGACGACTATTGAAATCGCCCAGTAGTAGGAAGGGCCTGGGGAGTTGTTCCACGACTTCCACCAGGTCGTCGCGGGAGACTTGAGCGTGGGGGGGAAGGTAGATTGAACAAATGGTGTACTGTCTATCCAGGGAGAGCCGGACGGCAGTCACCTGTAGCGGGGACCGGATGGAGAGATTGTAGAAGGGGACTGCGTGGTGGACGAGGATGGCAGCTCCCCTTCGAGTGCAGGTAGGAGGCGGGGTGGCGACGCAGAAATAACCAGTGGGGCAGGGCATGGACCTGGTCCCCAGGATTAGCTCCTGGAGACAGACACACACCGGACGGGAAGTGGCAATCAAGGAGTTAAGGCCTTCATTGTTTGCAGATTCCTCGACAGTTCCAGTGGACTATCGTGGTTTTCGGGGGATCCATTAGTTGATGAAGGGGGATGGGTAAAGGTATAGGCGCTAGGGGTTGGAGTGTGAAGGGGATCTGGAGTTCGCGAAACTGAAGGCTGGGTCGGGAGCATGGCTGGCTATCTACCGTTCACCAGGGAAGGAATCGGTCGGCCTGTCGACCCCGCGGAGGTTGCGGGGGTCGAGTCGGCCGAGCGAGACCGGAGGCGTGATCACGGCAGGCAGAGGAACATCGTGGGCTGAGCGGGTCGGAAGTGCCTTGTCGGGCTTCTATGGTCGGGCCAGGGGGGCAGGTTACCCTAAAAGGGGCGCTACCCCGCCTGTCCGGGGTCTCACGGCGGACCCTAGGTGGTGACAGGGGGTACCAAAAAGACCGGGCGGGTGGGAGGAAGGCGTACTCAGGGTAGCTGATAAGGGGGGGGTCGGGGGATTTGGGGGGTAGGTACGATGGGGGTGGAAGGAGGTGAACCAGAGTGGTCTCGTGGAGGGGTGGAGAAAATGGCACCAGAAGGCAAGGCAGATCCAGGAGACTCATGGGCGTGGGCGCAGCCGAGCTTCCCTCGGTCACACGTGCCCGCGCCAGAGCCGCATCCACTGGATCCACTGGGCTGGGTCTCGTCGTACAGGGCGGGTCGTGGATTTCGGCACTATTGTCAGAGTCTGTGGGGGTAGAACGGTGGGACTCCTACGATGGGGAGAGATGGACATAGTGGGCGTGGTGGGCGGTGTAAGGGTCCGAGCCGTCTTCTTGGTCTTAGGGAAGAGGGAAGAGACGTTTGGGAGGCCGGAGGGTCTGGTGACACGCTCCGGCGTCTCCGCCTCGACGCTTGCTCCGGCGGCAGGTTCGGGCGTGTACAGGGAGTACTGGAAGGCAGGGTTTGAGGTGGCTGGGACCTGGAAACCCTGGTCCCAGACTCCTGGGGGATTCGTGGCAGGTGAGGTGAGAAAGAGGAACGGTGGGGGGACAGGGGACCGTCGGGTCCTGCGAGGATTTGCTATGTGGGGAACAGGAAGCAGTGGCTGGGGGGTTTCGACGGCAGGCCAGGGCGGCGTGCCGAGATGATAGAGCCGAGAGCAGCGGCATAGGGACACCCCCGGCCTCACCTCCCGACTCCGCACCCTGTCGCGTGCCTCACGGGCTAAGGAAGTCCGTCACCTGTAGGCATCGGACCTCCTCCTCGAACCTGAAGAAAAGGCATTCTCGGGATGAAGAGGGATGTGCGCCTTCACAGTTCGAGCATTTGGGTGTGTTGGGCACCTGTCCGGGTGGGCGAGTCGTCCCACAGTGGACACATAATGGATGCGGCTGTCGACAAGCGGAGCTGACGTGTCCGAATTTATTGCATTTGAAGCACGGGTCGGGTCTGGGACGTATGGGCGGATAGAAACTCGCATGAGGCGCGGTCTCCCATACCCCACACAATACGGTCAGGGGGATTAGTGAGTTAAAAGTAAGGAGCAGACGTGGGGGGGGAGAGGTGCCTCCCTGTCGGGATGTGAAACGATAGATCTTAATAACTCCCTGGGTGCGAGATCCTCCAGGAGCTCGTTCTCTGCGACCGACAGTAGGCGGTGGCGTAATAGTGCCCTGACTCTGGTTCAGGCGAGGGTGTGGGAAACGGACACCGAGCATCCAAGGACCTCAGTGATGGAGAGTAGGGCTTTCGTCTCTGCGGCTGAGCGTGATTTTACGAGAGGGAGCCATCCCTCTGTGGGCGTACGTCATAGCGGCTGGAGTTGCTGTGGGTTCGGATCGCCTGGACGTCCGTTCAGAGTTGTTCGGGAGGGACCCAGATGTAGGCCGAATCACCAGGAATTTGTGATACTTGGAAGGGAGAGGGAGGCTGTAGAGTCGAAATGTACTGGAATATTCAACGGTCGGTAGGACTGCCGTGAATGCCGCTCCCCCGTCCGCCGCGAGGCTCTCTCCGCGGGAGGTGGGCTGGCGGCGGGAGGGGGTCATATGGGAGAGCAAGAAGCCGGGTGTGTGGGGCAAGTCCTCGGTGGAACTTGACTTGCCCGAAGGTGGCTGAAGTGGGCTGGGGCGAGGCCCCTGCTCTAGAGAGTGTAGGTCCAAGGGCGTAATCGAGGGACGGACTGGGGTCGGCAACGGAAAAGGAGAGTGAGCGTTTCCGCTTCACAGGGGGTCAACCCATTAGGTTGCGGTCTTCCAGTGGGTAAAGGACTCGAGGGCCTGGTTGCCCACCACCCGAGTGTTGAGAGAAAGAGTAGTCCGGGAATGGAAACAGTAGTCGTAAGCCGGGGGGGAGAAGTGTCCATAGCTAAACAAAAAGAATTCATCCCCCGCGCGCATCCAGCCACCACCGCTCCAACAAGGGAAAGGAAGTGTGGGCACACTTGGTCCCACCGCCGATGATGTCACGCAGGGGAGATACACCCGCACCCAGTCCCTGTGCCTGAAAGGCTGCCACTCTCATCCAACGCGCGGTGAAAAGTGGCAGGTACAGGGTTTGGTTTGGTTGGAAAGCGACAAGGGTGCAGGGCACCACCTCCCACACCCAAGGGCCAAGGAAAGGGTCAAAATCAAGGTCCAAAGAACAACGCCAAAAAAAAAAAAAAAAAAAAAAACCAGGGAGAAGCCAGAAAGAATGGGTTAAAGGAGAAAGAAGAAAAAGAAGCAGGAGAACAGCCGGGTCCCCAAACGGGCCCAATGGTCCACGAGGGCAGAGAAAGCCTTACACCGAAGAAAGGTGTATTCCCACATTCGCCACAGAGGGACGCGCCCTATAGCTCCGGACAAAGCAAAGGGATATATATATATATATTAATGAATTAATAAAACCACGAAGGAAAGGAAACACAAAATGGTGCTCAAGTGCTTGAGCACCATTTTGTGTTTCCTTTCCTTCGTGGTTTTATTCATCATAAATTTTTTCACGTGTTACCTTCGTGAAATAATTTTCATATATATATATATATATATATATATATATATATAATATATATATTAGGGTGTGACCGTTGCCCTCCAAAAATCAAAAAATGGTCCTACAATGCTGTTCAAAGTTTTAGTGTTGTGTATTTATCTAGGAAACACCCCCTGTAAATTTTCTTGGAGATCGGTGCATGTTTGAGCTAGCACCGTCGTGCCAGCAAGTATTGCGTATTTCAGCTTTATGACTTCATAAATAATGTGAAAATAGCACATTTTATCAGATTTTCATTTCCGGGTCTGAACGCTGACCCACAAATTTTCCACGTATTCTTTTAATTGCATTTAATTTTAATGATGCTCTTTTTCTTTTCCCTTGAACAGTGATTTGATGTTGTGAATAGAGAATTTAATCATGATACACGGCAAGATGATGAGTATGTCAGAATGTTATTGGGCACCGTACCCCGAGAAGAAGAAAAGGAAATAAAGGGCTCCAACTGCCAACTAATAGGCAGGTCTTACTATGTCTGTTAGCAAACCTTCGGGATATGCATTGGGACCAGGCTTTATCTGCCACCATTGACAATGTGCTTTTGCATTACCAGAAGGCGAATGTCCTGACCAGGTCCGGCGCCAGCCTATTTGGCGCCCTTAGCAGGACTGCAGCTGGCGCCCCCACCCGCCTCCCACTTCACGATTGGGTTTGCCCACAAAGTAATCAAGGTACCATATTGAAGAAACTATTTGCCTTACACTGATCTATTTTAATTTGCTAATACATACATTTATTATAAAATTATAAAATCATTTCACAGTTCAAGAAAATGTCATGACCAATCAAACAGCGAGTAAAGCGAGGCATATGTAGTAACAAATCAGAACGCTCAAAAGTGCTAAAATATGCGTGCAAAAAGGACATATCTACTGTTTTTTCCAAGCAAGAAGGGCATATGTCACATAAAAACAGTTATTCGCTTATTGACGACTCCCGGAACTCATATTAAGCCGTAAATAAGCCGAGTCGCTTATTGACGACTCCCGTCTGTGCGCGCAACATTTTTAAATCGCTTATTTACGACTCCCGTCCTAAAGGTTAAGGTCGTGATAGTGAAAGTTCTATAATGACCCAATAAGATGAATAAGTTAATTATGTAAATATCAGTCAAGCTAAACTGGTGTACATACGTCGTACAACCTTTCATCATTTGTCTATGCTTCTCATTCCTTCATTATTTTTTTCATGTTGTTCTTACATAATACTATCAGACGTGCACAGGGCGGGAGGCGCTGGCGCCCCCAGATCTTTGGCGCCCTTAGCATTTACTAACCTCGCCTAATGGAAGCGGCGGCCCTGGTCCTGACCATTACAGGCAGGAACAATATTGGCCGAGTGATTAAAACTTACTATGACAAAGACTACATGATGCTTATGAAAAAGAATGAGGATAGAAGACGTGCTGATGATCCTGGAATTATGAAGTTTAAATCAGAATTGAGCCTGACAATGAAATTTTATAAGAACACAGTGTTGAAAGACATGGCGGCTGCGAAAAAGGGGAAAACTCAGGCCGAACAAGATGCCATCGATACTGACATACTCTTTATGAAAAGCATGCTAAGTGACAGAGTAGCTACCTACTGTGGGGTAAACAAAGTACTCAGAGAAAAGGTTCAGAAGCGACAGAAAAGGCAGATGCAAGAAGAGAAGCGACAAGAGAGAGAGCAATGTGATCATGCTGAGAATGTACAGGCTGATATTGATTCACCTATTAGCTCTGATGAGGACGATGACATTGATGAGGCCAGCACTGCTGAACCAAAGCGAAAACATCGGAGAACAGTGAAAGAGGGGGTTTCAATTTTTGTGCCCCATGATATTCTGAAGTCGGCAGAACTTGTTTCATGCAGTGTTCGAAACAACATCTCGCCGACCCAGCTGAGTGCAATTGTGTACTCCCTTGTATCTGCATGTGGTGGAGATACATCAAAGCTGAGTCTAAATGCAAGGACGGCCCACCGATACCGAGCTTCCATCGTGTCAGAAATAAGTTTAAAAATCATGGATGAATGGCAACCATCAGACAAAGTACTGGTGCACTGGGATGGTAAACTTATGGACACGCTGGTTTCCAAAGGCACTGATGACTGCCTGCCCATTCTTGTGTCTGGTGTCAATGGCACAAAGCTTCTTGGAGTCCCACCTCTTCCGCATTTGACTCAAAAAGCTGGCCTGGTTCAAGGAGACTTGATAACAGCAACCAAACAACTTCTGGTCGATTGGGAGTGTGAACAGAATGTCGTTGGTATGGTTTTCGACACAACTTCATCCAATACAGGTAAACCTATTTCAAACATCAGCGTGAATTTATCACGACATTAATACCAAAATACAGTGAATGATTTAACAGAAATCTGCAAAAAGCACGTGCCTGAAATGGTGGCCTTAAACTACAATTACATTTTTTTTCAGGACAAAAAACAGCTGCTTGCATCTCCCTCCAAAAGGAATTAGAGCGTGCCGTATTCTGGTGCGCCTGTCGCAGGCATGTGGGCGAAGTCATCCTAGGTGTTTGCTGGGATTGCTTGAAAGTGGAGGGCTCTGCAAGTCCAAACATAATGGTTTTCCAGAGGTGAGTCATAAGCTTTACAAAATAACAAGGAATATTATTATCTAATGAACAAATTTAGTGGAATTTCTTTTATTAGACATAAGATATACTAACACCAAGCAAATGATCGATCATATCAATCTTAATACCCCTAAAACAATATTATAGATTAGTACGAAATACAATAATCCCAATAATTGCATTTCTAGGTTCAAGAACCATTTCTCTCAACTGGCGTACAATGAAAAAAAGAAATACTACTACCCCGCAATGCCTGGAGTGTTTGAGGAGCGCCAGCAGGAGATGGCTGACTTCTTCCGTGAATCTCTAGCCCAACCATTTACACGTGGCGACTACAAGGAGCTGGTACAGCTTTGTCTGCTGCTTGTAACTAAAGGATCCGAGCCAGTGAACTTCACAATGGTCTACCCCGGCGCACTTCACAAAGCAAGGTGGATGGCTAAACTGCTCTATACCCTCAAGATTGTTCTTTTGTCAGGCCAGATCAAAGAGCAGTTTCCCAAAGCCGAGGTTGTGACCCAAAGTCAAATCAGCAAGTTAGAACGGTTTGCTGTGTTCACAGTTGCTGTTTATGTCCCATGGTGGATTGTTTGCCCCGTTCCAGCAAGTGCGCCACTGAATGACTTGAATTTGGTCGAAACCTTGGCTGAATTTGCCCCATATGACGCCACAATAGTTGACAAAGCACGTGTGGCACTCGGTAGACACACTTGGTACCTAACTGAGGAGTTGGCCCCACTGGCTTTGTTCTCGTCCCAAGTACAAGAAAGGACAAAAGAGGAGATGAGGAAGGCCCTTCTTTGCCATGAAGGCACTGAAGTTACTAAGATAGTGGGGCTCAATCATGGGGGCTATGGAAAGCCATATCTTCCCCCTGTCCCAGAAAGTGGCACTGCCCTGGTGGACCTAATTGGGCCTGACTCAAGCCAGTTCTTCACCATTTTAGGCATGCCCTATCAGTTTCTCCACAGTCCAGCCAGTGAATGGGCGGATCATGACGACTACCTGAACATGAAACGGGTTGTGGACAAGCTTCAGGTCGTCAATGAGGCTGCAGAGCGTGGTGTAAAACTTTGCCATGACTTTCTTAATGTTGCCAGGGATGAGGAGCGCTTTCAAGAAGTCCTTCAAGTAGTTGAAAATGACAGACTCCGCGTTCCTAATCAGCGCAAACGATCATCTGTTTCCGAACAGAAATCATGGTTTCTTGCTCTAGAGAAATAATACCTTGTGAATATATGATAAAACCCCTTAATGTACCATGAGAGAATAAGAATGATTAACTTTTTTGTGTTAGTGATAACAGCTTTTAATTAAGACAGGCAAATGATTTGTGTTAATATCCCTTATGATGGTTGTGTAATCTCATATATAGGCGCGTATGCCGTGTAAGCAAAATCGCTATTTTTCAAATTGCTGGTGCTCACTCGAATATGCATGAATCTTCAAAAAATTGCACGTGGGTATTTTTTATGTCAATATGCAACACCAAAATTTTGAACAGCATTGTAGGACAAAGTTGGGGCAACTGTCACACCCTAGGATCCACTCATGGCTGGTCTACCTAACTGTGGCTGTAGTTGTGTATTGCGCATGTTCTCCGTGGTGGCGGAGGAGACCTACAATTTTACGTGGGTTCCGAACCACAAAAACCTTAATTTTACTACCTTAAACTACACCCAATCTATCAACATACGCGTCTAATCGATTTTTAAACATGTTTGTAGATGTGCTACTAATTACTTCTACTGGCAAACTATTCCAGCTATTTACTATTCTATGCGTAAAAAAGTTTTTGGCAACTGCTGTCTCGAACTTTCTACTTGTCAACTTACACCCATTATTTCTAGTTCTATTATATTGTGATATTTCGAAAAAGCTATCTCTATTTACGTTATCAAACCCATTCATAATTTTAAAAACCTGGATTAGATCACCCCTACACCCGAGTGTAGTCAATTTGTCAATTTTAACTCCTTAAGCCTATCCTCGTACGACTTCGACCTAAGCAACGGAATCATCTTAGTTGTTCGCCTTTGTCTTTGAACTCTTTTGATTTTATCTATATCTTTGCGCATATGCGGATTCCAAAACTGGATCGCGTACTCCAAATGGGGTCTAACTAATGATTTATAAAGAGGAACAATAATATCGCGCGACTTGTACTAAACATTCCTAGCTATAAAACCTAGCACCTTGTTCGCCTTATTGACTGCTGCTGTACTTTGTTTCACCTCTTTTAAATCACCAGTGACGATAAGTCCTAAATCTTTTTCCTATTCTACGCTTCCCTAACATACTATACGCAAAATTACCATTACGCGAACCATATGTAAAATTTTGCACTTACCAACGTTAAATCTCATTTGCCATGTGACTGACCAATCAATGATTTTGTTCAGATCTTCCTGGATTTTACCTCTATCTTCTTCATTAATTGCCCTACCACCCAACTTCGTGTCATCCGCAAACTTTGAAACTGTACTGACTAGGCCGACATCTAAATCGTTAACATATATAAGAAAAAAGCAAGGGGCCCCAATACAGAAACATGAGGAATGCCACTTGCTACATTAGCCCAAGACGACTCCGCTCCATCAATGACTACCCTCTGTTTCCTACCTCGCAACTACTCTTCTACCCAATTTATTACTATACCCCTGATTCCATGAGCTTTAGTTTTTTGAATGAGTCTTTTGTCCGGTACTGTGTCAAATGCTTTTTGAAAATCTAAATACACCATCTCCCACCCGATGACTATCGTAAACTTTAACCATGCTTTGAAAAAATTATAAACGATTAGTTAAGCATTACCTCCCTTTCACTAACAACAATATTATCTAAAGTATTACCATTATCAAAAGGTATTATGTCTATGACCGTAGGGATATCCGTTACATCTTCTATTTTAAAAATTGACATAAAAGATTCGTTTAGCAGGGTAGCCATTTGCTTGTTTTCAGAAACTGGCTCTCCATTAAAAATTTTCAACGGCCCCACGACACTTGTACTGGATTCCTATTGTTGATGTATTGAAAGAATCGTTTGGGGTTTTCTTTGCCATTACGAGCTATGGAGATTTCAATCACGCTTGGACTTTTTTATTACGCTTTTTGCTTCACGCCTTAGAGATATGTAGTTGTTTCATAACCACAAATTGTCTTTATCGCACTTATGTAGCCTATAAGCCCTACTTTTACTCCTTATAATATCCCCTACTCTAGGAGTAAACCACAAGGGCTTGTTATTTACTTTCGCATGCTTAATCTTGTACAGTACACATTCCTCATTTATAGTCCTAAATACTGTTTCAAATGATTCCCACATTATTTTTGCGTTGAAGATCCCCATTACGTTTTCTCAATTGACGTGTGACAATTCATTTCTAAATTTACAGGTGTCTGTGTGCTGGAAGTTCGGAATTTTAGTCGAGATAGCTGGTTTCGAGTAACTTACTGAGAGGACAAACTCTACCATATTGTGATCGCTATTGCTTAACAGTTCCATTACTTGAAGATCAGTGATTAGCCTATCGTCCGTAGTTATTACTAAATCTAAAATACTGTCCAACCTCATAGGTTCCTCAACCTTTTGAATAAGATAGTTATCCTCGACAAAATTAACTAAACGATTACCTTCCGTGTTTCCCTGCATTGTATCGTAATCCACGTTGGAGCATTAAAGTCACCCATAACTAAGGCCTGCTCACTACTTATTATTCTCTTAAGTTCATGATATAACGCTTCGTCCGTATCAGCTGTTTGATTAGGGGGCCTATATATAACGGCAACAAGAGGTTTGAAATCGTTCAATTTAAGTTCTGCTCTAGTTGAATCTATCGGTTCCGGAATTCTGTGCTTTACTTCTATAATGTTCGCAATATCATCTTTGATATACAACATAACACCGCCTCCTCGCCTACCTATTCTGTTTTTAACAAAAAGTCTATACCCTCATTTCATACTCCCCTACAAAGTCACGTGTTTCAGTGCTAAGCCACGATTCATTTATTGCAATTAAATCATAGTCTTTACAAGCAATTAAAGAAAAAAATTAGTTTATTTTATTTTGTAGGCTATGAGCATTTAAGGATAGAATCTTTAAATTGTTTGTAACCGCGATACCTTCCCGCGCGCAAGGGAATTTTAAGGAAATTACGCTGGGACCATTTGAGTTACGGCAGCCTGAAAAGAAGAAACAGTATTATGAAATAGTCTTCCTAAACACGCAGCTCCAACGTCATTAAGGTGAAGTCAATCTCTGAGGAACAAGTCCCTCCTGCCGCAGAAACTGCTAAAAAAATTCACAAAATGCACTCCTTCCAGTTGACAAAGTGACTTTAGGTTATTGTTAATACAGGTTGTCTTGCTGTAGAACTCGTTACGTTGGATAATTCGAGGAAGTATACCAGTTAAAACAATCTTATTAGTTTTTCCTTTAGTCATTCTAGTAAGACCCTGTACCTAGCCAGCATCTCTTCCGATCGAGAATTTAGAACGTTATTAGTACTGACGTGAATAACATACGTTGTGTCCTCAGAGGTTCCGTCTGTAAAAAAAAATCAACACTATTAGTTATATCCTCCACCCTTGCACCAGGGTAGCAGTAACGGTGCCTACGACGGGGGTTCCTCCCGCAGAATTCGTCGAGCTGCCCTCGAACAATGGTATCACCAACGAGTCGTATTTCAGGTTCATCTACGTCTTTGAAGCCTAAAACAGAAAACTTATTGTTCGTTAATACTGGTAGACAAGTCTTAGGTTGTCTCAATGGGGTTCCATTACGCACTTGCATGAAGAGTCGGGAACTAGGGGAAGAGAGAGGGCTATTAGTATTATTTATATCATTGGTAGAAAGTGAGGCAGGAGGGGCCGTGACTGAAGAATAACTTCTCTCAGAAAGCCCAAGGGATTCTAACTTTGCCGTCAGGAGCACCACCCTTTCTTCAAGCCTCACTCTGGCCCCCCTCTCATGCTCTAGCTCGTTCCTCAGCAATTCCATGTTTGAGCACCACCTGCAAATTAACTGATCATTATTATTAGCCAAAATAAACGCGTAAGCGGCAAACTTTCCCTTACAGTGACTGCAAGTACTTGACTGGGGTGCCATGCTATTAACTAATTAAAAAACGAGCGTTTGGAAATTAATATCAAGTTAACAATAGTAATCTAATAACGACGTATGTCTCCATGAATAAGTAAGGAGCAATTAATAAATAAAATGTAGGTCTACCGCGTGCTTATGTGACGTCACCTTGCGGAAGCCTGCAAAAATGTTCTTCAAACGCAGAAACAGGTTCCTGTAACCCAAATTTATACTAAATGAATATATACTTAATTAAGCTACCAACGAAGGTTCTGGAAAAGAAAAAGTATTAATAAAGATGGGTTAAAAAAAACACACTTATCTGTTCATAATCCGGCCGACTTTTTTCCCCCTTTTCCTTTTTTTTTTATGGATGGTGACCACACACCCTACCTGATGATCTTCAACAAGGCAAAATCAACCTTATTAGAACACATTCTGGAAAATTTTACCATATATATATATATATATGACCTTTAAGAAACGAGAACAGCGCTTTATCTGATGATCTAACATCATATCTAACTACATATCTCTGAGGCATGAAGCGAAAAGTGTAATAAAAAAGTCCAAGCGCGAATTTGAAATCTCCATAGCTCGTGACAGTAAAGAAAACCCCAAGCGATTCTTTCAATACGTCAATAATAGAAATCCAGTAAAAAGTGTCTTGGGTCCATTGAAAAATGTAAACGGAGATTTAGTTTCTGAAAACAAGGAAATGGCTACCTTGCTAAACAAATTTTTTACGTCAGTTTTTACTATAGATGTAACGAATATCCCTACGGTCATAGACATAATACCTTTTGATAATGGTAATATTTTGGATAATATTGTCGTTAGTGAAGGGAAGGTAATGCGCTATATTGATAAAATGAAAACGCGTAAATCACCGGGTCTGGATACCATATATCCCATACAACTAAAAGAATTAAAAGATAGCATTGTTGTGCCGCTAACAGAGATTTTTAATGCGTCTATTTCTGAGGGGTGCGTACCAGATAATTTCAAGTTAGCAAACGTAACACCTATCTTTAAGAAAGGCGATAAAGGTGCGGCGGGAAATTATAGGCCAATCAGTTTAACGTCTGTTGTAGGTAAGCTACTGGAATCAATAATTAGGGATCGTATAGTCGAACACTTAGAATTCCATAAGCTAGTTAGAAATACGCAGCACGGATTTAGGCGAAACAAATCTTGCTTAACTAATCTTTTAGAATTTTTCCAAAGCGTGGTTGACGTTTACGATAGACATCGGGCGGTTGATGTAGTGTATTTAGATTTTCAAAAAGCGTTTGACACCGTGCCGCACAAAAGACTCATTGAAAAAACTAAGGCTCATGGAATCAGGGGTGTAGTAATAAATTGGCTAGAAGAATGGTTGCGAGGTAGGAAACAGAGGGTGGTCGTTGATGGAGCGGAGTCGTGTTGGGCTAATGTAGCGAATGGCGTTCCTCAGGGTTCTGTATTGGGCCCCTTGCTTTTTCTTATATATATATTAACGATTTAGATGTCGGCCTAGTCAGTACAGTTTCAAAGTTTGCGGATGACACGAAGCTGGGTGGTAGGGCGATTAATGACGAAGATAGAGGTAAAATTCAGGAAGATCTGAATAAAATCGTTGATTGGTCAGTCACATGGCAAATGAGATTTAACGTGGATAAGTGCAAAATTTTGCATATAGGTTCGCGTAACGACAATTTTGCGTATAGTATGTCAGGGAAAGATTTAACAAGCGTAGAGCGGGAAAAAGATTTAGGAGTTATAGTCACTAGTGATTTAAAAGTAGCGAAACAAAGTACAGCAGCGGTCAATAAGGCGAACAAAGTGTTAGGTTTTATAGCTCGAAATTTTGAGTACAAATCGCGCGATATTTTAGCTCCTCTTTATAAATCATTAGTTAGACCCCATTTGGAGTATGCGGTCCAATTTTGGAATCCGCATATGCGCAAAGATATAGACAAAATCGAAAGAATTCAAAGACGAGCAACTAAGATGATTCCGTCGCTTAGGTCAAAGTCGTACGAGGATAGGCTTAAGGAGTTAAAATTGACAACACTCGAGACTAGGAGGTTAAGGGGTGATCTAATCCAGGTTTTCAAAATTATAAATGGGTTCGATAACGTAGAGATAGCTTTTTCGAAATATCTCAATACAATAGGACTAGAAATAACGGGTGTAAGTTGACAAGTAGAAGGTTTGAGACAGCAGTTGCCAAAAACTTTTTTACGCATAGAATAGTAAATAGCTGGAATAGTTTGCCGGTAGAAGTAATTAGTAGCACGTCTATAAACATGTTTAAAAATCGATTAGACGCATATGTTGTAGATTGGTATAGTTTAAGGTAGTAAATTAAGGCTTTGTGGGGACAGATCCCACAGCTCAACACAAGTGTTGTGGGATATAGGGAGGCAGCGTCTTGGGTTAGGGGATACTCTCTGTCCTTACACACCCCATTTAAAGAGATTCCTCTGCTGAGCGGTGCCCCCATAGTACTGTGAGGTATTGAAAAACTCATGATCTTCACTTGCCCAACAAACACCTTTAAATGGGAGACCCAAGATGGGTGCACACACATTTCTACATTACTGTACAGTCTTTACAGCCACACCTACATTTTTCCTCCTAAGTGTATATATTGTAATGTATATGGTTGTAAATTTTGACTTCGTCCACAATCGATATGGACCGTGACTTATTTTTCGTGACAAGGTACTAGTATGATGGATACCGTAAAGAAATTGACTGGATTCTTTGGATCTGATATATTTGCATGTCGGTTATAAATAGATATAGAGTGTAACAATTTGTGGATAGTAGTCTATTATGACTTGATCTCTGGATCCAGAGATTCTATCTTTAGTTTTAAATCGATAATTAATTAGTTTTGCTAAATTGGTCGTTGCCAATGTACAGGAAGTTGTTACATAAATTTCTTATGTTCTTGTGGTTCGGAACCCACGTAAAATTGTAGGTCCCCTCCGCCACCACAGAGGACATACACAATTACGAACACAGTTAGGTAGACCAGCCATGAGTGGATCCTAGGGTCTTTGTTGGTCTGAAACATTATAACAAGTGTCTGAAATATTAAGAGTTCAGTACGAATCATCTTTCAGTATCCCAAAAACTGACAAACTGATAGGTGATAAAAAGGCGTTCTTTGAAGAACTACAAGGGGGAAAGGATAACAGACTTCAACTTTACGATGGATATTACACAAGCCGTAGGGAAACTAAAAACACACTCAGTGGCAGGACCAGATAAATGAAATGCCACACTGCCAAAAACTGCAAGAATGCAATCGCTAAGCCCCTATATTGGATATGGAGATGATCACTAGACACGGGAGAAATACGGGCATCCTGAAGAGCGCGAACAAATTCCCAATATATAAAGGAGGAGATTGATCCGAGGCCAAAACCTACAGGCCAGTATCGCTTACATCTCATCTCACTAAAATATTTGAAAGAATAGTTAGACAGAAAATACAGTATATGACTTTTTGGAAACTCAGAAAAAATTCAATGATAACCAACATGGGTTTTGGTTAGGCAGATCATGCCTATCACATCTAATGGAACACTACAACATTATTGATGCACTTGAAAGTAATGAAAACTATGATGTACTATACACAGACTTTACCAAAGCGTTCAACAAGTGTGACCATGGAATTATAATACATACACTGAAATATGTGGGAATAACAGGAAAAGTAGGGAAATAAATATATAATTTCCTTAGTGAGTGGCAGCAAGTCGATACAGTACAAGGAGTATCTTCATCAGAATTATAGATCCTCAGCTCAGTACCACAAGGAACAGTATTAGCTCCACTACTCTTCATCCTAACTGACATAGATGAGGACGTTACCAGAGACAGCACAGAACATCGGATGACACAAAGATCAATAGAAAAATAAGAAACCCAGAAGATATAGGATCTCTACAAACCGACATGAACAGAATCTACAAGTGGATGGAAGACAACAATATGAAGTTTAACACTGAGAAATTTCAGCTGTTATGGTATGGAAAAAGAGAAGACCTAAAATCCATGGAATATCACACCCTAAATGGACAGGAAATTCAGAGAAATTCTAGAGCAAAAGATTTAGGGGTTGTAATGATTGATGATGCGAAATTTGAAACAAAAAATAAGATAGCAGTAAACAGAGCAAAGAGGAGGATGGGGCAGATATTGAGAACCTTTAAACGAAGGAATAGGAATGTAATGATTCATCTACTGAAAACCATGATCATACCCAAATTGGAATACTGCTTGGTCCTAACATCCCATATAAAAAAAAGACATTAGACAGCTGGAAGGGAGTCAGAGAAGCTTCACAGCCAAGATAAAAGGGTGCAAAGAACTAAATTACTGGGAAAGGTTACACGAACTAGACCTATATTCACTGGAAAGGAGAAGACACACACACACCATTATTTACACTTGGAAAACAATGGAGAAACTAGTCCCTAATCTTACTCTGAACCCTGTAACTCTCCAAACAACAGTGGAAAGTAGAAAAGGAAGACTGTGTCATATTCCCAAATTAAAGGTGAGACAGGGAACATCCTTAACCCTGAAAGAAAATAGTTTTGTTGCGAGAGGACCAAAACTGTTTAATCAGCTGCCCAATGACCTAAGAAACATGAAGGGAGTTGCAGTGGACATCTTCAAAAGAAGATTAGATGCCTGGCTCAGAACAATCCTCGATGAGCCAGGTATACACCTAGCTATGTGAGGTGGAGAGTCCAAGAAACCAACTCACTACTTCACCAGGCCAACTCGAGGAGGGGTGACAAGCTTGACCTTCGTGAAATGAGGAATCATTGCGTGGAACCTTTATATATATATATATTTTTTTTTTTAATTGGGATTGTTTAACCTCCTTCACAACATCTAAGGTCATATGACGGAGGGGACCTACAGCTTTACGTGGGATCCGAACCACGGGTCACTACATAATCTGGGCACAGAGGACGGTCTCCCATCGAACTACTACCCAGACCCAATGTCGCTTAACTTCGCTGATCTCCGGGAAGCAGTGTTACGACATCGGCTATGACGTAGCCCATATGTATATTATTTTTTTTTTTTTAGTTTCAAAGTATGACCGCTCATGGCCACCAAAAGAAAGGTGGATAGCAGACTGAACACAGGACAAAGACTATGGAACAGCGAGCAGAAATGAACAATAGATGGGGGGGGAAGCCCTATATATATATATATATATATATATATATATATATATATATATATATATATATATATATATATTATATATATATACAGGGTGGGCCGTAAGTTTCCATACATAGGAAAATAAACATTTTTTTATGGACAACCATTTTTATTATATAATATGCTCTACATGGTGCCATTGTTTTGAAAACACATTTCAATACGTGTTCCCCACTGTTGATGAACACGCATTAGCACAGTTGACGTTATGCTTGTAATGGCGTTGGTGATACGTTCCTTTAGATGATTTATGTCTCGTATCTTTTCCTGATACACCATGGCCTTCAAGTGCCCCAAAGATAGAAATCAAGGGGGGTGAGATCTGGGATCTGGGAGGCCACTCCACAGGACCACGCCGACCAATCCAAGCATCCGGAAACTGCTGATCCAAATACCGACGCACGTGAAGACCATAATGAGGTGGAGCTCCATCTTGCTGGAAGTAAACTGGGAAGTTACCTTCCTCGTTTAGCAGGGATGGGAAAATCTCTTCTTGCAACATGTTAAGATACCTTTCGGCATTAAAATTTCCACTGACAAAAATTGGTCCAATAATTCTGTCACCCCATATCCGGCCCACACCATCACTTTACCGGCACCTTGCATCTTCGTCGGACTCAGCCAGTTAGGGTTAGCATTACTCCAATAACGTATGTTTTGCCGATTAACCTCTCCATTGACGTAAAAATTTGCTTCATCAGTAAACAAGATCTTACAAACGCATATTCTTAGGGTATCTGAAACATAAAAACAAACGTTTAAATTTTCCTATGTATGGAAACTTACGGCCCACCCTGTACATATATTATATTATATATATATATATATATATATATATATATATATATATATATATACACACCGGGTGTCCGAGAATTATCTGTACAATTTTTGGCTGTTATTAAAAGTCAACCATGAAGTGTAGAAATTCCAGTGTTGTCCCATTTTACAGAGAATCTCATTAAGTTTTTTCTGATACCACGTTTTGACAAGTTTTTTAGAAATGTACGCGCGGTGACAGACATTGATGATTTAAAAGCAAGAATCACAGCTGCTATTGAGCGAATTGATGTGGATATGCTGCAGCGTACATGGCAACATTTGGAGTATCGATTGGATGTTTTGCGAATCACTAATGGTGCACATATCGAATGTTTGTAACAATGTTACTTTAAGAAAAGAAACTTTTGAAAATACAGATTCTAAATAATCTTGTTTAAGAATTTTACGTGTGTTATCAAGAATTTTATTAAAAATGAAATTGTACAGATAATGTTCGGACACACTGGAATTTCTAAAAAACTTGTCAAAACTTGGTATCAGAAAAAACTTAATGAGATTCTCTGTAAAATGGGACCACACTGGAATTTCTACATTTCATGGTTGACTTTTAATAACAGCCAAAAATTGTACAGATAATTCTCGGACACCATATATATATATATATATATATATATATATATATATATATATAAAATTTAGAGTGTCCCAATTTTTTTTGTTCCTGAAGTTTGTCATGCACACCCCCCTAATTTCTTCCACTCGTGAAAACATGACAGCAAGATGAATTTCATTCGTGTTCTTTAATTTTAAGGGTCCCCTCAAACCATGTGTTACTATTGCTGAACGGCTACTCTCTACCTTATACTAATTGTAGCATATTTCTTTTCAGGTTATGGATACAAGAAAGCAGGAGACTGTGTGGTTGGTGGGGGTATTGCGAAATGAACCCCTGGAAATGCTGTGTCAACTCCCGACAGTGGGAGATGTTCTTCGACGTCTGTTGTTCTTCACTCGGAAGAAAAAAACATCCATGGCGGAAGCTGCCAATGTGGTAGCTGATGAGGTTATGGCAGTGTGGGCTCGGGCATCTATTCCGACCTCCCACAAGCCCAAGTGCGTCGAGAGGATCAAGGCCCTCTCCACGGACTATGAGAAGATTGCCAGAAACCGAAACCATGGGGGGAGAGAAGCAACTGGAGCGGGAAAAGGGATTCCAAGCCAACCTGAATACACTGTTCGAAACAGCTCATGCCAATGCCATGAAACTCATCAAAGTCCCCGAAGATCGAGACTTTCTGAATGACCAGCGAACCATGCGGAAGATGTACATCGGAGGAGAGGACCTGGAGTTTGCTCGCAGGGCAGCGGAGCAGGAGAAACGCCGAGCAGCTGAAGAGAAGAGGAAGAAGAAAAGCCGCGAAGAGATGGACTCACTGCAAGCAAAAGGAACGGTGAAAAGTGGGTCTTCTTCTTCTTCGGAGTCCATGGCCGAAGCATCCAATGATGATGTCCAATATTCCTCTCCTAGTCCTTCGGCTCCTCGATCCACTCCCAAGGACGGCCAAGTGTCAGCAAGGAAGATCATCCAATATCCCAATTTTGCTGCAGCCCTGGATTGAACTGGAACCTCAGTACGCCAAGCAATGCACATTGTGGCTCCAGCACTCGCTGCCGCGGGAGTTGAGTTATCCTCGGTCACCTTGTCCAAATCAAGTCTTCACCGTTCACGGCAGAAGTCCAGGAAGAACTTGGCAGCCGGAATCAAGACCGAGTTCAATCCTGATACGCCGCTTGTCGTCCACTTTGATGGCAAACTCCTCCCTGATTCGGATGGAGGGAAATCAGATCGCATACCAGTGCTGGTCAGCGGGAAGAATCTTGAGAAGTTGTTGGCGATCCCAAAAATCCCTGACAGCACGGGACAGCGGATGGCTGGAGCTGTTCTGAAGGTGCTGGATGATTGTCCGCAAGTTTAACCATGGATTGCCGGTCTCTGCTTCGACACAACAGCGGCAAATACCGGTATTCACAGTGGCGCTTGTACGATTATACAGGACCAAATGGACCGCCGCGTTCTTTTCCTGGCTTGCAGACACCACATGATGGAATTGGTAATCACCTCAGTCTTTGACCTGTTCTTCAGATCTTCTGGCCCCGAAATTGCGCTGTTCGCTCGCTTCAAATCCCAATGGGAGTTCATCGACCAGAAGCAGGCTTCTCCGTTCAACGGCGATGGCCCAAGCGACATCCTTTCGGAATGGGTGGCGTTGAAAAAAGAGCAGATTGTCCACTTCATTGAAGACCAGCTTGAAGTTGGCCACCCAAGAGACGATTACCGGGAGTTCCTGATCCTCGCTCTGGTCTTCCTCGATGGTCATGGCAAACGAGATCTCCGGTACAATCGTCCTGGAGCATACCACCGGGCCAGGTGGATGGCCAAAGGCATTTACTGTCTTAAGATGTTCATCTTCCAAAGCCAATTCCACCTGACCGCTCACGAGGTCCGGTCACTACGCAGGATAAACGTCTTTGCCGTCACCATCTACCTCCAGAGGTGGTTCGAGGATCCATTGACGGCGGACGTGCCCGTCAATGACCTGGAGCTGTTGGAGGACCTAGAGCGGTACAAGGCGGTGGATCATGATATAGGTACCGCCGCATTGACGAAATTCCGGGGCCACCTCTGGTACCTAAGCGAAGATTTAGCCAGACTCGCTATGTTCTCCTCCAAAACCACCGATGCAGAGAAGATGGCCATGCTCTAAAACCTGCACAAGAAGACCGAAAACCCAAAAGATCTGCGTCGGCTGGAGGGAAAGAGTGTCTTGACCGTGAGACGGTCGGATTTGAGCACCTTGGTCACGAAAAGGACTCAAAACTTTTTTCATTGCCTGAAGCTGCCGGTTCCAAAAACCCCCAAAGATCTCGAAGGATGTGCACCATCGTTGAAGTCTGTGAACGACGCGGCAGAACAGGCGGTGAAACTGGCGGAAGATTTCAACGAGGGCCTGACAAAAAATGAGGAGGAACGGCAGCTCGTGTACCAAGTCGTCGAATACCACCACCAGCAGTTCCCCTCAGCAGACAAAAAGATCCTCTGTCCCTCGAAATGAAATGTGCCATTAGGAAGAATTTCCATTTCCTTTAATTTAGTCATTAGAAAGAATTTACATTTCATTCTTCCATTCTAGAATGATCAATGCTGAGCATTTACATTTGTTCATATAGGGTCGAATAAACAAGGTCAATGAGGGGACCCTTCCCCTCCTAATAGGCCAATGAAATTTCGCCCATTTTTTCCTTTCTTCAAGTGTAATTAAATAAAGGGGTGTGCGATTTGACTCTTGCAAATTTTTATTTTCACATGTGAGGCTGGGACACCCTAAATTATATATATATATATACTGTTTTACACTGACTTCAGAAACAATTTGAAGGTAATGCTAAATTTGAGAATTTTTTACAACTATAAAAACTGATTCTTCTCAGTCAGTCATAGAATTGAAATTTAAAATTTAACTTTACTAAATGGTTCTAAATAAAACCTTATTTTACCTTGAGATATCTTCTCCACACTCTAATTGCAGTCTCAGGAATGCTGTTTGACATGATAAACTTGAGATAAAGTGGCCACAAGCGACAATGTTGTGTAATAGGAAGGGCGCATAATGCTCGATCAAATGTCTGAAATATTAAGCAAAAGGTATTATGGTTCTATCAGCTTAGGAATTTTTAATTTTAATTAATAAAAGATATTCATTACTTTAGAGGAGAAGCAAGATGATGATAGTTCTTATTTATGGTAGGTCTACTTCCTTTACTGTTAGTCCTCTAAATGATTATAAAATTCATAAAAAGCAAGCTGATATTATGACAGAGTGAAGTAAGAGTACCATAAACTGGTAACTCAGGTCAAGTGAGGGGTAATTCTGGAAGCATGATACAACTGTCTCTTTTTCTTGCAAAGATGTTAATACAGCTAAGAATATATTTAATTCAGAATTCATCAGTGTAATGAAATGGTTGACCACCAATAAACTCTTCCTAAATACCAGTAAAACAAATTTCATGATTTTTACTAATAAAGGAAATGTATATCTTGATGAACTTAATGTTAATGAAATCGCCATAAAGGAGTGTACTGTAACAAAATTTCTTGGTGTAATGCTAGATAAGAATTTGCAATGGAGTGATCATGTAAATTATATCGCGAAAAAGATTTCAAGGAGCGTTGCTATAATGTTTAAACTTAGAAATGTAGTCCCTAAACAAGTTTTATTGACTCTTTATCATACTCTTGTTCTTCCTTATATAACATAATGCACCCTTGTTTGGGGAAACTCTGCTAACAACGCATTAAATGGTATCTTTGTCATCCAAAAATGAGCAATAAGGTTATTATCTGATGCTGATTTCCTTGATCACTCTAGTGCATTATTTAAAGAGCTAAACCTACTAAAGCTCAGCGATATAACCAAACTGGCACATTTTATTTTTATTTACAAGTGTAAGAACAAAATCATTAATTTGCAATGGGTAAATAGATATTTTGTAACTCATCAAGAAATCCACTTGTATCAGACCAGAAATAGATCAAAGCTTGTTATACTTCAATTTAGATTGTCTTCATCTCAAAAACTACCCATTTTCATTGGATTGAAACTATGGAATGACTTGCATGCCAATATAAAAAATATTGTGAATGTAAATTTGTTTAAAACCAAGTTGAAATCCTGATTAATAATGGCATACTAACAAAAATCTAGGATTAATGTCCACTAATATTGTTTAATATTGTCCATTAATATTGTTTAATACTGTAATACATGTTTTAACTATTAATAATACTTATTTACTTATTTATTATTATTAATTTATAATAACTAGCTGCTTATTTTTAATAAGAGCCCAGTAAAGCCTAAAGCTTAAGGGCCAAATTAAATAAAATAAATAGTTGAGCTTCACAATTATTCATGTCATTGTAAATTGAAAAAATGTATTTATTTTATTATTATTATTAATAAAGGTTATTCTAATAATAAAGCAAGAAAAAATGTGAAAAGTAAACAAAAACATCTGAAAATGCGAAAAAGTTAAGACAATAAAATGTCAAATAACCTTGGTGCCAATTTCGGTGTTTAAAAAAAGAAAAAAAAAAGATGTGACCCGAATTACCCCATTCTACAGGTGTAGTCCCTATTCTTTATACAAGTCAAACTGCAACATTATGAAGCTGATGTACTGTACACAGTGGGTAATTTGAGGAAATTAAATAAACTGCTTATATAAAATACACAATCTACTAAATATCAAATTAGCATGGGGAAAAAATATTACCTTCCGAGTTCTCGTGATTTTCTTTTGGTCAATTAAGAACTGACAATAATCAAGCCATATGCGGGGCATTTTGTGCATAAACACAAGAGCCCTTTCAAATGTATTGTTAACACTTTCATATTCTGGATCTGTAATGCAAAGGCCTTTTGCCTGAGACATTCTTAATCTGAAAATATTAAACAAGACAAATTTAATGGGCCAGTTGGTCTATTTTGGGGAGGTTATATTGAAATTTGTCACTTAGACTTTGGTTTAAGACTTTCATATAAAAATGTATCAAAATCAAAAATCTGTTTGGGACATCTTTCACTCAAACCAAATATTTTGGAATGTCAAATTTTTGTTCACTGTCAGTTGTGTAGCTATTTGTTTTATGCTTGGCAATTAAAATTCATAACAATATTGTAATTTTGTGAGTTTGGCAGCATTTTCACATATCAAAGAAATAGGTACTTAACTATTAGTGATTAGCTACAGACTTTAAATTATTTTGGTAAAGATGATGTTCTCAAAATGTCTGGTCTGAATAAAACATGCTCCAAAGCTATGGATGATTTACTTTTCATACTATAGACAGGGTTCCTACTTAGAACAAATACACTGTTGAAGTTACATGAGCTAAATTCATTAATATTCACGTAATTCTTATAGAAGGTACCTCAAATACTGATGCCATAATTTGTAGCTTCCAGGCATTTGTAAAAGGGCTCTCTCATAAACTGTATTCAATTTTTTTGGTGATCCTTCTTTTGCATGGTCTATGTATCTCAGCCAGTGTTTCACAGAATAGGGGTTACGTAACAATTCTTCCTCATAAGGCAAATCATCATTATCCTAGCAGAAAAAAAGCAAATATGTTCCATAATTAAACTGACAAAAGAATGAGCAAGTTGGCAGAATTACATAATATTTAAGAAAAGGAAAAGCATTACAGTTTGAAATTAGGAGGGAGTCAAACCTGCATTGTAGGGTGACTGGTAGGAGAATTACTGAAACTGTGATGCAGGTACAAGTATGACTAGCCCCTAGTTTTTTAGTTAATGCCTTTCTCTTTTCCATCTTATTTAAGTGTAGTTGAGGGCTTACATGTTATAAAACTAGATATCAATATACTGTAAGCTTAGAAGTAATTACTTGCTCAGTACTTTTAACAGGAAAATAATCATGATATGCCTATGTATGTATGCATGTTAGCCTACCACAATCATTTAGTAATATTTATATTATTATTAATACCTAATTATTAATATATGATAAAAAGAATTAATTATAAATAGCTACAAGATAAAAAGACAAAACTATATGCAAATGTAAAAGATATTTTTGTCTTTTGAACACAAATGAAAGAACATTCTACGCACTATAAGGAATATTACTTACAATTATAAGAGAAGATGGATCTGCAACTCCACCTGCCATTGCACTTTCAATTAAGTGCTCAGTGCTTGCTTACTATTACAGGCACTGCATTCAATGGTTATAAATTACTGATCAAGCTGGTTTATCACTGTCAAAATCTGCAAGAGTAAATAATTTTACTGATATTCTGCATCATTATATGACACCATGATGATTGTCCTAAAGAACAAATGGCAAAACTCATCAATGGAATGATGGAATGTGTTAGCTTCACATAATTCAAATGGGAAAACAACATGATTCTAAATATAATAATTCAATATATCTGCTATTATTTATTGACATTTATTATCAAATAAAAACTATTTTAAAAATCTAGAGCTCCATGACAAAAACTATTTTTGTAGATCCAGTCTTTCTAATTTCTGATTATGCCCTCGAGTTCTTTCATCAGACTCAAATAAGAAAAAGTTAGGGATCTTTTCCTTTATAGCACCCCCAATTTCTTCTTTCCCAGTTAGGTCAACTGTACACCCTTGACAATTGGTTAGATTAAGTTGTGATATTTTTGTTAAAACTAATGAATATTTTAACAAAATACTGTAGTACCAAATATTTTAATGAAAATATCATGACTTAACCTAATCAATTGTCAAGGGTGTATTGTTGACCTAACTGGAAAAGAAGAAATTGGGGGTGCTATAAAGGAAAAGATCCATAGTTAGTTACATTTAAATTGTAATTCTCAGTAAAAATTGGTTATTACACTCAGTCAGGTTTTTTGATGAGTTGTTTTGCACAAATGCTTAGTTTTCAAGATATCTTCACCTAAAGATAGGTGAAGATATCTCAAAAACTACCCATTTGCACAGGAAATGGATATCACATTTGTGCAAAACAACTCAAAATTGACCAGAAAAACTTATCATCATTTTTGTTTAAACTAACAAAAATATCATGACTTAACCTAACCAATCATCAAGGGTGTACAGTTGACCTAACTGGGCATTCATTTAACCTAACTGAGCATTCACTTAAATATCTTCTGATCTTTTCATATTAGGCACTCACTGTCACATTTTGGGCAAGTTAAGAATGAGAGAATAATGCTGTGATTGATAAAAACATCCAATGCTTTGTCTTCATCAGGCCTACATGGTGAATTGGGTCCTCAAAGTCAAAATCACACGAATGGCATGTCATAATTCTATGACAACCACCACCAAACTGACTCCAACTATTATAAAAAAAAAGTAGCCAAAAATCTGAAAAAAAAGTGACAAACTGACCAAAATAGTGTATACATATATTATATATATCATAAATGCCAAAAAATAGCAATCATAATTATTATTAAAAAAGTATTCAGACCAATTTGCACAAGATAAGATTGATATTTTCTTAGTTACTATTAATGGGGATTCAATATATGGTAGTTTTAACTTGGTGTGACTGGATGAAATAACCAATATTAACCTAATTCTCCATTATCTCTCTCTCAAAACTAAACATGCCCAATTCCTTTAATCATTCACTGTATTTCAATCTTCTTAACCCTTTAAGCCCTGAATTGTTTGTAGGGTTAAGTTATGAATGAATGTATTTGAAATGCTAGCAATTTGTACCAGTCGTCCTGAAAGGGTTAAGCTTGGGATAAGCTTGGGAGATTGGAATATAGGCCTAGATAGTGAAAGATTAAAGGAACTAGGCATGTTTAGTTTTGAGAGACAGTGTATGAGGGGGGATATGATACAGATGTTTAAAATGTTTTCAGGTTTGGACAAATTAGATATGTATAACTTTTGCTCACAAGATCCATAGAGGCTGATGGGATAACCTGTGGACATAATAAGAAAATTAGAAAAAAAGACTTGTAGACTTGATCTACAAAAATACTTTTTCAGTCATATAGTAGATGATTTTTGGAATGACTTGCCATATGATGTAGTAAATAGTAGCTTGTTAGTTAATTTTAAGAAAAATTTGGACAATTTCATGAATGTAAGTGTGTTTGTAGATTGTAAATAGTGTAGCCTATATTCTTTACTTAAGCTATGTAGGCTACTTTGGTAGTAGTAAGTAGTTGGGTAGGTACTACTTACCTTTCTGGGTCCCAACAATGACCTAACCTTACCTTTCTGGGTCCCAAATCAAAAACCATAAATTAACTTCAGCAGCATATATTTATATAATCACTTATGGCATTGAATACCACAAACCTATATTTTTATATATATATATATATACCGTATACACAATAAAATCACAGAACAACACGTGATCTTTTTAATAAGCAAAAGGAAAAGGATACATGAAATCCGAGTGCTTTCATGATATATTCACATCTTCCCTGAAGATGTGACTATATCACGAAAGTGCTCAGGTTTCGTGTTTCCTTTTCCTTTTCCCTGTGGTTCTTTGCTTACACATATATACCATATGTCCCACAAAAAAGTACACCCAACTTTAGATTGTACTAACTCCTCCAAAAATTGAGATATTTTGGATCTGTTTGTTTGATTTAATATAGCAAATTATTCTTTGTTAACGTTCAAATTTATTCACGTTTAAACGATTTAGTGTTTAAGCATCTGCTTTTAACTGAAGGGTACAAAATGGACTGCGCAAAATTGGTCAATGAAAAATAATGTGTGTGCTATCGATGTAATGAAAAGACAAATACATAATAATAGATACTTTAACATAATTTTAATAAGATACAAAGCAGATTTTTCTTTATTCCTTATTGCAAAAGTTATGCTTAGTTTCGTTTTCTTTCAACATGACTGCCATTCCTATCGATACAAATCTGGAGTCGAGCTCTCATCTTCCCCATCACTCTTTTGATAAGATCTGGATTGTCTTTTAACAAGTTGATTTCAGCTGTGATGTGAGTCCTCAAATCATCTAAATTGATAGGTTGTGATGCAAATACTCTATTTTTCAAATGACCCCATAAAAAGTAATCACATGGGGTCAAGTCAGGGCTTCTGGGAGGCCATTCAATGTCATGGCTTGTAGCAATTACTCTTTGGTGGAAGACTTCCTGCAAGCGTTCCTTCACAATAACTCTCCTGTGAGCAGGAGCTCCATCTTGCACCCACGAAATACGATTAAATCGGTTTCCATAAGTAATACGTATTTGTGGAAGGATTTCTCGGTCTATCATTTCTAGGTAAGCTTCACCATTTAGATTACCATCATAAAAGACCAGGCCAATTACCGCTCCATTACCGCACAGTCCTACCCAGAGAGACAGTTTTTGTCTAGAGTTATTCTTTTCGTAGATATGATTGTCAGGTGGATGATTTTTTGGTGCATACTGATGGCAGATTTGTCTGTTCACTAGACCATTCATAAAAAAGGCTACCTCATCTCCAACCACTAATTGTTCTGTGAATCTTTCTGGTTTTTCAAGAAACCACTGGGCAAATCTTAGGCGGTGAGGTAGATCTCCTTCAATGTGTTGATGTCGAATTTCCATTCTGTATGGGTACAAATTCAAATCCTCACGAACTATTCGATGAAATGACATGCATGAGAGTTCTGTACCATTTCGCCTGGTATACACTTTTGGATGTCTCTCTAATAAATGCCAAACATGCTGAATGTTCTCGTCTGTTCTTGCCATCTTCGGATGGCCTGAACGTCCTTTGTTCAAATTGAGGACCATTCCTTCTTTGTATTTCCGAACATTCTTCAAAATTGTATGTTTAGTTGGAGAAGCTCTATCGGGAAATTGCAGTTCGAAGGTATTCTGAACTTGTTTTAAGCTTTTAGTTTGCAGATAAGTTGTGACCATGAGAACAAGCTGCCTTCGTGTAAACTGCATGATAAGGGTTTCAAAGTTATTTATAAATTTAGTAATTCAGATTCTTCATTTATATATATGACTCGTATCTTAGATACAAAAGTTCGAATTATTCAAAAAAAATATTTGCGATATCCTTCGACGTAAAAAGTAGCACATTGGTTAAAGCAAGAGGAGCTATCTGGCTGGGAGAAATGATCATTCTGCGCAACCCATTTTGCTGTACCCTTCAGTTAAAAGCAGATGCTTAAACACTAAATCGTTTAAACATGAATAAATTTGAACGTTAACAAAGAATAATTTGCTATATTAAATCAAACAAACAGATCCAAAATATCTCAATTTTTGGAGGAGTTAGTACAATCTAAAGTTGGGTGTACTTTTTTGTGGGACATATGGTATATCAAACATGGGGTCAATTACTAGGTTTCTGTTACTATTACTTTTGTATGTGGGGTACTTCACTCATTTGAAAAGGATCTTTATGTCTATTTAAATGCAATTAGAAGCAGTGTGTTAACAAACAAACACACTTTATTTCAGACTCAACAGGTGCAAACATTATACAAGAGGTTCATAAGAGATATTTGTCTGGAGTACTGACTAAGTAGGCCAGTGAATCACTGTGTATAATGAACATACAAATACAATGATCCAACCAACCATGAGGTGGTGTGCCAACTATCACTAACATTTATAAGTAAAGCTATCACCAGGAAGACTATACATGGATGAAAGGGTCAAGTTATTATCTTCACAGAAGGCTTTTAAGTGGTTGCTAAACAAAGAATTATCATTAAGCACATTACCATCAAAGTCACCAATAATAGCTACACATATTGTATCCAACTCATCAATAATACTGCTGACACTCCAATTTAATGAGGTAATTTTCTTCATTATCAAACCAAGTTTTAATTAACTAATATATTTCCCATACCCCAACCTCTATAGAATAGCTACCACACCAGGTGGGTGGTCTGCAAGGAGACCATCTTGTTTATCTCTGGTGGCCTCCCCTATCCCATGAAAGTTACTGGCTAGGCTATTCAGGTTCTTTAAGGCCTGTTTCCATAGCCATGTTTCCTGCAGACTGAGAATATCAGCATCCTCTAACAGCTTATCAATTATATGATCCACCTGTGTTTGCTGTTATTGCCTTAGCTTAGGCCTTTACAGTTATGAGATTACCTTGAATGTTGCAATTACGAAGATGCAGGAGTTCTGCCAGCCATCTCTACATGTTGAATTCCACTTATACCAGGTACAGCAGTTACAGCATTAGACCCAGCTGGAATTACCTCCACAGTACGGTGCATAATGTCTCCATAATTACCCTCTCCAGCACTTGCGAGAGGGGCTGCAGGTGTTTTTCTTCCCTTCTTCCCATTGAACCACTGTACAAATATGGTACCCATTCCAGCTATACTGCTGGATCCATAAATACCCCTGGATCATCACAGACTGCTGTAACTTGAAAGGAACTGTATGTAGTCCATCTGGAATCAATTTTCCCACATGTAACCTGAAGGTTCACTTTATCTTCCACAAATACCTGCAGCTCCTTGGCCATAAGATCAGGTTGACATCTCGAGATAAAAATGTTTGTGGTCTTCGTTGGTACAGCCATCATACGATCTGTTTTGGCAGCCCCTATGATACCCCGCCATTCTCTACCAGCCTTTGCCACAGGCTGACTCCCTCTAGCCAGTGCATGAATGGGACCAGACCCCCTTGAGGGACCACCACCATTAACTACTGTAGTGGTTGCAGTTCTTGGAGGGGTTGCTCACTTCCAGCCCCTCCTTACCACCATTGTCCAAGATGCCTCCTCATCATGATCCCCAACTGCATTCCGATTCACCAAGGCCCCTTGGGGGGTACCCTGTGTGAGATGGTATTGAGCTGGTGATGTAGCAGTGTCTGGATTCAGGGATTTTTATTGACATTGCTAATAATGCTAATGCCAATAATGCAATACTAAAATAAATAGTCGAGCTTCACAATTATTCATGTCATTGTAAATTGAAAAAAAAAAAAATTATTTATTTTATTATTATTAATAAAGGTTATTCTATTCTATTCTATCCTCTGTGTGAAGAGAGACCAACGCACAAAACAGTAACAAGGTAACATAATGAAAATATCATGACTAAACCTAACCTAATTGAAATAAATTTTACATTTTGTTTGATTTTTATTGTTATTTTCTTATTAATGCAATAGATAGGGGCCCCTAAGGTCCACCATAAAATCTTGCAAAATGTCAATCTCAAGTCAACTAATTAACATAAGTTATTTACCACTAACAAAGTAGCCTACATAACTTAAGCTAAGAATATACACTATTTACAATCTATTTACTATTTAAAACTTGCAAAATGTCAATCTCAAGTCAGCTAATTAGCATACAACTACTGGTACTACTTACCCCTCCAGGTCCCGATGTATATTCCAACTAAAATAACCTTTCTGGGTCCCACCATATATTTTGTGATATTTTTGTTTAAACTAACGAAAATATCATAACTTAACCTAACCAATTGTCAAGAGCATACAGTTGACCTAACTGGGCAGTCAATAATTTTCACATAAGTTTTGACTAATTTTAAGCAATTTTTACCAAAGGTGTGTTAGTTATAGCTCCCACATATATATACAGTATATATATATATGTATATATAATGAACAGGAACACCAGAGAAAAATAAACATCCTTCAAGGTTTAATCAGTACAGTACTGTTTTGGAATGCACTAATTCTATCTTCAGGGCTAAAATAATAATAAAACAATTCACATACAGATACAAAGTACAAATTGCAATTGCAAATTAATTAATAACAATTTTTAAATAGTTAAATTATAAAAAGATAGCTAAGAAAATGTAAAAGCATTAAAACTAAAAGATAAATAAATAAAATAAACAAGTACCTTAACTAAAAAACAGCAGATCTACCGATGATTCATCAGAATTGAGGTCTGGTTTTAATTTATTAATGAAGAGAGATTCCATAATTTTAAGCTTAACCGCCATAGTGTCCTTTTACAGACACCTACATTAACATGTAAATATACCTAAAACCATTTAATTTTCTTTACTTATGCTGAGGTGGCTTTTTTCAGCCAACTCAGTTTTAGTTGCCAGATAGCAATTTTCTTGCTGTGATTTGAAATTATTATTTAATTTGGCCCTTAAGATTCAGGCTTTACTGGACAAGCTTTTTCAGCAAAGATGTAAATCACAGTTAGTACAGTACAACATAGATTTTCAAATAGAATAGTAAAATTCTGGAATAGCTTTGATGAAGTTGTGAGTTCCCATACTTTGGAGACTTTTAAGAATAAACTAGATAAATTAATGACTGAAAGAGGTATTTGGTAATGGTGTGGAGAAGAGGTTTGTGAACCCTTCCCACATATACATATATCAGACATGGAGTCATTATCATTGGATTGGTAATTAATTATAATTACAAATCTACAGATGCTAAGGCTAACAAATACCCTAAGATCCACTCTAAGGTTAGCCCGAGAGAAAGGAAAGAGTAGGGGGTTAAGAGAAGAGAAGAGAATAAGGGGTTAAGTAAGAAGCAACACCTATCACTCGTGGGTTAACATTCATTCAGAAAAAGAGAAAAAAGATTCACCATCATCATCCGCCGGCCACTGCCGACAAGTCAGAAAATAGTCGGAGAGAATAGGAGAGGGGTGAAAGATGAAAAGAAGTAAAATAAGAACGCAGTAATGATGATGAAAGAAATTTTGAGGCAATAATGGTAATGATAATGAAAGGTCTATAATGAATCATTACTCATCATTACAATATATTTTTTATATATATATAATCTCTGATTCCTCCCAGTCCTAGCCAGCACCAAAGTGGTGCAAATTGTTCAATTTTATGGCTGTTCCAGCTCCTTCTACATCTTCTCAGAACCCTATTGTCAGCCAGGTGGGCAGCTACCTTGACCAGCCCTACATTGATGAAGACCGCAATCCCCTCACATGCAGTGTTCCCTCTAAGGTGTGCGTGTGTGCGCGCGCACACGCGTTGTGAAACCCACGCACACAGCAAAATAAAATGCGCACAGGCTCAAGTGTATCATGAGTCACGACAGTAAATGAAGTAATTTAAAAAGTATACCGTCACACAAGGTCTGACCATTTGCATCAACATACTCTATAGTCGTTCTTTTAAGTATTAACCCCTTCCAGCCGACTTCGCTGACATCCGCGCAATTACGCAATACGGATTTTTTTTACTCTATGTAAGCTATTTGCATTTTTTCTTTTATACATTAACGCATTGAATATAAACCTTCTCTTTCTTATTTTTGCATAAAAACGAATAGTAATTATCTCATAATTCCTATTTTGTGAATGGATAAAATTATGTATTAATCTTGATAGTCTATTTTAAATTGCTAAATGCTAAAAATTGTTTTGAGAAATGATAACTAAAATAGTCATTTTCAATTAGTTATTTATATTTTATTTATTTTGTTGAATTTTATTTTACTACTTTTTATTTTATTCATATTTTTAGAATGGATAAAATGTTTTCTTTTTTAAGAATATATAATATTGTAAACAGTTTTTTAATATCCATTTAATAGTACCGTAATGATCAAGCTATGACCTTATGGAAATAATATTTATTAAGTATTTAATATTTATATATATTTAATTTTGAAGATAATAGCGCTCAGAAAAGTTTGCACAATTTTTCACCATGAATCTAAATGTATGCACAACGAAAACTTCTTGCGCACACAGACTAAAAAAAATTAGAGGGAACATTGCTCACATGGTGGAGGGACAATGCATATCTGTATCCTGACTGTTCTTGCTGCCAAGCATCTTTGCATCCCTGCCTCCAGTACACTGGTGGAGCACTTATTCAGTATTGTAATGATCATTACAATGATAATGAATAGCTTGTAATGATAATGTAATGATAATGAAACAAAAATGCTGTAATGGTAATAATAAATTTCTGATAATGATAATATCAATAATAATGATAAACTTTGTAATGACCTCATGTCTGATATATATAGTTTATTTTTTATTTGGGTAAATCTCATCACCCATACAGATGGGATGTAGGGAGGCAGCATCTTGGGTTAGGGGATACTCTCTGTCTTTATACCCACCATTTAAAGAGATTTCTCTGCTGAGTGGTGCCCCCCATAGCACTGTGATGTATGAAAGACTCATTATGTTGACTTGCCTCATAGACACCTTTAAATGGGAGACCCTGACTGGGTGTACATTCAAATACTCTATACAGTCTTTACAGTCCCACCTACTCCTTTTATCTTAATTGTAGAGCTTGTATTATATTATTCAGGTTATAGCTATATACATATGTGAACAATAGACATATGTGAACCATAGACATGTGTGAACCATAGACAACCTGATCCTTCAGGTCTGCAAAACTATTGTAGGGTACTGTATATAAAGTAGTAGATCCATGTAAAACTTCTTGTGATGAGATAACCATATGATGTCTACAAATTTAGTACAGTAGTGGTACTGATGAATGATCCACAAGATCCAAAGTTTTGAAGTTAATGTACAGCTAGTAGATGTGTGACAATCTGCAGAGATCAATTTATCTTAATTTTGCATGTAACTGTATTTATGGTTTGTTTATATTAACAGTGGAGCCACCCAGATGGGCCGAAGGGCCCCTAGTGTGCCCACTATAAATTTTTTACCATGTTACCATGGAGGTCAAGCTGGTGGCCCGCCTCTAGGTCTGGCTTGGTGGAGGAGCAAGTTGCTTTCTTGCTAGGTTAGGTTTAGTAATGATATTTTTGTTAGGTTAGGTTTAATTTTATATTTTGTTTGGTTAGGTTAGATTAGGTTAGTCACGATATTTTCATGGCAATATCCTATTTTGGTATCCCAAATTCTGATGAAATTTAAAGTACAGGCTAACTGGCTTTCAATTACAATGGTTCCCAGATTTGTCAGTCAGTCTTTGGCATTGGTGGACCACAGATATTATTTTATCTGTTTCAGTTTGACTATGATAATCTTTATAAAATGTACGTTCATTAATTATATTTGCTCTCTGTTATTTAATCAATTGCTTTATTAATATTTTTAGATTTTATCACCCCTCTTTCCGGGACCCGGAGGTTTATCCCAGCTTCCCCACCTCTCAGCAGCCCTGTGTGTACATTAGAGGTTAAGTTGATTTTGTTAAAAACTTTTTGTACTCCAATGTATACAGCTCATTTGTGGTGGAACTACAGGATGTATAATTTGAGAAAATTATATGTTGCATATGATAATATTTTTAGTTTATTAAGAACTCCAAGATTTATAAATGGTGCTCCTTCTAGAGTCAGTATGCTGTTTGTAGTCAATAAGGTGCCTAACTGTGCCAGTGTCATTCACAATTTTGTATTTAGATTCATCACTAGGCTTGGTGAGTCAGTCAATAAGATAATAGAAACCATGGTTAGTGGACTGGTCTGATATATTTTATAAATCTCAAATCTGGAAGCATTGGTGTGGGTAATTGAATGTTCATTATGCACATTCACTGGCCTACTTAGTCAGTGCTACAGACAACTCTCTCTTAATCTTCTATTTACCTTGAAGTGCTTCTGCCTCAAGGGTGTGCTGCTCCCACGGTCCACTCAGTGCCTCCTGAGGTGGGGCCATGATGGGGTTGCCACCCTTCTTTTCTCTTGCTCCTGCCATATGATTTGGTCCCCTATTGAATTTGTGGAGGCTGGTCTGGCAGAGGAATACCCTGGCACTGTGGGTTGGTCAGGTACTGTATGTTGGCTAAAAACATGTCCAAGTGTTTTTTAAAAGTATCTACTGGGACTGCACTTATATCTCTAAGGTACTGAGGCAAGGAGTTAAACAGGCAAGAACCCTGCCCCAGAGATACTATTATATTGAAGGGTTTGAATCCTTCTCAGACTGTTTGGTGGGAGGTGATGTTTTTGACACATTTTGCCAGTTCTTGTCAAGGTGGGCACAATGGGTTCAGTATTGGGGGCAACTAAAAGCCCTTCTAGAATTTTCCAGGTGTAGATCAGGATGTATCTCTCAAACCTCCTCTCTATTGAATAAAGGTCAAGGTTTCTGAGCCTATCCCAGTAGTTTAATTTGTTTTTACTCACCTGTTGCCCATCAGGGTGTTTAGTATATGAGGTAAAGGTTCTTTGCAAGCCCTCAATTTTTTGCAATTCATTCTGTTTGTGGGGAAGCCATAATTGAGAGTAGTCAATGCGTGGAAGAACAAGTGATTTCCACTGGGTAAGCATGGTCATACTGTCCCTAGTTCTGAATGTCCTCAGTATATATCCTATTAGTTATTTGCATGATGAGGTTACTTTGTCAATGTGCCTGTTGAATGTTGCAGCTTCAGATAATATAATCCCTAGATCCCTTACATGATCAGTTTGTACAATATCTTTTCCTGTGGGTCCAGTGTAGTTGAATTGTTCTTTCAGGTATTTATTTGGTCCATACTTAATTAGTTCAAATTTGTCTTCATTGAAGGCCATATTGTTTGCATCCACCCATGCATATATAGTTTATAGATCTTTTTGTAGCTCTACACCAGAGGGGTGGGCAACCCTGTCGCCAATCGCCAGAAGTGGCGAATTGGCCTTGTGAGTGTGGCAAATTTGAATTTGCCTTGTTTTGGCCCTAACAATAAAATGCAACAAACCCTTTTCTCGACAGTGTACTGGTTGCAATTTAACATTTTCTATTCCATTCTCAGACCAACTCATTGACGCAATGCTACCAGCTGATACTCTCCGCCACTATTTGATTCAGTCAGGGCCCGACCATGAACTGTAGGTGTGGTTGCTTCCGTTTTGAGTGTGTTACTTTTACATTTTCCTCTGCCCCAGTCATTAACAAAGTATTTTCTGTATTGTTATAATTAATTTCAACATTTTCATTGTAATGATGGATAAGTAGATTATTTGAAAATGAGGTGAACCAGCAGATGATAATGCTGAGCTAAGTAGTATAGACAAACTCATTGATTTGGAAGTTAGTGTTAAAAAGGGAAAGATGGGCGAATGAAAAAATATGACACAAGAATTTTAAAAAAAAGCTGAGAGCTAGAATTTATAGTGATGCAAGTAAATGAAAACCCGGTATGCCTTCTATGCAAAAAAGTTTTTAGTGAAAATAAAGCAGACAGTTTGAAGAAACCACATTGAGTTCAAATATTCAGTCAACATTTTTGAGACTTCTCAAACAAAATCATTATGAAATTTTGCATTAAATTTTCTCATTTTTTTCATCATTTGTGTATAAAGCAGTTGTGAGTACGGTATTATCTTGTGCAAATTTGTATAAAATATATATTTTTTAAAAAATATATTTCCTATTTTTGGTATTTTTTCAATATATATATATATATATATCGACTATTTGGTGAATATTTCTTATTTTTGGTGATTCTGGCTACTTCTGCATAATTCAATTTGTCCTGTTTTACAAATAAATCATTTTTAGCAATTGTTCATCTGTTGAACTCTCTTCAGTTTAGTTTTTTGTGACTATAAGTATGATGTGTCAGTTATACATATTTAAATTTGAAGACATGATCCACCATATTACCCTCGATGAAGACAAGAGTTTAGACCTTTTTTTTAATCACAGAATAATTAAGACATCCGTGACCTACCCTAAATGCAATAGTGCTTGTATTTTAAGAAAAGGGATAATATGAGTTTCATCATACTCAGAATACCAAAAGCAAATATAATTATAAAATATTAAAGCATAATTTTCTCATCATTTTCATATAAGTCACTATGCTCGCAGATGCATCCTTACCAAATTATATAGATTTGAATATTATGACATTTTTGCAGCATTTTTTCCCGCCCTTCCAATATTTGATTGGTGACATCATAAGAACATGATATATGAGCTAGGCTTTTTAAGTTACTAGTTCCACTTCTGTTAGTTTTTAATAGATGTTAGTCGCAATGACATGTGAAAAGTGCGAATATTATTTTGAGGATTTAATATACAAAGTGCATTCTAATGACTCCCGAGCAATAGAAATATTTACAAAACAATATTTTACCATCGACCCGTAAGTGGGAATTGTGCGGAAACGAGTGCTCGTTAGTAGAATCTCACCATAGATTTAAGTGCAACACGTATTTGAAAATTGATACTCTAGGTCAGGTTAGGTTAAGTAGGGTTAGGTTAGGTTGGGTTAATTAATACCAAAATACATTTTCCTAGTAATATTTGATGTGTTTTGCTTAGATTTTGACCTCCATTTCCCTTGAAAATGAGCCAAACTTCAAAGTACTATAACTTTGTTGGATCTCATTTCCGAAGGAAATGGAAGTCAGATTTGAACAAATCACATCAAATACTACTAGAAAAATGTATTTTGGTGTGTAAAATGACTGAGTTACTCTTATACATAATTACCAAACTTTCTACTGGAGACTGGTGTAATAGTAAATATTTACCAATGTTTGTACCTGTTGAGTCTGATATAAAGCGTTTGTTTGGGTATTATTTTACAAGAGTACATTAACAGTTTTTGAGGAATTTTGGAATTTTAGGTTAGGTTAGGTTATATATTAAAACTATGTTTTTTCGATTGTTTTTGATGTTGTTTGACAGTTTGAACCAAGGTAACCTTCGTTCAAACCGCATCAAAAGCCATCAGAAAAAGTTTTGATTCACAACGCCTGTAATGTACACTTGTAAAAATTTACCTTCGTTTGTATTATAGCAGTCAATGAAGAAGTCTATGACTTGGATAACCTCAATACGCCCAACTGGCTTCATGTTTTGTAAATGAAATGTAATGTAATGAGTACTATTCTCTCTAATCCTACTACTTGACTGACAATTGACTTGGTGACATTCATTAAGCCTAACTTTACTTGGATCTGTGTCCTTATTACTAACACTAAGATTGAATTTAACCTCATTTGGACTTGCATCCCTGTCACCAACACTAGGTCAACCTCGCAATGACCACAGTGTAGGTATATATTACAGTGTTGGATTTCTGGCATTTTTGTCCTGTCCGGAAACTTGAATGAGTCATCGAGCAGACACTGTCGCTCAGTGATTCGTGACTCCATTTCCGAAAGCAGAGTCACTGCTCCCCCGTTTTCTTTTTGCGTCATTATATATATGAAAATGAAAAGGTTTATTGGCACACTATAGTCCATATGACAAATATTATTAATACAATGACAGTTCACATACTAAGGATTCAAATATATACAGATGATTAGAAATAATACAGTAATGTCGTAGTTAAGTGGAGCTTCAGACATACGTTTTCGTACGAAGAATTCCATAGCTTAGCCTTAGAAGATAAAAGGCAGGACTCATGGATAGCTTGGATAATCGGATTAGTTGATTTTTTAATTCTTTGCATCAGCCTGTATTGAGCACGTCTTGTTACCTCCGGGAAGCTCGGGACATTGCGGGTAGAAAACATTTGCGAAGCTGAGCGTCTCGGGGGTAATTTATGTAAGAGTCTAAAAGGCCTATTGTACAGCAAATTTAGGGTTCTGCCAGAACCTTTTTCATAATTCACCCAGAGTTGCTGTCCGTAAATATTACTGCAGAAAGTACGAAAGAGAGTGTCTTTAGCTTCACTTGTACAGAATCGAGAGTTGCTTATAGTCATATTCGCTTTAGCACAAAGGCTTCAAAATTGTTTTCTTATATCCGAGTCATCACTCAATGAGCTGGTAATAGTTTGACTCAAATACTTAAACTCTTGTACTTCCTCAATTACTTCACCTTTCATTTTAAACCTAATATCAGCTGGCTGCTTACAGCTCTTAGGATGAAATTGCATAACCTTAGTTTTTGTAACATTAAAAAGAATATCATGTTTCTGTGAATACACTTTGAAGACTTTTGGTAGCCGATCCAGACCGTTAACAGAGGGACTTATTAACACCATAAACTAAGTTATTTATCCTTGTGTAATCTATAGAACACCCCACTGTTGCCTCATTAAGTGAAGCAATTAATCCGTTAATATACACATTAAACAGCATAGGGGAAGGCAAGGAGCCTTGTCTCACCCAGCAAGAGGAGCCAAAACATTAGGATAGTACATTGCCTCACCTAACGGTAAAAGATTGGTGGGAATACCAAAATTTCAATAAATTTAATATGTACATGGGAACCTTCCTGTCTTCTAGTTTTTTAAATAAAATATTCTGGTATCACTCTATCATATACCTTACTTATAGCTAGGAAACAGCTATAAATAGTTGAATTATTGTCAATGTATTTAGATATTGTTTCTTTAAGTACATAGATACATAGGTCAGTTGAGTGAGACCTTTTAAAACCAAACTGATCAGATGTTCATAGGTAGTCATCTAATCGGAGTAACAAGAGTTTTTCTAGTAGTTTCGAGAAGCAGGAAGCGACAGCAATAGGCCTGTAATTATTGCTGGACAGAATGTCTGCATACTTATTTTTGCCAGGGGCAAGATATATACCCTCATGAACTCTGCAGGGATATAGCTATGAGCAATCTAGGTATTTTCGCGCCGGACTTTTCGCCGCAGGACTTTTCGCCGCAGGACTTTTCGCCGTAGGACTTTTCGCCGTAGGAATTTTCGCCGCAAGGAATTTTCGCCGCAAAGAATTTTCGCCGCAAAATATATAATTTGTATAGATATATAAATATAAGCCTACCAAATTTTCTGAACTCTCTAATACGTCGGGTTTGGATGACTTGGAAATTTTCATTTATTCATTCTCTTAAATAAGTGATTTCATGTACTTCAAAGGTTTTGAACCCTTAGGTTTTTAAAAACCATTTTTGATGGTTTAAAGTGATACTGCACATGCAATAACAGATACTGTCAAAGTTTTATAAAATCGTATTGGAAGTGTGAAATAAAAAACTGCAAGGCAAGAGTGCATACAATTTTAGAAAGTGACGCTAAAATAGTAATTTGCAAAACATTTGGTGAGCATAGTCATTCTGCAAACCCATCAAAGCCTAAAGTGTACGCCACAATAGCAAGTATGAAAATGACTGCTACTAACTCCCAATTATCTGCAAGATCACTAATTGCCGATGCTTCTGCAAGCCTAGATGATGCAGGTTGTTATCTAATGCCATCAATTGCAACTTCATCAAGAAATATTAGAAAATGGAGGCAAAAGAATATGGATATGTTGCAAAAGTACATAATAGAACGTAAACTACGCTAGGATCTTTAGGAGACATTTTTTAAATGAATCCAGCAAATAAAACGTTAAAACTAACGAAAATATTACGACTTAACCTAACCAATCGTCAACTTATTTTTTATTTTTTATTCTTTTGCGGCGGCGAAAATTCCTTGCGGCGAAAAGTCCGGCGGCGAAAAGTCCGACGGCGAAAAGTCCTGCGGCGAAAGTTCCGAACGCGAGCTACGAGCAAGCATGGCTGATAGGAGCAATGATATATGCAGACATACTACGTCATTGGCATATTTTAAGTGCTCATTCGATAGGTCATCTACCCCTGACACAGAACCAGTCTTTAGCTCTTTAATTAACTTCGTTACTTCAAGAACTGCTGTCAAAGTATTTTCCCTTGTCCCTCCCACAGTCGTTTCGCTGCAATCTATCTTAAGATTATCCCTATTCACATGTTAAGAATGTTAGAGTAGTCGTTTTTTCACAGCTTTGCAATTTCATTCTTCCCCGACACCCCATCGATTGTCGGATGGAGGACACTTTTGACACCCGTTTGATTCTTAACAAATTTCCAAAATTTGTTATTATCGTTATTTATGCGAGCTTCACAGGCTTTTGATGCTCGAATAGACTCTTCTTCCTGTTTACATCGCCTTATGGCCGCCTTATACTGACCCTCACTTCTACACATATTCATGTATACACATATTCATATTCCTAATTTGCAAAGCTGGGCACAAACCGTTAATCCGTTAATCGTTAATTAACGAAGTTAACTTTTTCGTTAACGATTTAACTTTTAAGTTAACTTTGAAAATCATTATCGGACTAATTAACTTCCGTTACAGTTAACTTCCGTTAACTCAAGTCCGTTAACCCCAAAAATTCATAAATAAACGTTTAAAAGTTTCTATTATTTTCAGTGCTGAGAAGGTGCGTAATTAATCCGCCACTGTTAATAGTGATGAACGAATTTCCATTTCCACAGTGCAAAATCAGGCGATATATTTGTTTCCGTCGCCACAATTTGTGTCTTACCAAATATGGTAGTTATTTATGGCATTGGTTTGAGCAAAACATGGTCGACTGTAAAATCAGGCGGAAAGATTTGCCATTTGAGTTGAATGTTTCAACTTCTTTCAAGAAATATCACGAGCATTTTAAGGCACTTTCAATAATATATATGTAACAATTACAACAAATAACTACATTCGTTTCATTTGCAGTCTGTCTCTTGCGCAACATGTTTGTGCTAGTGAATATTTAAAAATAATCGTTGTCAAGTAAGTCATATATATTTATAATATGTCTGTGAGTACCTTATTAGTAGTCTCCTTGATACATTTCAAGAACCATAAAACTGATCAGGTAAGATTTCAATTCTCATGTCACTTTGTTCTCTATGGGCAAGGACATCCTGAGGGCCAAGAGATCATCCCTGTCTGATGAAAACTTTGATATGCTAATTTTCATGAAGGGCAACATGCATCTCATGGACAAAATGGAGAACGAGAAGAAGAGGGAAAATTAAATTATATATATATTGTGTTTTTCATTTTTTTTATAATAAAAGTTAACGTTAACGGTTTATCGGTAACTTCCGTTACATGTTTAACGAATTAACGGATTAACGGTTAACGAAGTTAACTTTTTGGTTAACGGATTAGCGGTTAACGAAGTTAACTTTTTGGTTAACGGTGCCCACCACTGCTAATTTGGGTCTACCATGAAAGCACTACAAATCGTAAGCGTCTTTCGATTCCCTCTTCAGGGAAGCAATAAAATTATTCCATCCAGAATAATCTTAGTATGATAGTTGTAAGATTTAATCAGGGGGCTTCCTGCTCCTCTTAACAGGGATACTATCTTACTATAATACCTATCTATGAGTTTACAGTGAAAATCATTTGAGCAAGGATTACTACAGGCAAGATGCAAAATTTCTAAATTATTAAAGAGGTGACCTGTTCTGTTTTTGTATTCTATTCTCTGTTGCATATTAACATTAGAGCAATGTGTATATATATATATATATATATATATATATATATATATATATATATATATATATATACAGGCCCTCTCAGAGGGTCCAGAGAGGCCCGGGCTACTTCCATCTTTTGAGGCCCAGAGCTAAACCCAATTATTACTTTCACTGCAAAACATTATATTCAAACCTGAAAGTTTCTAAATTTGAGGCCCCCCTTAAGATTGAGGCCCAGGCCAAATGGCCTTCCTAGCCCCCCTCTGATAGGCCATATATATATAGGGTGGCGTAATATCGCGATACAGGTATCGCGAGGGAGATGTGCTTAATCTTCCTTTAAATTCTAAGTGAATACCTAATAATATAAAACTAATAACACAAAAGGAAAGGCCTATTCATTCAGGTATTTAAGTATAGTGAATTGCCTATATTAATTAAACCGAATAAACTCGTTGCGTAACCCCATCACCTACATCGAAAGAGTGCCGCGCGCCCTACAACCAGAAGCGAAGCCCGACGAAATAATAAGGTATGGTAACTTCCTTTTATACCATTAGGCAGCGCTAAATACCGAAGGCATATAAGTTAAACATTAACAAAAAAAACCACTACTTAACGAGGTCTTTTGAAGACCTCCACAAACACAATTTTTTAACGAAAAGATGTAGGATATTTGTCGTCAGCTCTACACCAATATCTGCTGAAAATTTCAGGTCTTTTCCGTTTGGGGGCTAGCAGCGAATTTTAATGAAAATCGGTATACTAATGTAGTTTTGGTCACTGATTTCAAAAATAACTTTCTTTTTTTGGAGAAATGAAAAACAAACATGTTAGAGCACTTTTAATGATTAATATGTGTTTTAACTAGCTTAAACTAGTTACAGAGGATTGTGTTAAATTTAGCCAGTCACAAACTGCTACTGTTTATGAAAAAGTGCTCTAAGTGTGGGAAAGTGTGTTCCTTTGATAAAAATACCCAGTTCTTTCATTGCCAAAAGCGTCGGTCAAACGGTAAAAAGTGCAATTTTACAAAGAATACGTTTTTTGAAGGATCCCGGCAGATCTGTAAAAGTAGCAGAAAAAAAATCAAGAATTAATGCCCAGTTAGGTCAATTGAATGCCCGGTTAGGTCAGTTGAATGCCCGGTTAGGTCAACTTAAACTAGTTACAGAGGATTGTGTTAAATTTAGTCGGTCACAAACTGCTACTGTTTATGAAAAAGTGCTCTAAGTGTGGGAAAGTGTGTTCATTTGATAAAAATACCCAGTTCTTTCGTTGCTAAAAGCGTCGGTCAAACGGTAAAAAGTGCAATTTTACGAAGAATACGTTTTTGAAGGATCCCGGCAGATCTGTAAAAGTAGCAGAAAAAAAAAATCAAGAATTAATGCCCAGTTAGGTCAATTGAATGCCCGGTTAGGTCAACTGTACGCCCTTGACGATTGGTTAGGTTAAGTCATGATATTTTTATTAAAAACACATTAATTATTTAAAGTGCTCTAACATGTTTGTTTTTCATTTCTCAAAAAAAAAAGAAAGTTATTTTTGAAATAAGTGACCAAAACTACATTAGTATACTGATTTTCATTAAAATTCGCTGCTAGCCCCCAAACGGAAAAGATCCAAAATTTCCAAGGGATGAGGGTGACGGCAATCAACCATAACCCATATAGTTTTTTTTACAGCAATGAAGGTCTACAATAAGGACCAAATGGGTCAGTTATCTACAAAATATAAGCCTATATTAATTCGCTAAAATATTTATTACATATTACTCTCCATTTTATGTTACAGCTAAATTTTAGGTCCACTCTTTCACAGTTAGACGCTCAGATATTAAACATTTTTCGTTTTTAGGGAAATTAAAAAACTTGTACCGATTGTGAGAGTTTCTACATTGTTACAATAAAAAAAAACTGTAGTTAACTTTGAATGCTTTGAATACGACTCCACGAGTTTTTAATTTACAGTTAAATCATTACGTCATCAACCTCCAGCATCTATGATTGGCTGCAAAAATAACCACCGTTCGGTTTGACTGATAATAATACTACAATTTTTAAGAATATAAGAACATAAGAAATTTTTATAGTGGGCACACTAGGGGCCACTTCGGCCCATCGAGGTGGCTCCACTATGTAAAAACTACCTGTACATTGGCAATAACCAATTTTTACAAAACCAATTAAGTATAAATTTAAAACTAATTAATTATCAATTTCAAACTAAAGATAGAATCTCTGGATCCAGAGGATCAAAGTCATAATAGGCTACTATCCACAAATATGTTACACACTATATCTATTTATAACTGACATGCAAATATATCAGATCCAAAGAATCCAGTCAATTTCATTATAGTACCCATCAATACCAGTACCGTGCCAACCAAAATTAAGTCACGGTCCATATCAATTGCGGACCAAGTCACAATTTTCATCCATATACATTACAATATACAGGGTGTCTCAAAAGTCACTATCTATTTTGAAAAATAATGGGAATTACGAAAAACTGGTTTAAGACATGAAAAATATATTTATTTCAAAGTAAGTGCCACAAAGAATTAGTGCTATTTATTTAACTGTCTCCACATGGCGACCATCAGTGTCTCTACAGAGCTCAAAGCGATAAGTTGTTTCCCGGAACACACTTTCCAGCATTTGAGGTGTTATTTTCTGAACTGCATCGGTAATACGATTTCAAAGTTCGGCTACATCACTAATTCTTCTACCAGTGTACACCTTAGACTTAATGAAACCCCAGGCGAAAAAATCTAATGGTGTTAAATCGGGTGAACGTGCTGCCCATGGTTGTGTTCCTCCACGACCAATCCTCCAGCGACCGGGGAAGCGTCTGTCAAGATAAACACGTACAATTATTGCATGATGGCACGGTGCTCCATCCTGCTGAAAAACTACTGTGTCAAGAATGCCATCTGTAAGAAGTTGAGGTTCGAGGAATTGTTCAAGCATGTCAAGAAATAAACCAATTAACTTTTTTTAAATACACAAATTTGCACCAGAAGTACATATCTTTATGCCAGCATAGCATTTTAAAAAAAAACATCTAATGTCACCGAAATAGATAGTGACTTTTGAGACACCCTGTATATACTTAGGAGGAAAAGTGTAGGTGTGGCTGTAAAGACTGTACAGTAATGTAGAAATGTGTGTGCACCCATTTTGGGTCTCCCATTTAAAGGTGTTTGTGGGGCAAGTGAAGATCATGAGTTTTTCAATACCTCACAGTACTATGGGGGGCACCGCTCGGCAGAGGAATCTCTTTAAATAGGGTGTGTAAGGATAGAGAGTATCCCCTAACCCAAGATGCTGCCTCCCTATATCCCACAACACCTGTGTTGAGCTGTGGGATTTATCACCCAAATGCACATAATATATATGAAATAAACTAGTACCATTCATGCAATAAAAATGGGCTTAAACACCATCACCAGATGTCCCTTGCAGACATCAAACTATCCAACCTTCTTTTGAAAGAATAAAGTGTATCTGAAGTCACCACTTCTTCTGTCAGACTGTTCCAAAATTTAATTACTCTGTTTGTAAAACTATGTTTTCTTAAATTTGTTCTACATCTTGGCTTAAATAATTTCATACTATGACCTCTAGTCTGATTATTGTGATCTTTAATGAAAAGAGACTCAAAATCTATCTTATCCAACCCTTTTATCATTTTATACACCTCTATCATATCACCCCTTAACCTCCTCCTTTTTAATGAGAACATGCTTAGATACGCCAGTCTTTCCTTATATGTCAATTGTCTTAGAGATGGGATCATTCTTGTTGCTCGTTTCTGTACTTTTTCCAGTTTTTCAATATCTTGTATCAAATAGGGACTATTAAATTGAATGCAGTATTCGAGGAGGGGTCTCACATATGAAATGTAAAGTTGCTTTATAATATTGGGTGATTTGTATTCAATGTGTCTCTGCATGAGATTGAGTCTAGCATTTGCTTTATTTCTGATTACCATACAGTGATTTGAGGGTTTAAGTTCATTTGTCACAGTGACACCCAAGTCTTTCTCTTTATCATCATTTTTAATCCAAAGTCCATTCATATTGTATTCAAATTCTGGATTTTTTGGCCCAATATGCATAACCTTGCACTTATCAACATTAAATTTGATCTCCCACTTATCTGCCCAGGCTGTTACTCTGTCTAAGTCTTTTTGTATTGTCATTGCTCCTGCTACTGACTTAACATTATGGCCTAATTTTGTATCATCAGCAAATTTTGAAGTTTTACATGATAGGCCCTTCTCTAGATCATTTATATAGACAACAAAAATATAAGTTAAGTACATAATTTTATAAATATAAGTTTCATACGTTGAAATTATATAATCAAAATTAAGTGATTCACTCTCATTTTAAAAACGTATATACCAATTTGTTTACTCACTGGGGGTTATAAGCGCAGGCATTTTCACAAGAATAATCCCGAGACTATATACAATATATCTATCAACGATGGTATAACTGAGTTTTGTTTACATTATTTTGACATCACAAACGCAAGGGGAGAAATAGGGGCATCAATGATGATAACAAGAATAATGAAAGGAAAGCTCAACTATGTAAAAAGTATCTTGAAAAATGGCACAGGAAGGTTGGTAGGTGAAATATTTAGTAAAGTAAAAGAAGAAACAAGAGGGAAGTGGATGAAGGAGGTTGATGGATATATGATTGACTTGAGAATAAATATAAAATACCTAAAAGATTGCAAAAAACAGGAACTTGCAAACAAAATACGTACCTGGGATGAAGACCACTGGAGGAAAGATGTGGATGGAAAGGAAAGTTTAAAATTATATAGGAAATGGAAAAGAAGCATTGGAGGCACGGAGGATATATATGATAACACCCCAGCCCAGGGCCGGATTAAGACCTTTAGAGGCCCTAAGCACTTAAAAGATTTTGGTGCCCCATATATATGTAATTCAAAATATAAACAAAAATAAACCATAAAATAAAATTTTATTTTTTGAAATGAAACAAAACTTACAGTAAGATGGAAAATAATGTTTATTTTTGTATACTTCCACTTCATTTATATTTGAAAAGTTTTCTCCTACTTTTTTTAATTGCAAAGTCTTTGATCAGATCCTCAAAACTAATCTTACGTAACACATCTGCTTCTATACTTAGTAGAGATAAGGCATCCAGCCTGCCTTGTTGCATAGTTGTTCTGTTGGTATTTTTAATATACTTCAACTGAGAAAATGAACGCTCAGCTGAGCAATTTGTGACCATTAATGTTAAAAATATACGAAAGGCAATTTCTACATTTGGGAAGGCACACTCAATATTGTCTTCTACAATTATTTTATAAAGTTCAGCATGACTGAATCTTGTTTTTACATTTTTTTTTGCACTGAACTTATGGCACACATATGAGTGAAACTGCTGAAGCTCAGCAGAGAAATTAGTGTTCAAGTCCTCTGGGTAAGCATCAATCATCTTTTTACAACCCTGAGAATACCTTTCAATTTCAGTAGATGATGAAGTGGTGACATTATGTGGCACATCACTTAGAAAAGAAAATCTCTCTGCTATTTCTTTGTATATCTCTCCTCTTCTTCTCATCTCAGTTTCAAGTTTGTCAACAATTGTGTAAAAGGTGGTGATAAGAAATTTATCTCTGGCATTCAGATATACTTCTGGTGCATCTCCGTCATTGGGTACCTTCTTTCTGATACGTTTGCGAGTTTGAGCTGCCTTGTAATCAACATCTGGTAGCATTTCCTTTGTAACTGCTTCATATCTTTCAAATTCATCTCGTGAAGTGCACAGTTGGTCAGCTAATGATCCATACAGATCTGCACATGTTTTTAAGTTCACATCCTTATTCTGTAGAACTTTGCTTACTCTATGAAAATTTTGCAAAATCTCATCCCAAAAATTCAACATAAAAACGAATTCTAGCTCTTGCATCTTATTTGCAATATTATTTGCTTCTCTTCTAGTGTCTCCCTTTTGTGACTGGTCTTCAGCTATACATTCTAACGCTTCTAAAATTTTAAGGAAAGATTTCAAAATTGCTGCTGTTGCCATAGCATGTGCCTCCCATCTGGTATCAGAGAGGGATTTTAAGACACTTTCATTTCCAATACAACCTTTAAGAATTTCCCACCTGCTGGTTGAGGCTAAAAAAAAGGTATAGAGCAACTGCACTGTAGAGAAGAAATTAACCGCCTCTTGACAGCAGTCAACAGCACTTCGGCCTACCAGATTTAGTGAATGGGCTGCACAGGGCACATATATAGCAAACTTGTTTGTTTCTAAAATTTTTTGCTGCATCCCCTTATAACGCCCAAACATGTTGGCAGCGTTGTCGTAAGATTGACCCCTACATTTTGAAAAGTTTAGCTTACAAACTTCACGTAAGTACTGCAACACCTGATTTGCCATTTCCTCACCAGTATGGCTTTTCATTTTCAGAAAGGTTAAAAAGCGTTCAATAGGCCGTCCATCTTTTAAGTACCTAAGTACAACACTTAACTGATCGATATGTGATAGATCTGGTGTTGAATCAACTGACAAACTAAAATAACCAGAAGATTTTACTTCGTCAACAATGAGTGCGTGGACCTTTTGAGCCATTAGTTGAATGAGTTCCTCACAGGTGGTTTTGGACAGGTAAGAAGGATTTCCTTTGCCAGAATTTCCATATTTCAAAATGTGACCTGCTAAAAATGGATCAAACCGGCTTATGAGCTCAAGCAGCCCTAAAAAATTCCCATTCTGCAATGATCCAAATCTTTCTTCTGTTCCTCGAAAAGACAAGCCACGTTCAGCTAACGTACAAATAACAGCTATGACACGCCTCAAGACATGTTCCCAGTAATCACACTCTTCCTGAATTTGTTTTTCCAACTGTTGTCCCAACCCCGCACCTTGTCTGCGAGTTAAGTATGTTAGCATAGAGTCTCGGTGAGTAGTGCTTTTTTCATTATGATCAATTACAATAGTATTTCGCCAGTCACTGAACCCTTCTCTTATAACAAAATGTGAGACATTTTTAGGAGCAAACAGTTTACAAACATAACAGTAAACTGATCCTGTTGATGGTGAATACAATAACCACTCTCTCTTGTATTTCTCACCATTGGCTTTTGTCCCAACGAAAAGTTTTTGTGAACAGTATCTTGCTGGTTTGCCACTACTGAAATGCCGGTAAGACTTGTCAAATGGCCCATTGTGGTGTTGACAGTCACTGGGTCCACAAGCAATCCAATAAGCCACATCATCAGCAGAGAAATCAAGCCACAACCCTCGATCTTTTGCTATATTTACTTCATCTTCTGCAGACTGATTCATTTCACCACCATCACCATGGTCCACTAAACTTTCATTTTCAGCAATTATTTCAACCCCAGAATGTCTTGTAAAGCAACTTGAATCAACATTTGCAGTAGAGGTATCAAGAGAATTTACAGGCAAAGTGAGATCAGTAGTGAGACATGTGGTAGATGAACCTGCTTGTGACACCTCGGTGATTCCAACGTCATCATATTTTGATTTTGAAGTGATCAAAGTGGTATTTGTGTCCACTTCTGATGACGGAGATTGGTTTTGATTCAGAATCGGTATATCATGTTGACGTTGTGGTCGTGGAACTTGTGTGAAGAAATCAGTCAGCTTTGCAGTCTTGGACTCTAAATCCAAAGTCTTCTCTTGTTTCTCTTTTGATAGTTTTCGCTTTTGTGCACCACTTAACTGAACACGTTTCATCTTGGTTCTTGGGGGTCTGTAAAATACAGAAATAAAAAGAATATTTTATTTGTATATTATGTGGCAATCAACACAGTTACACATATCACAATCTTGGCTTTGTTCTTTTATTCTCAGAAAGACAAAATGGGAACCGTACACAACCAAAGTGGCAATTTAAATATAACTATAAGTGTCAATTAAATATAACTCAACCGACATATCAACTCGAAATGTTGAATACAAATCAAATCGAAAGAAGGAACCAAAAGAAGGAACCGAAAGAAGGAACCGAAACCTATAAAATAAAAATACTTAACATTAGAATTAATAATACGCAATCTATAAACATATCAATATTAACATTTCACTATTAACGAGCCACATTTTATATTTACATTTATTTATTTATTTAAAACACAATATTTAATTATAGGAAATATGAACATTTGCTTAGGGCCTAAATTGTCCTAACTACGTTTGATGTTATATATACATTACAAATTATTCACTCTGGTTATTACAATCTAAATTCTTTTATACTGTTATGACAATAGATAAATAAATTATAAAATAAAGATACGTGTATGATAAAATATTGTTATATATACAAATAAAGTACACTTCATAGACTTACCCTAGAGAAGAAGAGAGAGCAACAGATAAACTTCTTCAACGCTAATTAACTTAGGTCAGTATATCTTATTATTATAATGGCCGTGATAAACATCACTTGATACAACAGCAATATAGAGAGTTTATAGTTTCTTTTATTTTAATATTAATTTATATTACAATTCTATAAACCTAAATCTTTCTGTAAAACAATACCAAATGATTATGTAAATATATATTTAATATTATATGCACAAATCACACGTTCAGAATAACTTCCTATAGCACACGAAAATATTTAATCTATATGTATTTTTAATATGGCGCTCAAAGATTTGATATAAACAAAATAATAACGTAAAGCGTAAAGTGTGTGATTACAACGAAATATATTTATTCTCTCAAAAGGGTTGTTGTTCACTACAAATTCAAACAATGAAAAAAAATAAATACTATATATATGAATATATATAATTCAGTTTTCAACAGCTTATAGGCTATAAGCCGCGATTATAATAGTATAATAAATCCATGGTAAATCCGACAATGGAAAATTTCTGTGGTGCCCCCCTTCCCTTGATGCCCTAAGCACGGGCTTATTTTGCTTAATGGTTAATCCGGCCCTGCCCCAGCCTCAACCATATTGTACAGATGTAGGGCAAATAATTTTGAACTTAATGACAGAAATAGATATATGGGAGGGGACACCAAATGTCCCATGTGTGCATACGAAAAAGAAGACCTGGGGCATTTCTTGTTGGACCGTAGTGCATACAGGGAGGAGAGAGTAAAAGCCATCGAATTACAACAGACGTTTAAGGCAGACAAAGAAGAGATTATTGGGGGGGGGTTTATCTTTGGGAAGAAAAATATAGACCACAAAAAACAGATAATATATAAATTCTGGAAAATACGATATCAAATGGTTAGAGCACAGCACAGAGGATGAAGACATCAGGAGGCGCCGTTGAAAAGGCTTAGGCCTCCGACATTTCATCGCATCGGGTTCGTTTCGTCCACAAATTTCGCTTGAAATTAGTGAAAGAATGTGACTTGAAGTAAAGTTTTGGCAGAAAAAGAAGTGGCTGAATTCTCAAAGCACCTTCACTTCTATTGATTACAAATTGTTTGCTTATGAAAAAGTAACTAATTTTTTCTAACCACCTCTGGAGCTGACTGATAAAACTCGAATTCGGTCTAATTGGATTTTGAGTTTTGGACTAAACGAATGTGGCAGACTTGCGTTTTAGGTTAAGCCTAGTTAGCTATTTCCCACGTGACCAACTTTAAGCCAATCAGGATCCATGTAACAAATTTTGACATTGTTAAAAAAACTGGTGGGTGTTCTTGAAACTTAAAATTTACTTTCTTTTAATCTTTGAATAGCGAAATTCCTGATGCCAGACACAGTGTGGAGATGGGTTTGTTACAGCTTGGGGCTTTAATTAAAGACCTGCCAGATATATTGTAATATGAATTCTCTTTATTTGTAAATCAAAACTGTTTGGCTAATATTCGTTTTAATGCTTTGTTCGTTTTCGATAGAAGGAGACATTCTATGACAATTTAACATATAAGTTCGTATTCAGGACACTAAAACCTCGGAGAAATCGCTAAAAATCAAGGAAATGTAATTTTTTTTATGGAAAAAAAAAAATTGACATAAAAAGTAGCCATTTTGGCTATTGACTGAGTGTTTACCTCTTTCCGCTGTTAAAATTTTGCCAGTCCTCATCCTCTCCAGTTTTATGAGGAGACATCTCGTGGCAAAATTAGGAAACAGGTCAAATCAGCCAAAATCTGGTTTTTGTTTCATGTTACCTTATCTGACCAATCAGAGACGTGCATTTTGAATCTCCAATAATGCATACTCATTCTAAAATCCTTATTTAGTTCTGTTTTTGCTCTGGTTTGTCTAGGGTATGATTTGGATTACTTATGAAAAAGATGGTGCTGAAGTTTTCTTTACCAGTCACGGTATTTTACCTACTCATGTTATTTGTCTGCAGTGTGGACATGAGTGTAATTATAGAGAAGTTGCTGACCAATATTATTGCAGAAGATTGACTAGGGATGAGCGCAGCAGTAAAAAAAGTATTCCTTCTCTGTGTGAAAAATGCTCTGTATGAATTGGTCCACAATTAACCCACCCCTTATTTCTCCAGTCTAACTATAGAGTAGATTAAGTCTAGCCCTGTAGGGGTCAGCCTAGAGATTCCGGAAATGGTCCAGAGTGGGCAGATAAATTGAGGTCCACAGTAGGATTCCTCACCAAACTAGGTTAGGGCAATCTACCTTCACCTTTGTTAAGCTATGAGTTGATGCTGGGTCTTAGGCCACAATGTAGGCCTAAGTTGTCTGACCCAGCTTAATTTAATGAGTCTTCGAAGTTAGAAGATCTAACTGGGCTAAAAACACAATTAGTCACTTACTGCTAGTTATTAGAGAGTCTCTTTTCTCCTTCCTGTATAATTGTCGAGAGCGTACTTGCTGGTAGGGATCTTTTTTTCTTGTCTGTTCTTCTCCCTTCTCCAGTTCCGTCCTCTTGCCCCGTTCTTCGTTTTCGTTCTTCTTTGTTCTCCTTTTAGCGGGGCTTTTTCCACCAGCGTTGTCTTGGTTCTTTTTCAGTTGGTTGATCGGTAATGTATATCTATTACCGAGTACGCTCTTGTCACACAGTATAAATATACTAGTGTGGAGAATAACTGGTGAGCAACCAATTGGTTTCATCCACCCAGTTATTGACATAAAAGGAATTTAATAATTGTTAGATTAACTACCTACCTACTCAATGAACCATTTTCGTTACCTCCCAACTACCCACTCATCAGTTTTCCATATACTGGGGGCCCCGGGAGATAAAAATTTTGGTGTCATTGTCACCAATTTTTATGTCTGAGTGTAGACTAGCTAACTATTTGACTGTAAATGCCTGTTAATCTGATTAACAGTGCCTATCCTCACCTTCTCATGGAGAAGGTGTAGCATTTAATTAGAAGAGAAAATATACATCCATAGGATGAAACTATCCTATGGTCTTTACCATAAGAAAAGAAAAAGTGAAAGTTAGAAGATAAAATTACAATTCCCCAGCATCTATTTTTTGTTGTAAAAATAGTCGTGCCTTTAATGCTATTTGTTGCTGAGGTCTTGTGTCTGTCAATGTTGTAGTAGGATGCGTTACCACTCCTACTGTCAAAGGAATAGTTACTGGAAGTTCAGTGTCTCCAGTTGTTACTGTCAGTGGAGAAGGTTCTCCAAAGTCCATTGTTTTGGGTCCAGACTCTAAAGGGTACAAAAGAGAAATGTCTCTTGTTGTGTCACCCGTTGAAGTCCTTAATTTGACCACTCTTGTTACCCCGTCTGCCCCTGGTCTGAGTTCTGAAACTCTAGCCAGAGGCCAGTATTGTCTTGGAGTACTGTCATGTATGAGAACAAGGTCCCCTACCTTAATTGTGTCAGACCAATCCTTCATAGTCATTTGTTTATGTCTCTCCCTTAGACCCATCAAGTACTCAGTTTTCCACTCTTGGTTATTATGTATTTTATCACACTCAGTCATTTTACATACCAAAATACATTTTTCTAGTAGTATTTGATGTGATTTGTTCAAATATGACCTCCATTTCCGTTGGAAATGAGATCTAACAAAGTTATAGTACTTTGAAGTTTGGCTCATTTTCAAGGGAAATGGAAGTCAAAATCTAAGCAAAACACATCAAATATTACTAGAAAAATGTATTTTGGTATTAATTAACCTAACCTAACCTAACCTAACCTAACCCTGGCTAAACGAGCCTAACCCTGGCTAAACGAGCCTAACCCTGGCTAAACGAGCTCTCGTCTGTATCCACCACCTAATCCATAATAAGGTAATACTCTAGGCTCGTTTAGCCAGGGTTAGGCTCGTTTAGCCAGGGTTAGGCTCGTTTAGGTTAGGTTAATTAATACCAAAATACATTTTTCTAGTAATATTTGATGTGTTTTGCTTAGATTTTGACTTCCATTTCCCTTGAAAATGAGCCAAACTTCAAAGTACTATAACTTTGTTGGATCTCATTTCCGACGGAAATGGAGGTCATATTTGAACAAATCACATCAAATACTACTAGAAAAATGTATTTTGGTGTGTAAAATGACTGAGTATGATAAAATACATAATAACCCCACTCTTTAATGAAATGAGCTTTAACTCTAGTCAAATGTTGTAACTTAGTCTGGAGCTCATCATGTCATTGAGTCCAGTTTGGGTCTTCTGAAGAGTCTATATTGTAGTCCGGCAGGAGACTAACTTGTTCTCCCCGAATTAAATGATTTGGAGTTAATGGTTCTGGGTCATTAATGTTGTCACTCACATAAGTGAGTGGTGTATTGTTGATGATGTTCTCAATCTCAGCCAGGAGAGTGAGCAACCCAAATAAGTGTATCTGTTTTTTTGCCAATTACTTTCTTCAAGCAATTCTTTACTGTTTGTATATTCCTCTCCCAGATAGAACCATACCAAGGAGAGGCAACCGGAATATACTTCCACTTTATGTTTGAATTTTGTATATATAATTGTGTGAGTTCATCGCTTAACAAGTCGTGGATGACTTGTTCACCAGCCTTGAAATATGTAGCATTGTCAGTCCAAACTGTCTTGGGTACTGAATGTCGTGCACAGAATCTCTTAAAGACAGCAACAAAAGATTCTGCTGTAAGGTCCTCCACAACATCCAAATAAACAGCTCGTGAGGCAGCACATGTAAACAGTACAATGTACACTTTTTGTTCAGTGTCAACCACCCCTACAGTCAATGCTCCTGTATAGTCAATGCCTACAGTCTCAAAGGGTCTGTTGAGAGTAACTCTCTCCTCTGGCAAAGCAGGAGGATTTGGTTTCCTATAGGGCCTAGCATGAATACGCCTACATGTGACACACTCACTCAGGACTGTTTTAACAGTGATCCTTCTCTTGGGTATCCAATAAGTTTTTCTTAATGTTGTTGTTGTTGTTGTTGTTTAGCCGATCAGCCCACCCTGATCGAGCAAGCCGGCGGCACGCAGGTAACCGATCGCCCTCTCCGGAGTGGACCAGAGGTTCAGCGCACTAGTGATGTTGTGTTGTGTTCGTTGTTGTGCTAGAGCGGTACAGTCCGTCATAATGTGTTCAATTGTTTGTGGTGTGTCTTGGCACAGGTGGCAGGTGTCGTCTATGGAGTTGTCTAGTCTGTGTTTATATGTCCGTAAGTTTGGGTGATGTCCACATCGGAATCGTGCTAAGTTAACTCGATCCGATCTGCTCATGCTGATCTCTGACCTGTTAATGGGTGGCGGCTTCGCACCTAGGACCGCATTCGGACCGAGTCGTGTCAGTGCTTTGTGGGTTAGATGTGTGTGTATGTGTTTTCTGTACTGTGTGATGTCTGTGGGGCGTGGTATGGAATGGAGTATTTCGTTATAATATCTCTGGTGTTACCTTAATGGTGCGAGGTGTTGGTGCATGATTGTACATGTAGTGGCAAGGGTGTTGTGGGTTAGTTGTCGCTGCTGCCATGAATTGTGTTCCCCTCATGTCTAAATGTTCCCTAACTTTTAGTATTTTTGTTTCTGTGTGCAGGTGTTCTATTGGTGTTGTTTGAGTGCATCCTGTAATGATACGAAGTGCGTTGTTTTGTATTGTTTGTAAGGTGTTTATGTGTGTGTTTGAGATAATGGGTGCCCAGCATGGGCTAGCATAGTCCATAACTGAGCGAATATATTGTTTGTATATGAGTGATGTTGTTTCCTGCTGGTGTCCAAAGTTTGTGCCTGTTAGTACCCTAAGCGTGTTAAGTCTTGACGTACATTTGGTTTTAATGTCCTGAATGTGGTTTGCAAAAGATAATGATGTGTTGTATGTGACACCAAGTATTTTGGTTCTGTGAGTGTGTGGAATGTTGATGTTGTTTAGTGTAAGCTGTGGAATTACCTGGTGTTCTTTTGTGTTGCTTGTAAGCAAGGTGATGGTTGATTTTGTGGGCGCTACTTTGAGTCTATTGTGTGTGAGCCAGTCTTGTATACTGTTTATGTATGTTTGTAGGTTATTTGTAGCGGTGTCGATGTTGTTGTGGGTGGATGTTAGTGATATCATCTGCATATGATGATAAGGTAACCTTGTTATCTATGGGTGTTGGAATGTCATGCATGTATAAGTTGAAGAGTGTTGGTGAGAGAACAGAGCCTTGAGGGACCCCGTTCGGAAAAAGCTTGTTTTTGGATGACTTGCCATTAAATGTGACATGTGAGTATTTTCCTGAGAGATAGTTGCTCAGCCACCTTTTGGTGTTATTGTGCATGTTTGTGTTGAGTATTTTGTTTATGAGAGGGAAGCGTGGGATAGCATCAAATGCTTTACTAATGTCTATTGTTGCTAATAGTGTACGTTGAGCTGGTCTTCTGGAGTTGATGCCATCCATGATGTGCTGCGTGAGGTTAGTGAGTAATGTCGTGGTTGAGTGGTGAGGTCTGAATCCATGTTGAGTAGGCGATAGTGGTATGTGTGGGTTGGTGATTTGTAAGATTAGTCTTTCTGTTACTTTGGAAGGTGTGCATAGTAAAGTAATGGGTCTATAGGAAGCTGGTTCTGTTGGATTTTTGTTTGGTTTGAGTAGTGTAATAATTTTACCTTGTTTCCATATGTCAGGAATAATACAGTGTTGGTATGAATATGTGCTGATATTTGTGAGAGCTAATATTCCTTGTGGGCCCAAGTGTTTAAGGTGTATGTTAGATATGTTGTCTGGTCCAGTAGCCTTTGAATTCTTAATGTTTTTGATGATCTTGGTGGTCTGGTCTGTACTGAAGGGTGTAATGGTCATGTCGAGTCTGTAGGTTTTCTTGTGTCTGGCTGTTTGTCTGTCTGCATGTTTCTGGTTGTTGTCTCTGTTTAAGTGACTTATCTTTGCGTAGTGATTAACTAGAATGTTAGCTTGTTGTGTGTATGTTGGGATATTATTTTTGCTGCGACAGATAGCCGCGTGTGAGGTGTGAATGCTGCTGTTAGAGTGGGTAATGCTGTTTATAGTCTTGTATAGCCTGTATGTATCTGTGGAGTGGTTTAGTGTTGTTATGAATTCCCTGAATGTTTCTGTTTGTTTTTCTTTGAGTTTGTTGTTTATTTCTGTGTTGAGCTGTTGTATCTGCTGTTTTATGGCTTCTGTGTGTGGTGTTTGTGTGTTATATTTGAGGTTGTTACGTTGCCTTATGAGGTGGGCTATTTCTCTAGTGTAATTTGGGTTGTATTTCCTAATGTTGCCCTTGGGTATGTATTTGTTTGCATTATTGATAATCTGATTAAATGTCTTGAGTGTTGTATCGATGTTTATGATGGGTGTGCTGTTTAATGTGGTGAATTGTTCCTCAGTCTGTATTTTGAACTGTTCCCAATCAGCTTTCTTGTAATTTCTGTAAGTGTGCCTAAGGCTGTTGGGGCAGAGTGTAGAATGTGTTGTAATGATGATGGGCAGGTGGTCTGATGACAGTTGTTTTTCTGTTCTCCATTGTGTATGTGTTGCTAGTGAGGGGAACAGAACGTTATGTCTGGGGAGGAGTTTGAGTATCCTGCTTGATGTGGTATGTGTGTATGTTCTTCTGTATTGTTAAGAATGAAGAGGCTGTTTAGTTGTGTGGCTATGTTGGCGCCTCTGGTGTTGTTTTGGTTGTGCAGGTACCAACTAGTGTCTTTGGCGTTGAAGTCTCCTCCTAAGATGACATTAGTGAGAGAGGCAAGATTGTGTAACTGTGGATTGTAATTGGCTGGCACCTGAGGTGAACTATCTGGTGGGATGTAAATGTTGATTAGTGTGGTGTTGTGTTTTGCGCGTGTTTTAATGTTAACTGCCTGTATTTCTATCGTGTTATCTGCTTGGATTGTGTTTGTAATGTTTTGGGTAGCATCAGTGTAGCTAATGCTTTTACGTATGTAAGTGATGAGTCCACCCCCGTTACCCCCAGTACGATCTTGACGGATCGCCGTGAAGTCAGGGATGGTGGGTGTTTTGTGTGTGCGTTTTAGTTTTGTTTCTTGTATAAGTGCTATGTGAATGTTTTGTTTGTGTACGAATTCCCTAAGCTGCATGATTTTGTTTGTGAGGCCATCTACGTTGTACTGTAATATGTTAATATTATACTTCTGTATGTGTCTCATGGTGCTATTGTGTGTATGCCTTTGTGTATGGTGACATGTGTAAGTTGTAGTGGGGCCTGGATTAGTCTTAATGTCGCCAGAGAGTAAGAGTAGTTCGGGGAGCATGCAATTGTTCCCTGTAATTGAAAAAATAGCACGCTGAGAATAGGTCTGGCCCCGGGAGCCGATCGGCACTCTGACCGTGCCACGCAACAGGCCGTCGACTGCCAGTCTAGCCAACCGTAGACAGCCCGCTGCACGGAGATTTGAGGAAGTTTGGCCACCAGCGCGTTGATGTTTTGGTTTGACGTCGCTTCTTCGCGTTGACGTGTCCTGCGCTGGAGGATGCAGCCACTGTTTAGAAGCTTCCTCGTCAGCTGCTATTTTCTTAATGTAGTTAGTGTCTGTGGTACCCCCATATGATATACATCATTGTGTGTTTTTCTGATGATTAATGTTGTCAAATAGCTAAATCTAGGTAAAAGGATTGGATGTTTGCTTTTGTATGACAGTTTTGATTTGTCTAATCTCCCTTTACACCTTAGAAGGCCTTCCTCATCTCTGAACAAGTTTAGATCCACAACTACTGATGGTACAGGTTCTTTTGTTCTTTTGTTTGTTTCCCATTAGTTAAGAATTCTAACTCTTTATTGTACTCTTTTTGTTGTGCATGGCCTATCCAGTATTTGGTTGCAACTTCTGTATAATTATGATTGTTTTTATTTAGCTGTTTGTTAATTATAGTTAAACAGTTGTGAGCAAACCTCAAACAGTAGGCTATGACCCTGACAAGTTTACTGAAGTCAGAATAACGTTCATAATTAGTGATTGGTTCAACCTTTTCATTTGAAAAGATTAAATTTAATGTCAAGTTAACTTGTTCCACAGGCCATTGGTCTGTATTACAGAGCCACTTAGGTCCCATAAACCAAGTTTTGTTTGACTTCAACAACTTGTAGGATAAACCTCTGGTCAGAAAGTCTACTGGATTTTGTTTAGTTGGAACATATTGAAAGTTTACTTGTAGGCTTTCATTAGCTTCAGCTATTTCTTTTAGCCTATTTCTTACAAAGATATTCTTACTATTAATGCTATCATTCCGTATCCAGGCAAGACAAATCTGACTGTCAAGCCAGATGTGGATATGAGTTATGTTCATATCATGGTAAGCATCCTTAAGCAATGAAATGGTTTTAATGGCTAATGCAGCAGCCAATAGTTCCAATTGAGGTATGGTTCGGGTAGGTTTGAGAGGTGCAACTTTCCCTTTTGCATAAATTAGATGACTTTCTGTAGGACTTACAAGATACGCACAGCACCCATAAGCTTGTGTGCTTGCATCAGCAAACACATGAAGTCTCTGGGGCTTATCCCTAAACCCACAGCACCTTTGAATTTTAATGTTCTGCACTTTTGTTAAATCAGCAGCTAACTTCTTCCAAGATTTTTGATTTTCATTTGTTATTGGATCATCCCACCCAACATTTGTCCTCCAAATTTCTTGGGAGGAGAATCTTTGATTTTATTGTTGAAGGCAGGAATAGACCCATAGGATCAAAAATTTTGGAAGCCTCTGATAATATTTGTCTTTTAGTATTTGCTTCCTCATCAAGTTTAAAACCTTTAGTACAGATTGAATCATGACTGTTAGAAGTTGCATCCAAATACCAGTTCATACCTAAAGTTTTAACTCTGTCTGATGGCTCAGTAAGACCATTATTATCCTTTAAAATCTTTTTGTTTAAATCCTCATCATTTGAAATCCACTCTCTAAGTTCAAAGTTACCTTGTTGCATAATGTTTTGAGAGTGTTCATAGACTTTAGATAATTCAGATTTTGTTGTTGTTGAGCCTATTAGATTGTCTACGTAAAAATGTTCCTTGAGGAAGTTCAATGTTAAAGAGTTATTAAACTGGTTCAAATGATGTCCAATTGTCAATGCTAATAGGCTAGGTGAGCAATTGGCTTCAAACAATACAACATTAAATCTATAGGTTATGAACCCTTTATTCAAATCAAATGGATCCTTGAACCATAAGAACTAGGGGTGTGCCGGATAGTATTTTTTACTATCCGGCCGGATACCGGATAGCCGGATAATAAAAAAAAATATCCGGCCGGATACCGGATAATATCATTCAAATAATTCATAATTTTTTATATATTATTATTTAGCTATTACTTGACTAATTGACTATACTATCAAATTTTAATCACTATTTGATGTAAATTATAGCTATCTTTCAATAACTTTACTAATTACCTATATTTTATCCTTTTCAGGATTGTTTCATTGCCTAAATCATATAGCTATATAGCTAGTTAGTATTAGTTATAGGCTTACAGCAATATTTTAACATTATTTACCCCCTAAAATGGCTAGTTTTATTTGGAAAATATTTACAATACATGAGACTAATCCAACGATAGCTATTTGCTCCCTATGTTCTAAACAGATTAAAAGGGGATCAGAGAAATTGGGTGCTAGGTGCTATAGCACAAAACCTTTGCACAATCATGCAAAGATGCTGCATTCAAAAGAATATAAAGAAGTGTCTCAACTTAACAAATCATCTGAAAATCAAAATCAACCTATAGCGACCACCTCAATGGCTCCGAAGGAGAAAAAATTAGTTGCCATGGAAAAGCAACTCACGTTAGAAGAAAGTTTTTCCTTTAAGAAATTATGGGATATAAATGACTCAAAAGCTCAAGCTTTACATAAAAAGATAGGATTAATGATGGCACTGGACAACCATCCTTTTAGTTTAGTTGAACAAGATGGCTTTATAGGACTGATGGCCCACGTACAGCCAAGGTATTTGCTACCAAATCGAACATATTTTTCAGAAAAAGTCATACCCAAAATCTATGAAGAACTCAAAGAAATTGTTATGAATAAATTGAAAGAAGGGAAATACATTAGCTTCACTTCCGATATTTGGACCTGCTCTTCTTCAAATGAATCATTCATTTCCTTGTCAGGTCATTGGATCATGAATGACTACACTCATTGTAATGCAGTATTGCATTCAGCTCATTTTTCAGGATCGCATACAGGAATTAATATAGCGGACAAATTGCAATCTATGTGGCAATCATGGAATATTGACAGATCAAGGCGTAATATATTGGTCAGAGATGGAGCTTCTAACATAGCTTTGGGATGTGACCTTGCGGAAATACCTTCTGTTCACTGTTCAATTCATTTGCTACAGCTCGTGGTGAATGATGCATTAATGGCTCAATGATCTATAAAAGATCTTTTGGCAAAGTGTCGACGTTTAGTGACACATTTTAACCACTCCCCACTGGCTACTTCTGAATTTAAAGCTCTCCAAACACAACAGGGTCATGTTCCTCTTCTATTGGTACAAGATGTTTTAACGTGCTGGAACTCATCTTATTTGATGCTAGAACGTATGGTTAAGTTGAAAAAATCAGTTCAAATATACCTTGCTGATCATAGTGAATTACTTATTTCATCTAATGAGTGGTACTTGATTGAAAATCTTTTAAAGCTTTTACAGCCATTTTTTAAACTCACCCAAGAAATGAGTACAGAATATAGTTTACTCTCTACTGTTATCCCAAACATGTGCGCGCTTGAAAGGTTTCTTTCAAAAATTGGCCAGGATGATCAAGGAGTCCAAACTACAAAAGATGAACTGTTGAAGTCATTGCGGTCACGATTTTTTGCCAATGAAAGCAATGAAAAAAGAAAGTGTCTAAATGTCTTAACAAATCGGAAGTATGCTCTAGCAACTGTCATTGATCCACGACTTAAATTTTTGTTTTTCAAAGATCAACAAAAGGAAAATATTAAGACATGGTTAATTGAAGAAATAAATGAAATAAACAACCTAGAGAAAATTAGAGATAAATATTTTGAAGAACAGGCTCACAGCAGCGACGATTCTAATTCTTCTTCCTCCTCAACAGGAAGAAAAAAGGCAAAGTTTGATGATGATCCACTCTCTGCTTGTTTCAGGGAACTAACACAAGAAAATTCAGAAAAGATACCTGGTGAGAAAAAGTTTAAAAAAAGCCGTAAGATGGCTTCATTCGCAGAAATAGCAGAGGAAATTGAGCAATATGCAAAAAAAACCATATCAGACAGACGACTATCTCCACTTGAAATTTGGAAAAATGAAGAATCCTTTCCATCTCTCAAGAAAATTGCTCTAAAATGGCTAGTGACACAAGCATCTTCAGTTTTCTCAGAAAGAATGTTTTCCGAATACGGAAATACTTTTGAAGAAAAAAGAAGTACTTTGCTACCAAAGCGAGGGGAGATGCTTCTTTTTATCCATCACAATGGATGAAAATTTGATTTAAACTTGTGAATCTAGTGTCTTGAACATAGTATTAATTTTTATTGTTTAATGTGAGTTTTTACTTTTTAAGGTTTTGCTATTTTAATAATTTCACTTACCTTACTGGTATATTTGATTAGGCTATATGTTTTATTTTTATATCTCAAATCTTAATAAAAGGTTTCGCTAATTCATATTTTTTCATATTGTAATTTGCAATATATATAAAAATAAAAAATAAAATAAAAATTAAAAGTAAGGGAAGCTGGGATCTTAGCTATGCGTCACACTTTTAGCTGGACCAAACATTTTGCCTTTTTAGCAGTGTTAATATAGTTACATACTAGTAGTGGTACATGCTTATTTATCAATTATTTTAATTTTAGATTTTTGTACAACTATATTCAACTTTTGCTAGCTAAAGGCTATGCAAGCTAAGATTGGAAAGGGGCGGGCCCAGATGGTATTCCCATTACAAAAAAGACTATCATAAATATCCGGCTATCCAGCCGGATACTGACATCTATCCGGCCGGATACAGGATACCGGATAATAGCTGTTATCCGGCCGGATATCCTGCTGGATAGTGGTATCCAGCACAGCCCTAATAAGAACCTAAGTTGGTTCTTATCATATTCATTTTTAAGATTTATTCTCAAAAATGCCTTTGAAATGTCACTTTGTACGGCATATTTATCTAACCTGAACCTCAGTAAGATCTTCACAAGGTCAGAAATGAGATTAGGACCCTCAATCAGGCAATCATTCAAACTGTGTTTATCACTGTCTTTGAGGCTACAGTTATATACTACTCTGAGTTTTGTTGTTGGGGCATCTTGTCGATAGTCCCCCCTGTGGGTTAAATAATGAGAACCATCTTTTTTAAAAGGGTTATTTGTTACTTCTTCAATGAAGCCTTTCTGTAGCTGTTCTTTGAAGACATCATTATATGTTTGAATATTATTATCTTGTTTGAGTTTTTTCATTACTTTATATAAATGTCCTTTAGCTACTTTGAGATTATCTCTTAAAGTTGGACAATTTATTTTCCAAGTTAACTCAATAAAATAACTATTGTCTTTGCACTGAATGGTGTCTTCAAATCTTTCTACCATTAACTGATCTTCTGAAGTTTGATTTGTGTCATGTATACCCACAGATTCTAGCAACCATAAAGTTTGAATTGCCTCATCCAAAGTTTCATTTGATAATGATGAATTAATGTTCTCAGTTGAGATGATATTATTCAAAGTGTTGCTATTCTTACAGGTGTTATGTAGGACTGAGTTGAGGCACATAGTATTTGTTGGTCATGAACTATTTTGGTTTAGGTCTAGGTTGTATTTGGATAGGTCACCCAAAGGGGCTATCCCTGATGGAGTCTGAATAGCTATACCATTACCTATCTCCACTATGCCCTTATGAATAAGATTAATATAATCTGCCCCCATTAACATTTCAATGTTAGCTACTGTGTTGTTAGTGATATGTCTATCAGCTATTTTGTAGTGTTTTCCCAAATGATTTATGGTTTGTTCTAGTTTGGGTATAACCAGTTTGTTTTGTCCTACTTTAGAAATAATAACTGCTTCAATTTTCTCTAATTTATTTTCTAAATGTAGTTCCAGGTCAATTGTCTTATAGCTATTTTTGTCTGAGTTATCCTTAACGAAGGATGCAATATTGAGGTTTTGTTCATTCGGGTTTGGTGTCAAACCCAATTTATTAAATACATTTTGCGAAACAAATGTTTGTTGAGAACAACAGTCTATAAGACATCTCACTGGAGTGGTGCTACCCTCACTATTCACTAAGTCCAAAGTAATAGTTGGTAAAAGAATCTCAGTGTTTCTTGTTATGTTGTTTGAGCAAACAGAATGTCCCATGAAAGTGGCATTTTCTTGATTACCTTTGTTTGGTGGAGGTATCTTTTGAGTTTGAGTACTATTGTTTGGACACTTTGATGAATCACACATTGATGAGACATGTCGTAAACTTTTACAAAACTTACACTTGAATCTTAACCTAGATTTACAGTCTTTCTTATAATGTCCCTGGCCAGTACACTTTTTACATAGGTTCAACTGTTCACATCTTTTAGCTCTTTGGTTAAAGTCTGAATATTTGTCACACCCAGTACTACTGTGTTCATTACTTGCACAAAATTTGCAATGTAGTGTGTAAGTTGAGGCAGCAGTTACATCAAAGTTCTGTGATGTAGGTGTTCGTGTATTACAGTTGGTCACATTTGATTCTACAGTATCAAGTTTTGTCTGTTTGGCTGTAGCTAGTTGGTCTCTGGGAACAGTCTTTGGTTTATCCATAGTCTGGGTCTTATTTTGTGTTGGAATATTTCTCAATTTGTAATTAGTTAGGATATTGGGAGTGTTTTCTTATATCTTCAAGATTAGGATAATTTTCTCCCGTCTTTAGAATTAAAATATCTTTAACCCTCAAAGGAAGGCACCTAAGAACTATGCCTTGTATAATCCAAGATGAAGCTTTAATATCTATCTCATTGCTAACCAGTTGTCCTATAATAGCTTCTAATTTTGTATAAAAATTTTCCATATCACTATGGTTATCTTTTATGGGTGCAAAATCAAAAATTTGTTGAGATAATTCATATACAATCTCATCTTTATTAATGTAATTACGTTTTAAGAGATCAATAGCTACTTCATATGAATTCCCTACGGCTGGTAAATAGGCTATCAGGTTATAGGCTGGGCCTTTAAGGAAACTAGTTAAGTAGCTAAACTTTTCAACAGTTGAAATATAAGGTTTATTACCTATTAAACTCTCAAATTTGTCAATGAAAGATGGGAATTGTACCGTGTCCCCTTCAAATGTTGGTACTAGCAAAATGGGTAACTGAGCCCTCAATTCTTGTGACTCAGGATTTAGCATGCCACTTAAATTTTGTTGAAGGTTAGCTCTACTTTGATTAAAATCAGAATTAGGTTTATTTGGTGTTAAGTCAGTCAAACGAGACCGTAGTCTCCTTATTTGCTGTTCAATTGAGATTACCTGATCATCATTATCAGTGTAAAGGTCTATCAATTGTTCTTCAGCCATTTCGGATTCAACTAACTCTGAAATACTCTCATCAATGGCTATTATTTCCTTCTTTTTAGTTTCCAATTTAAGAATTACACACTCTAAATCTTCCTTACCTGGTTGTGTAATATTGTTAAAAGTGTTCACAGCCTTTGTAACAGCTCCCAACTTTGCCCCCCTTTTCTTTTTTAACTTTTTCAATTCCGCACTGTCCATGTTTAAGTCAAAATTGTTTAACCGGGGATCGTAATGAAATAGAGGACAAGAAGAAATTACCAGAGAAGAGAGAGCACAGACAAAACAGTCAAGTTTAAATTTGGTTTAATCCCCCCCAAGTACTTATGTGTCACTCAGGTCTAAGCTTATAAGAGAATGAGACTCCTTAAATGTAAATGTTTCCTAGTTAGGCCCTAGGTTGTAGACCTAATTAGGCTTGATTAGATTAGGCTTAGGCTAGACCATTTAGCCTAATTCTGCAATTTTTTGTTAAGTAAGGTTAAGGTTTGTAAATTCCCCACACACGGACCACCAATGTGAAAAATGCTCTGTATGAATTGGTCCACAATTAACCCACCCCTTATTTCTCCAGTCTAACTATAGAGTAGATTAAGTCTAGCCCTGTAGGGGTCAGCCTAGAGATTCCGGAAATGGTCCAGAGTGGGCAGATAAATTGAGGTCCACAGTAGGATTCCTCACCAAACTAGGTTAGGGCAATCTACCTTCACCTTTGTTAAGCTATGAGTTGATGCTGGGTCTTAGGCCACAATGTAGGCCTAAGTTGTCTGACCCAGCTTAATTTAATGAGTCTTCTAAGTTAGAAGTTAGAAGATCTAACTGGGCTAAAAACACAATTAGTCACTTACTGCTAGTTATTAGAGTCTCTTTTCTCCTTCCTGTATAATTGTCGAGAGCGTACTTGCTGGTGGGGATCTTTTTTTCTTGTCTGTTCTTCTCCCTTCTCCAGTTCCGTCCTCTCGCCCCATTCTTCGTTTTCGTTCTTCTTTGTTCTCCTTTTAGCGGGGCTTTTTCCACCAGCGTCATCTTGGTTCTTTTTCGGTTGGTTGATCGGTAATGTATATCTATTACCGAGCATGCTCTTGTCACACAGTATAAATATACTAGTGTGGAGAATAACTCTGGTGAGCAACCAATTGGTTTCATCCACCCAGTTATTGACATAAAAGGAATTTAATAATTGTTAGATTAACTACCTACCTACTCAGTGAACCATTTTCGTTACCTCCCAACTACCTACTCATCAGTTTTCCATATCTGTTTCTTGTCAAAAGGGCACATGGGTTGAAAAATCTCCTCAAACTGTGGCAAAACTTATTGTACATTGGGTTATTCTTCACAAAGCATTTGTTGCCCTGCCTTAAATTTACCTTAAAGCACTTCTTCCTCAAGGGTGCGCTGCTCCCACGAAGTCCGCTCAGCGCCTCCTGAGGCGGGGCCATGATGGGGTTGCCACCCTTCTTTTCTCTCGCTCCTGCCATATGGTTTGGTCCCCTATTGAATTTGTGGGGGCTGGTCTGGCAGAGGAATACCCTGACACTGTGGGTGTGTCGGGTATGTTGGCTAAAAATATGTCCAAGTGTTTTTTAAAAGTATCTACTGGGACTGTACTTATATCTCTAAGGTACTGAGGCAAGGAGTTAAACGGGTGAGAACCCTGCCTTGAGATACTATTATATTGAAGGGTTTGACACAGATAGATGCACAACTCTATTTAGCGTTGGCTTCCAAGAGTGCAGTTAATTAGAGGAGTTTTTGCTTCAATGTCTGTGAGCATTAGCTAGGCCAATAAGTTCAAATTGGTGGGCCTGGTGAAATCGTCTATTTATTCTTATTGGTTGTTGCTGATTTGTACAAACATTCCAATGCTGCTATTTAAGGTAAGAAATTGCGAAAAAACATGGGTTAGGTTAGGTCTGAACCAAAACACATCTTTCTGGTATTTTTTGGTGTGATTTGTTCAAATCTGAACTTCGCTTCTTTGGGAAATAAGCCATTTTTGAGAAATTTTCAATTTTAAAATTTCTCAAAAATGGCTCATTTCCCAAAGAAACGAAGTTCAGATTTGAACAAATCACACCAGAAAAATATGTTTTGGTTCAGAAAGGAGAAAAAGCACTAAAATGAATAATTACCCTATGTTTTTCTAGTTTTTGATGTGGTTTGAACGAAGGTTAATTTCGTTCAAACCACCAAAAACAATCAAACAATCGGAAAAACAGTTTTAATATATAACCTAACTTAACCTAAAATTCTAAAATTCCTCAAAAGCCTGTAATGTACTCTTGTAAAGAAATACCAAATTTCATTCATTACATACAGTTTGTGTAAGTAGAATTATGACATAAGTATAGCTATTCACCTTGAAGCACTTCTGCCTCAAGGGTGCACTGCTCCCACAAAGTCTATTCAGCGCCTTCCAAGGTGGGGCCATGATATAGTTGTCACCTTAGTATCTAAGTCCAGTCTAGTTGGATTTTGTTTTAGACAAAAAGAATATGTCAGACTTGCCTTTTATTTTAGACTTAGTTGTTTCCCATGTGACTAACTTTCAGCATGCAGGTGGCTTCACCCAGCCCCATGCCTGGGCTGGCCTACTGTCAACATTGAGAGTTTACAGGATACAGACAGCATTGTGGGAACTAAAACCGGTAATTTTTTACTATCAGTCCGGTCTCTGGAAACTGAAAATAAAGTTTACCATAAGACTACATTTTTTTAAACAACTTTTATTAAGTATAATATGAAGGCAAATACCGATTAAAGCTATAAAATTAATGTTAAGAAATTATTTTTTTGAGTGATAAAATCGCAGATCATGTTTTTGGGAGTGATAAAATGGCTGATCCCACAAAGGTTAGGAAGGTACCACTAACAAAATTGGGGGGCTTTGACCTGAACTCATAAGATTTTAGTGTCATGATGGCGTTGGTTTGCGATGGTTGTAATTATTCACTGTGTTTAACTTCATGCAAATTTTTTGATGATGATGAGGCTGCATTTAATTTTTATGTAGAACACGGTGTATTGCTAAAAGAATTTATTTGCCCTAAGAAAAACAAGGAAGGTATTGTTTGTGGTAATAAGTGTATGTTTGATAAAAACAGAAAAGCATTTCATTGCCATAGGTTAGAGTAGTACCTAAAATTAGGTTAGGTTAGGTTGGTTGGGTTAGGTTAGTATAGTTTTACGGTATATATAATATATACAGTGAATATATACAGTATTTGTTTTACTACAATATATAAATGTATATATATACCTTTTAGGTCACTCATGTTGGCTGTTTCTACAATTTCCATAATTTATATATCAATGGATTCATTTTTACATTGCGAATGCGTCCTAGATAGTCTCTACTAAAGGAATTACCCGCATTTTAGGGTATTTTTTCACACATACCCTAAAACAAACTTCGTGTCCTAACTTAGTTTTGGGCCAGTTCCCTCACTTGAGACTATCCATATCACATTCCTGGTGTAATAACAAATCCATTGATCTATAAATTATGGGAATTGAAGAGACCGGACTGATAGTAAAAAATTACCCTAAAACCCACTTTCTGATAAGTGATTTTTCTAGATTTCTGGGATAGTGACATTTAACTAGTGGCCAATACTAAGCATTAAAATATCCTGTTTATAATATTGTTTATCATATTAGGCTCCAATTAATATGTAGTATGCATCCAATATGTATGCTCTAATAAATAATTTTTTGAATATTCAAAATTACATTTTTAGTTAAGATATTATTTTGAATTAAAGAAACAAACAATTAATACAGTTTATTTAGAAGATATGACTTTTAATTGTTCATTTACCTTATTACCTCTCAATAATATAAGAACTCTAATATGGCACCTTACATTTTACATAAAATTAAGAAGGGGTGGGGGTGACATCAGAAGATTACGTGGTTTTGGAGGGGGGATTTAAGTCATTGGTCACAAATGACCACAAGGTGGGGGATGGGTTTGGAAACTGGTAAATTTTTACAAGTGCACATTGCAGGCTTTGTAAATCAAAATTGTTTTTTGATGGTTTTTGATGCAGTTTGAATAAAGGTTAATTTTGTTCAAAAACAATCCGAAAAACAGTTTTAATGTATAACCTAACCTAAAATTTCCAAATTCATCAAAAGCCTGTAATGTAAAAAAAATACCTGAAAACCACCCAAAAAGGACCATGTGGTTTTTGAATAACCCCTAATTGGATGTAGGCCCTACCTAGAATTGCTTGGAAAAAAAAAAAGAGAAAAACGTTTGTGCTGAGGGAGTTTTGATTGAATGTAGTATTGAAAAATCTTTCCAAAGTTGCAGTTGAGATTGATCCTGCCTTTTGGAATTGTTTTTTTGACTAGTATAAGATCACTCTGATGTTAACTGTACTTGTTTGTTAAAAGATCTTAGCAAAGCATAGGCCTTGTCAGGTTTATTTTTGGTGATGACTGTAGCTTAGTTTATCTCATTGGGCTAGGCCTCGCCTTAGTGTGCCCTATATCTTTGGGCAGTGATGGTGAACCACTGACTCGCGGGTCAAGTACTGACCCATGAGCTCTTATTTAAATAAAATATGACTTTAATTTTTAATATTTTCTGCCTTAGTTTTAAAATTATTTTATTCTCCCACTGAAATAAATAGCTGATACACATTGAAATGTTTTTAAACATATAGTATACATTTAAAAATGTGCATGTATATATGATAACTGACTGAAATAAACAGCTGATACACATTGAAATGTTCTTAAACTTATAGTATATGTTTAAAAGTGTGCATGTATGTATGACAACCAACTCATGGTGCGTGCCATGCATTCATCTGCCTTCCCAGTTTTGCAGTTCAAGTTCTTAAGTTTGGGGGTGTCAAATTACACTGGCCAACAAAATGAAACTTTCTTTCTCATCACAAACGTGATCACACTTTTCTTAATGCATTTTTCGCGCTGATTCCGAATCTGTTTTTTTTTTCCTAGCACGTATAGTTATATAGATACACTGGTTTTGATATTTTTAAGTTTTTGATATTGCTATAAGAAAATTTATGGATGTATAGATCACACTTAGGAATGCTAAATAACAAATACATCATATACCTTATTCAATGTACTTATAAATAAAGAATATATACATTATTTTATTAAAAGCGCTGAGTGTGTGATTTCCTTTTGTAAATTTGGCCTGGATTGTCACGATACAGCATCCAACAATGGTCCGCCATCATGCTTTCATTCCAATATCCTTGGTAGCGCTTCTCCATCATCTGAATATCTTGATGGAAACGCTCTCCTTGCTCGTCACTCACTGCACCAAGGTTTTCAGGAAAGAAATCTAAGTGGGAATGCAGGAAGTGAATTTTTAACGACATTCGACACTCCATTTCTTTGAAGGCATCAAGGAGGTTCTTGACTCCATCCTTATACGCAGGTGACTTGTTGTTTCCAAGAAAGCTTTCACATATCCATTTGAACGCCAGCCAAGCCTTCAATTCCAGCGGACTTAGGACTTTTCCAAATTCAGTGTCATTCAAAACCTCCCTTATTTGTGGCCCAACAAAAATTCCTTCCTTCAATTTTGCTGCAGTAACCTTCGGAAATTTCCTTGAAAGGTATTGGAACCCTTCAGAATTGACTTTACCCATTGCTTTAACAAAATTCTTCATTAAACCAAGTTTAATGTGAAGAGGTGGCAGATAGATCTTTTGGGAATCCACTAAAGGGACAGACTGGACATTGCTTATCCCTGGGACATATGTATACCTAAGTGGCCAGTCACTTTTGGTGTAATGTTCTATAGTGGCGCGACTGTCCCACAGGCAAAGGAAACAACAAAATTTTGTGAATCCTGACTGTATACCCATAAGCATTCCTATAACTTTTAGATCTCCACAAACATTCCATTGATGACTGTCGTATTTGATTGCCTTAAGTAGTATATCCATATTGTCATATGTCTCTTTTAGATGGATGGAATGGGCAATGGGGATGGATGGCATTATATTACCATTATGCAAAAGAACTGCTTTCAGGCTTCTCTGCGATGAATCAATAAAGAGGCGCCACTCAGATGCCACATACGTCTGAGATATGGCTGTAAATAGTCCACTGATGTCATGGCAATAACAGAGAGGACTGTCTACTGAAAAGAATGCTATTAATTCAAAATTCCACTTTCGGTAGTAACTAATACAAATATTGTTCTCAAGTAAATAGTTCTCCTTTAGTCTTGAGGCGAGAAGCTCTGATTTCTCTTTAGACAGCGATAAGTCTCTAACAAGATCATTCAACTGTCCTTGGGTTAACTTTTTAGGCTCTAAATATCTACCTTCAAAAGTGTACTCTGGTTCTGTAGATGGTCCGGAAATGCCAGTTGCACCTTCATCACTTTCCATGTCATCTATTATAGAATTTAGCCTATCACTTGGGGGAATTGGAATGGGCAATGTTTCATCATGTTTTACTGGTCTACGTGCTGAATCCAAGTTTGGATATACAATCTGGTGTTTGTTCTTGGCAGAAAACCCCATTAAGTTCACACTACAAAAATAACAGTCTTCATGATGATCTCTCGGCTCCCTCCATATCATGGGTATGGCAAATGGCATTGAAGCTTTCTTTTTGTTAAGCCAATCACGTAATCCATTTGAACAGCCAGAACAGATTTGATGTGGCGCCCATGGTTTATCTTGGTCACCTAGATGGCAACCAAAGTATAGCTTGTATATTTTCTTAATGTCGGTTGTAATACTTCGTCGCTGTGTTTTAGTTGTCAACTGGCCGCATATGAAACAGAACTTGTTGGGGTCATTCTTACATTGCCGAGGCATGTTGACTGACTTGAGCAAACTATAAATTCAAAAAAAATGTACACCAACTTGACATAACAAGTTCTTGGACTGGACTGATCTTTTGACACACAAAGCACGGCATTGTTGCCTGAATCACAATGCTGTTAGATGTAAAAGCTCACACCTGAAATACATAAGATGTATAATTAAGATAATTGAAATAAATAAGATGAATAAACTAAAAAAACACAATAAAATAAACACAATCAAATGTTGAAATATTAGTATTTTGCCTATTTAAAATGGTTAAATCTGTGTAGTTATATATATGCCTTCATCTTGAAAACTATACATGCTAGAAAAAATCGGAATGCAGTTTTGGAATCAGTGTGAAAAATGCTATCCAGCCACCACAAATTTTACTCTGATGAAAAATCTTTGTTGACCAGTGTTATTAGTGCAGAAATTATCACCCATAAAAAAATGGCTACAAAAAAATGAAAAACTAGTTTTGAAGGTTATTATGGAATTGGAAGGTTATTTCATGAAGAGTGGAATGTGAAATATGGTGGTATTAAATGAAATAATGAAGCTTTTTGTTGTATTTGCAAAGTAGACATTATTGCTTGCTTTTATAATATTGTGACATTTTGAAAGTAACCACAAAAATTTGTGCTCGATGTTAGATGAGGAAAGGAATGAAATTATCATGCTGCAATTAAACCAACAGCAATCTGCTATTTTCAGAAGAATTTTTAAACCAAATGACAATATTACAACAGCTAGTTTTCAAATATTATCTACCATTGCTCAGCATGGAAAACCACTTTCTGATGGTGATTATTTAAAAGAAGCTTTTATAAACTGCTCAGATTATTTATTTGAAGATTTTCAGAATAAAGATCAAATAATTAAATGTATTAATGAGTTGCCTATGGCCTGAAATATGGTCAAAGATAGAATAACTATCATGGACGAAGATGTATCTGATCAACTTTTATTGGATTTGACAAATGCTGGAATGTTTTCAATTTGTTTGGATGTCACATTGAAATGGGGGTGTGATGCTGGCAAGTGTGTCTTGTAAAAATGCGTTTGCATTACTCACCTACTGGATACTCTGTTAGTGGGGTCATGGCAGTTGCTGCTGGTGGCTGAGATGGGAGATTGAGCTGCCAATGAGGACCACCCAGAGGGCCTTCAATTGAGTAAAAATAAATCCTTTGACTTCAGCACCACCTGCACTGCTGAGAATGAGAGAAATGAGGTGAGCAAGTTCCCAATTTTAGTGTGGTTGAGATTGTCAGATAGGTGGCTCCTACCAATTTGAAACTGGGTTCTCACCTTTAAGATCTCTGGGGCATAGCCAGTCTGTCTCTTTTAAAGACTTACTCCTCAGCTTATGGTGGGAGGATTTAAGAAAAGTAAAATGTCCTTTGCCTAATTTAATCAACAAAACAAAAATAACACTTGCAAGGTTAACTGCATCAGCAGGCAAGTTTTTACAGGTAACTAAAAAAAAATATGAAAAATTTTATTGATCATACACCAATGTGTATTCAGAACCAACTAAGCACTTGGGCAAAAAAATATTACTATAAAACAAAAGAAACCAACATCATTAGTCCCATACCACACAAAAATGTCAACATAAAATAAAACCATTAAATTATTGGCCATCACCATCCCATTACCACACAAAGGAGACAAGACTTACAGAAAAAAAAAAAGGAACTTACATAACTAATACAAAGAATATTAATCACTAGGGCAAGGTCAATGAGTGTTTACCCAAATTGCATAAACCTGATAAGTCACAGATGTCATTTTAAACTCCACTTCATATCACGATCATTAAAGGTATTCTTGGCTCAATTAGTGCAAACAAAAGCAATGTTTATAACAAAAAAAATATGTGAATACTGGCTTCAGCATTTGTGCAGGTATTGGGGAAGAAAAAAGCTTTGTCCAAATTCACTTCAATAAGCAAATGTCCCAGCCAAAAACAAATCCCTGATAAAGAGAAAAAATTAAAACAAACATTTAGAGATTATCCCCCCAGCAATGTCATCAGTGGACCCACAGGAATCCATGAGTGCAATGATGCCAGAAAAGGGAGCAAAATTAACAATGATAATAATTAAGGTTCTAAAATTTTGGGATATGTATTTGCATTAATATGTTGCTCATGAGGCAGTTAAAGGTATGGTAAATCTCTAGGAGTGTTCCATTTTTCAATATTAAACATACACTCATAAAACCTATACTATTTGAAAGCTCACATTTTTCCCCGAGTCTAAAAATGTAGTAATCCAAAAGTATCAATAGCAAATAAAAAGTAACTAGGTTTAAATATAAAACCCTATACTGATCAATTTGTGATGCATGATCTTTACGGGGGCTCTGCCCCCATACCTCCGAGACCTAAATTATACAAATGATAATGTAATAACATATTCATGTTAGGTTAGGTTAGTGTAACAATTACCAAAAATACCATCTTACAACACAGACTGAAGATTTATAACTTAGCCAACCTTTATAATGTAGTTAATGACATCACACGTCAAACAATTAATTAAATCGTTACTTTTTATTTGCTATTGATACTTTTGGATTACTACATTTTTAGACTCAGAAAAATGTGAGCTTTCAAATGGTATATGTTTTATGAGTGTATGTTTAATATTGAAAAATGGAATGCTCCTAGAGATTATCCAAAGGTACAATTTAGTTCACAGCCTGAGAAAGCTCAAAATCCATTGTGATGCATATTGATAACTGAAGTTAGGTTTTTCAACAAGGTCTTTATAAAGGAAATCAGGCATTCAAAAATGATTATGATATTTACATTATAATTGTAAGTGATCCAAATATGTGAGACATGGTTCTTATAGTTAATGGTTAAGTAATACAAAACACCAATGGTAAAAACAAGACTATAGGATCACCTACCACACCACCAAGGAGAAGTGAGATGCTTTCCTGTCTCTTGAAATGGACATATGATTGCCTCAAGGTTCTGATTATTCTCTATACTGAGAGAATTTCAAATCTGTTATAATCAATTAAAAAGAAGAAAAGCATTTTTAGTAACTCTGAAGGCCTGTCTTTCTAAGAAAGCTCTGGCCCAATGGGGATTACTAAAACCTTCCAGGCTCTACTGAGGGGTTTGGGAGCTCTCAGGAATCCTTCCCAATAGTGGAGTTCCCACCAACTTGGGGTGTTAACCACACCATCTCAACATCACAGGCCTGTCTAGCAGTTATTGCAAGATTTTATTCCAAAAATATAATGAAGGAAAAGCTAATTAAATTGATGACACTGCCTGAGAAAACCACAGGACAGGATATTATGAATGAATTGAAGGAGGAATTCATCCTAGTGGGTATTAATTTCAGAAATATTGCATCTGTGATGACTGATAGAACACTGAGTATGATTGGAAAAAATGTTGAATTTGTTCAATTACTTAAGAAGTGAAACACACACTAGTTGAATTTCATTGTATTTTACACCAAGAAGCTCTTTGGGCAAAAAAAAAAAGTTTAAAATCACTTGAAAATATGATGTCTCTTGTGACAAAGATTGTCAATTTTATAGTTGCTTATGATCTTAACAAATGTTAATTTACCAAACTATTAGATGAGGTTGACTCAATTTTCAGGGTTAGTCATGTATAACAATGTCAGATGGGAGGGGTTCCAGCACAGGTGAATCAGTGCTTAACACCTGACCATCTCAGATCTTGCTTATTTTTGGTGTATAAGGTAAGTTTGTGCAAGAAAGCCAGCTGTGAAAGTTTCAGCTTTCTATGACCATTACTTCACGAGTTATGAAGGTCAGAAAAATCAAGGTTAAGGTCAAAATAGCTCAAGGTCGGCATCTTTGGATGCACCTCACACATTCACTAATTATCGTAACCATATGAAACTATATGTTTTTGGACTCAGAATGAGCTGTAGAATCCAAAAATGCAACGAAAACAGCAATAGGAGAACAAATAAAAATGTTCACCCTTTTTCAAGGAACGAATTGACCCTTTGACCTTGAAGTTCACACATTTTGGGGAAACATTTCTTTACACAAAATGAAGTTCCACCATTGCACTTTTAATATAAACAATAAAAATGTATCTTATTCACCATCTATACTGTCTTAAAGAATTTTTCAAATTGGCTATTTTTCAAATTTCTGGCAAAATCGCCATATGTATATGCATATATGTACTGTACTGTTAAATAATATATTTTGTGAACATAAATTAATTACTTATTTTATGCCTTTCTTACAGATAAACAAGATGGGTAGAAAAGTTTGTGCTGATCCTCTTAGAAAACATAAGAAGAAGATCGAAAAAGCACTTGTGCCAGTCCGTAATACACTGCAAGGAATTCACGGATTAATATATGGAGATTACATTTGTAAAAATTGTGTTAATGATATCAATAAAATCAAAGCTGAAGACAAAAAAGTCTCTGATATTGTCTCAGATTCGAACTCAGACACTGATGCCACTGCCACAGAAAAACGTTCCTCTGCCTATGGGTGTACTACTGAAATAATGTTTGAAGATTTCCAAGGAGATTTAGACACAATTCTTCCAATGCTGAATGTGACACCAGTGAAGACAAGTAAGTTTAAGTATTTTTAAAGTGTTAATTTATGTAGATATTATAGCAACAAAACATCAATATATATAACTACATGTATGAACATTACAACCTTTATATATTTGACAAATTCAGATGTATGCATATCAATTTATATAATGAAGATCAATACAGTTATGATTATATATACGGTATTTACCAAATTCATATGTAATGTACATGTACATCTATAGGCCTACAGTTGATTAAAAAAAGTTATAACAATTTATTTTATTTGTTTTTCAGAGGGTCTGTCACGAAAAGGGAGATCTTCAAAGGCTGAAACAAAATTTGAAATGGCATCAACATCCCTGAAGAGAAAGCTAGAAACTTCATATGACACAAGTTTTACACAAGAAAGTGAAGAAAAGCAATCTAAAATGGATGACAATAATTTGTGAGTACTGTATATATATCTGTAGTACCTTCATTAAAGTATACTAAGCCTATATATAGATCATATGTTTGCATATAAATTTACTCAAACATGTATATCATTTTCGCAGGCATGCAGGAGTGATGCAAGCACTCAAGAATGCCTTCAGTGAGACGACTGACTACAAGAGGAAGATTCAAATACTAACACACTCACCATACACCATTCACAGAACAGCATCTTTCTTCAATGCATCTACAAGAATGGTTTCAACCAGCCGCAAAATAAAGAAAGAACATGGCATATTACCAGAAGTTCCACATATTAGCAAAGGACAGTCAAAGGTCGGGTTATAACAAAGAAAGAAAAGGAAGCAGTGTGCACTTTCTATGAATCAGATGAAATAAGTAGAATATGTCCAGGCAAGAAGGATTGTCTATCAATTAGGAATCATGAAGGAGAGAAGCAACTACAGCAGAAACGATTGGTGCTTGGTAATTTACGTGAGATTTTCGCTGTTTTCAAGGCAAATGACACTAATCCAAAAATAGGTTTCTCATCATTTGCTGCATTGAGACCCAAGTGGTGTGTCTTGGCAGGAGCTGGAGGAACACACACTGTGTGTGTCTGTACCTACCACCAAAATCCCAAACTTCAGCTATCAGCTTTGGGGGAAAAACAACTATCATATAAAGACCTCATTCTCTATGCAGTTTGTGACAGTGAAAAGGAAGAGTGTATGCTACAAAAATGTGCATTGTGTCCAGGAGAAGAAGGTGTTATTGCATTCCTTGAAGGATTGGAATCTGTTCAGGATGCAGTCGGCACCATAATTACATACAAGCAGTGGACTTCCACGGATCGGACAACCCTTATTAACATCGGTGAATCCCTTGAAAACTTCATTAAGTCTTTGGCAACTAGAATTTGTGCACTAACAAGACACACTTATGTGGCTGATGCACAAGCAAGTTTCCTAAAAAAACTGAAAGCTAATCTGATGGTCACTGAAGGTATTCTCCTAGGAGACTTCTCTGAAAACTACTCATTTATTGTACAAGATGCTGCACAAGGTTACCATTGGGAAAATAGTCAGGCAACAGTTCATCCATTTGTGTTCTACTATAAAGTAAATGAAAATGATGTTGAAATTAAAGTTAAAAGTTATTGTTTCATTTCTGATGACATGAAACATAGTACAAACCTTGTCTTTGCGTTCTTAAAGCAACTGATCCCCATGATAAAAGAAGAGAGCTCAGGCCTGCGGAAGATTCATTACTTTACTGATGGTTGCGGAGGGCAGTATAAGAATAAATATAACTTCACCAATTTGTGTCACCACAAAGAGGACTTTGGACTGGATGCTGAATGGCACTTTTTTGCAACTTCACATGGCAAAAGTGCTTGTGATGGAGTCGGAGGCACAGCAAAAAGAATGACGGCTCGTGCCAGTCTTCAACGTACATTTAAAGACCAAATTCTGACACCACTTGACATGATGAAATTTCTGGATGAGAAAGATACCAGCACAAAATTTGTATTCTTATCGAAACAAAATGTCCAGCAGACAACTGAATTCCTGGAAAATAGATATAAAAATTCTGTAACCATCCCAGGTACTCGTAGATTTCATAGATTTGTGCCTATTAGTCATACCCAGTTGGAGGTTGGTGAGATTTCCTCAGGTCCTACAAAAATTATGACAGTTGTGCATCCATCGTTTAAAGATAATTTACATGAGCAAAAGCACATTTCAACTGAAGATATACAAGTTGGGGTATATGTAGCTTGTAACTATGATAATAAAATTTGGTTTGGATTAGTGGTTGAAGTATCAGAAGAATTTAGTGATTATAAGGTCAATTTTATGTCTCCACATGGAAGACGTTCTAAACATAGTTTCCCTTCTCGTCCTGACTCATGTTGGATGTTATCATCTGATATTATCCAGACAATGACTGCTCCATCATTGACAGCAGGTTCAAGAATAATTCAGTATGCCTTTGATGATCATGAGATGCTAACAGCTGAGGGTAATCATGCAGACCTGTTTGCCACAGTTTCCTGTTCTTGAGTCGAAAGTGTACAGAGCTCTAGTTTAATATGTATCTATAGAATACAGGTCTACATAATATGATACTCCTTTTTTACTCCTATTTTATATGATACTCCTATATATATATGTTTGTATTAATGTATTATTAATAAAAGTATAAAAAAAAGTAAAATATTTCTAAGGGTGGAAAGGTGTGGTTGTAGGGGTGGAGGAGACCACAATAAAATAGAGATCTATATCATAGTGGTACCTAGCTTATATCTAAGTGATTTTGTATCACGTTTCTAATAATATTTATTTTTGCTTAAGTAGTTTAAATAATGAATATCTCTAGATTTTAACAGTACATATATGCATATACGGTACATATGGCGATTTTGCCAGAAATTTGAAAAATTCTTTAAGACAGTATAGTTGGTGAATAAGATACATTTTTATTGTTTATATTAAAAGTGCAATGATGGAACTTCATTTTGTGTAAAGAAATGTTTCCCCAAAATGTGTGAACTTCAAGGTCAAAAGGTCAATTCGTTCCTTGAAAAAGGGTGAACATTTTTATTTGTTCTCCTATTGCTGATTTCGTTGCGTTTTTGGATTCTACAGCTCATTCTGAGTCCAAAAACATATAGTTTCATATGGTTACGATAATTAGTGAATGTGTGAGGTGCATCCAAAGATGCCGACCTTGAGCTATTTTGACCTTAACCTTGATTTTTCTGACCTTCATAACTCGTGAAGTAATGGTCATAGAAAGCTGAAACTTTCACAGCTGGCTTTCTTGCACAAACTTACCTTATACACCAAAAATAAGCAAGATCTGAGATGGTTGGGTGTCAAAATGAAAATTTTTTGCTTCACCTGTGCTGGAACCCTCCATGGTTAAGTCGTGGTCAAGTTTTGAATTGCTTTGTTGAATTGTTAGGAGAAATAAGATATTTTTTGAATAAAAAGGAACATGAATATCCAGAACTGACTGATATGAATTGGTTGAATGACTTACAACATTATTTTGCTGATTTCACATTGCATTACAATGCTTTAAATAAAAAGGTGCAAGGTTGTGGCTGTTTTTTACCATCAATGTTTGAAAATATTAACGCTTTTGAAAAAACCAAATATTTTCTCAAAAGATCTGGAAGAAGAAAAATTGAAATTTTTTCCATTATTACAGAAATGAAATAAATAGTCGAGCTTCACAATTATTTATGTCATTGTAAATTGAAACTAATGTATTTATTTTATTATTAATAAAGGTTATTCAATTAAAAAAAAAAACGCTTCTTGACTTCAAAATATTTTGCAGACAATGAAGAAAATACGGTAAATCTGATATGCTCAAAAAGTACTCTTCAATAATAAGAGATGCCAGACAATCACTTTCAGAGATGTTTTCATAATTCTGACAAATTGATGCAACATTACAATTCATCCAATTCCCCCATACTATTCAATTTGAAGATCTTCAGTTATCAGCTTTTCATTGGCTTAACATTGGTAATTTAGAAATGGAATTAGTTGACTTCCAAGAAAGTGCAGTATGGAAGACTAAATTTATTGATCTTAATGTGAATTTACAAGAAAAGGAATTGGAGTCGTCAATTTTGGGTGTAGCTAGAGAACAACAATCAATAGAAAGACTAGATAATCTTATTTTTGCAGAATGGTACTCTCTACCAAATTCTTTTGTATCAATGAAAAAGCTAGCATTAGCTTGCTAACAATGTTTGGTTCATCTTATTCATGTGAACCCCCTCCCTGCGGGCGGTCTTTCTGGGGTGGATCGCCCGCGGGCTCCTGCCTCCATGTGGCGAGGGGGGTCAGCCGTGGCTGGGGGCCCTGCCGGGTCCCCCGCCCAGTTGCGAAGTGGACTTTTAGCATACCCTGCTATCCTACAGCCCCCTCTTTCCTGTCTTCCCCTCTTTACCCTCTTCCTTGCCCCCTCTGTTTTTTCTGCTTTCTCTGTTCACTTCGTGGGCTGCCGGGGCTGGTCGCTGGGGGTCTCGCTCCCATGGCCGGGGCCGGACTAAGTTGGTTGGTAGGGTGCCCAGGTCTTTGCTGCCAGCGGGGGAGAACTTTCGACGCTGCAAGGGCCCCTTTTGAAATGGGGGTACCTACATGGGACAAGGCACCCATCCCCAGCCGGCATGCGCTTGGTCCCCTTGGGCCCCGGGTAATCGGTTCCCCGCGGCCCCGGGCGCGAAACAACAATAAAAATTTTCTTTATGGAAACACTTACAAATCTAATGGACCTCGTTGACGACCCGGCTTGTGCATCTGACCTCCCTCTGACTACCTCTTTGGACCTTGGGTCTGGTAAGGGCAGTCGGCAGCCCTCGCCCACCCTCGCCCACCCCGTCTGCTCTTCTTGCCGACACCTCCTCTCTTCCCCAGGCTCGTGGCGCCGCTGCCCGACCCCCGCCGGTGGCGGATGGACCTGCAGTGGACCCCCCGAACCCTGGATCCCCCCATATTCCACGTCCCGATAGGGACCCACCTGCTTTTTCGCCCTCGGGTGGGAAGCCCGCGGCCCCGGTCACCTCCCACTCCGGTCGGGCCTCATCGCCCCCGGCCCCCTCGGCCCCTGGGGGACGTGGGACCCGACGTCGCCGTCCGCCTTTCTCAACTCCCGTCCCCTCGAGGTACCGGTGGTGTTTGGCCCAACGTCTTCGCTCGACCTTAGGACGGTGGACAAGTTCCTCGTCCTCCGCCCCTCCTCCTCCAAGCCCCTCCCCACTAACCATGAACGCCTCTTTCGAGCGATCCATGGGGTGACGGGGACGGCTCGTTTTGACCTTCGGCCTCAGAGGGATGGCTCCATTCTGATAAGGTCGCGTTCCTCTGTTGAAACCACCTCTCTGCTCGCTATCCCCAATGTCCTGGGCTGCGGGATTACGGTGTCCCCCCACCCCCGCCTCAATCAGTGCCAGGGCACAATTTACGCTGCTCGTCTTCTACCCATCCCGGTGGAAGACCTCCAGATTGACCTCGCCTCCCAGGGTGTACCGCTTTCCAGACAGATCGCGATCCCCAACCGCCCCTTCTCCTCGCCTGCTCCTCACTTTCGACTCACTGGTGCCCCCCGTTTCGGTATTCTGGGGCTTTGGTGAGAGACGAGCGTGCGAATTCTCAGTACAACCATACGTGCCAGATCCTACGTGCTGGTTTCAGTGCAATAGGTTTGGCCACGTGAGCAGCTCCTGCCGTCAGCCGGCCCCGTTGTGTGTCCGCTGCGGCGGCCCTCCCCACCCCTTGCCCTGTACTGCTCCGCCTTCCTGCACCAACTGCCATGGACCACACCCTGCTTCATCCCGCTCTTGCCCGTCCTTCCTCTTTGAAAGGGAGGTTCGGGCCCTCTGTTCATCAGAGTTTCTCAGTGCTCGGGAGGCGCGGGACGGGTTGCGTGGCTGCGAGGCCTGGCGTGGTGCCTCGTACGCCGAGGCTCTCCGTTCCCGGACCCCGTCCTCACCGGCGGTTCCCAACGCGCCTCCACCCACCGTGTCCGCTACTCCCAGTCCATCCTCTGCCGCCCAGCGGACTCCTACCGCGGCTCCCCGTACTACCAGCGCGTCCCCACGTGCTCCCTCCGCGAATGCCGATGCTTCGTCGGCAACCCCCCCTGCCCCTTCTACGCCCTCTCCACCGGCGCCTTCGGCCACCCCCATTCCGGATCGTGACCCGCCGTCACCCATGCGGGCCGCACGACGGAGGGGTAGGGGCCGCAAGCGCCGCGCCAGTGGTGACCCCGAAAAGTTCGAAGCCATAAGCCTCGCATCACCTTCCTCTCCCAAACACAAACGCCCCCTTCGCCCTACCGCCCCGGTGTCCTCACCGTCCCCACTGCGCAACCGTTATGCACGCTCCCCCCTGGGGTCCCCGACGGCCCTCGTGGTGGGGGCTGAGATACACCCCTCTCCGGCCCGGTCGATGGGCCCACTGGAGGGGGAACTCGCCCGCCTGGTCGGCGTGGGTGGGACGTGCACGCCCCCGCGCTTGACCCGCCCCATCTCCTCGACCTGCCCAATGCCTCTGGGTGAGGTATTATTTTCCACTCCCCCTCGTAGTCCTGCCTCCCCCGCACCTCCGGTGAAGGGAGGGGCATTCTGGATACCTCTCACATCCCCTTCTCTGCATCGCTCTCCCCCGGACGTCCGGGAGACTCCTCTTCTGGAGGACTTGCCGGCGTCTGGTTCCACATCGCCCCCTCGTCGGGGTGACCCTCGCCCTCGTTCGGCGTCCCTCGCTGAACTCCGGGGCTTTCCGATTCCCTCTTTAATCTCGGGCCGCCCGATCGGCCCACCCACCCCATAACCATCCTTTACGCTGACTTTCCTACCCCTCCCTATACCTCGCTCCTGCAGTGGAACATCCGCGGGCTCCTGGTAGGCCTCGAGTCTCTCCTCTCTCCTGGCCTCCAGGTGTCCGGCGTGTTTCTGCCTTCAGGAGACGATTCTGGGATCCCGTTCCCTCCCTCGAGTGTCCGGTTACTGCGGGCTCCCTTCCCCGCCTCTCGATGGGGCGGGGAGGGGGGGCGCCGCGGTCTTCGTGCACCGCTCCATCCCTTTCCGCCCCCTCCCGCTCCGTACAGTCCTGCAAGCTGTGGCCGTGCGCCTTTCCTTGGGGCGCCAGCTCACGGTCTGCTCTCTTTACCTCTCCCCTAACGTACGCCCTCCACCCGATTCTCTCCGTGACCTAATTCTTCAGCTTCCTCGCCCTTTCCTGATTCTCGGGGACTTCAACAGTCGGGACCCGGCCTGGGGGGACGTTTGCTCCACCTTTCTCTCCGGGACCCTTCTCCCTTATGGACGAGCTCGAGTTCACCTTTCTGAACGATGGCTCCCCAACCTGCCTTCACTCGGCCCACGACAGTTTCACCTGTATCGACCTTTCCCTGGTTTCCCTCGAAATCGTGACGGAGTTCACCTGGGAGGTCCTGCTGGATTCTTCCGGCAGTGACCATTTCCCAGTGTGTCTTACCCCGACCCGTCTCCTCCCCCCTACCTCTGTCCGCCCGCGCTGGCTGTTCGCCCTAGCAGACTGGGCCTCATACGCGAGGGGCACGGCGATCTCGCCATCAATTCCCGCCTTTCCCTCCGTCAGTGAGGCCCTCGCCTTCCTCGAGAGTAAGATCCTCTCGGCTGCCGCCAGTTGCATCCCCTGTACCTCTGGCTCCCCCAGGCCGCGAAGCGTCCCATGGTGGACCCCAGAGTGCTCCCATGCCGTTCAGGAGCGGCGCCGTGCCGGCCGCCGCTTCTACCGGACCCGCCAGCTGGAGCACAAGATAGAGTTTCAGCGCCTGAAGGCAGTGGCCCGTCGGGTCCTGAAACTGGCCCGGCGTACCTCCTAGCGGAGTTACGTGTCCGGATCTCCTCCTCGACTGTTTGGCGCAAGGTGCGTAGCTTTGAGGGGACCCGTGTCCCCCCTCGACCCCCGGTGCTTCGGGTCGGGGACGACGAGTTCGTCTCCGATCCGGAGGCCGTCGCGAACGCACTCGCGGCGCACTTCGCAGCCATCTCCAGTTCCGATTCCCCCCATTCCCGCCGCGACCCACCGGATTTTCCACCTCATAGGGATGACCCCTATAATCACCTCTTCCGCATGACGGAGCTTCGGGAGGCCCTCCGCCCCCGACGCTCCTCCGCACCCGGCCCCGATAATATCCCCTATGACTTGTTACGGCACCTCCACCCCTCTGCTCTCAGCTTTGTACTGGACCTCTATAACCGGATTTGGTTGGAGGGTTCATTCCCGGACCGGTGGCGTGAGTCCATCGTCGTCCCCATCCCGAAGCCCGATAAAGACCCCTCACTCCCGTCGAACTATCGCCCCATTTCCCTGACATGCTGCGCCTGCAAGGTTATGGAGGCGATGGTCGCCTCGCGGCTGTCCCTTACTCTGGAGGCGAGTGACCAATACCCTGCTACCCAGGCTGGTTTCCGGCGCTTCCGGTCTACCACCTACCCCCTCCTCCTCAGCCACGACGTGCAGGAGGCTTTCTCCCGGCGTCACTTTGTACTCGCCGTCTTTTTCGACCTCCAGAAGGCCTACGATACTACTCGGCGGAGCGCGGTCTTTGACTGCTTACGCTCCCTGGGCTTCGTAGGCTTTCTCCCCTCCTTTATTTATAACTTCTTGTCCGCCTGTTCTTTCCGCGTCCGCATCGGTTCTACCCTCTCTGACCGCTTTCCGTTGGAGGAGGGTGTCCCTCAGGGTAGTGTCCTTAGCGTCCTGTGTTTCTCACTAGTGATGAACACAGTCGCTACGGTCCTGCCTACTTCCGTTCGTAGCTCCCTCTATGCCGATGACCTGGCTATCTATTGCTCTGGCCGCCTCCCGTCTTTGGCTGAACGTCGACTCCAGCTAGCCATCAACGCGGTGGTTCGCTGGGCGTCCTCGGTTGGCTATGCTTTCTCACCCTCTAAGTCTTCCAGTATGCTTTTCCGTCCTCGGCGCCTCCGTCTGTCGCATACCTTCGCCCTTACCCTTGCCGGCACTCCTCTTCCCCTCGTCCCATCCGTTCGATTCCTGGATATGACCCTCGACGAATTTTTCGGTTGGGTTCCACACCTTAGGCGGTTGCGGCAATCATCTCGCCGCACCCTCTCCCTTTTGAGTCACCTGTCCCACATGACCTGGGGGGCGGACAGGCGTACTCTGCTGCGCCTGTACACCTCCCTGGTGCAATCCCGCATCGACTACGGATGTGTGGTCTACAGCTCCGCCTCCTCTCCGGCACTCCGTATACTGGATCCTCTTCTCCACCATGGCCTTCGCCTGGCGTCCGGTGCCTTCCGCTCGTCCCCTGTCGCTAGTCTTCAGGTGGACTGCGGACACCCCCCCCCCTGCCCCTTCGCCGGGGCCTTCTCATGGCGAAGTGTTACCTTCGCATCTGCCGCCTCCCGAGGTCCCTACTCTTCTCCGCGATCTCCCAGGCGCTACCCCGGCCTGACACGTGGCATTTCGCTGCCTCCCTGGCCGACATCTTTTCGTCCCTGGGGATCCCCCCACCCTCTATTCTGCCGTTCTCCTTCGGCCTGTCGCCCCCCTGGCTGACCACCCCTATCTGCCGCTGCCAGGCGCTCCGTGGCCTGCATAAGGAGTCTCCTCCTACCGTCCTCCGGTCTTCTTTTCTGGCCCATCTTCCTGTACACTCGGACGATGTTCCCGTCTACACCGACGGCTCGCGCTCCCCTGCAGGTGTCGCGGCCGCCGTCTTCTCCCCGTCGCTGTCACCTACCTCCCGGGGTATCCCCCTGCCGGTTCAGGCCTCCATCTTTTCCGCGGAGCTCTTTGCCCTTCCGGAAGCCCTCCGTCTGGTATCAGGTTTTTCGCGGTCTTCCTGTACCATCTTTTCGGACTCGCTGAGCGCCCTTCAAGCGCTCGAGCGCTATGATTCCCCGGACCCCCTCGTACGCATTATTCAACAGGAGTACCATGTCCTGCACACCGTTCACCGGATCCGGGTCACCTTCTGCTGGGTTCCTGCCCATGTCGGTGTTTCCGGTAATGAGGCGGCTGACCGCACAGCCCGGTCCGCCGCCTCGATGCCTCCCCTCCCCCGCCCGCTCCCCTTCTCTGACTATGTGCAGGTCTTTCGGTCCCTCTACGACCGCATATGGCAGCAGTCCTGGGACGATGCCACCGGAAATAAGCTCTGGTCCATCCGCCCCCACCTGTCATATTGGGCGTCCTCTCCACCGCTCCCGACACAAAGAGGTCGTCCTTGCGCGGCTTCGCATCGGCCATACGCGCCTCACGCACGGCTATCTTATGTCCCGGCAGGAGGCTCCTTGTTGCGCCTCCTGCCAGTCGCCCCTCACCATCTTTCACATCCTTGTGGAATGCCCCACCCTGTCGTCAGTACGTCGTCGCGCCTTCCCGTTCCCCTCTGATTTCCCCCTCCCCGATCGTTTACGTCTTATGCTCGCTGAGAGCCCTCTCTTCTCGCTTGACCGTCTTTTCCTTTTCCTCTCCCAATCTCGCCTCCTCTCTGAGCTTTAGGTGACTTCTCACCCGTCGTCTGCGGTCCTCCCACTTCTAGTGCCTTTCCCCCGTCTCCGTTTCTCTTTCTCATATTCTGCTTCGCCATGATATCCGCTAGCGTATAGCGGGAAATGGCGGTAAATGCCCCCCAAAAAAAAAAAAAAAAAAAAATTCATGTGAACAAGTTGTTTTCCTCCATGAATTTTGTCAAATCCACCACTAGGAATCGCCTTGGCAGATATGAGTGCATATGTGAGACTAAAGACCACTAAATATAAACCTCAGATCAAGACATTAGCAGCTAAAATAAAAGAAGTTTCTTACTAAAAATAGTAAGTAAATAAATTATTGTGACCCAATTTCGTTTTTTTTAAAATGAAAAGTAACAAAAATGACCCACTAGCAAAAAAGGTTCCCCACCACTGCCCTAGGGTATCATTTACATCTACTTTCCTAAATTTTCCATCCAATCGTGTATAAAGGAGCGACTTCTAAAAGTACTAAAAGGTTAAGTGTGGATGATTCTAAGACCCTTGAGTCGGCTAGCAGCGATGACTTAATGGATTTGAGTAAGATCATTAAGCAAACTGATCATGCTATCACTTCTTTTTGCAAGAAAACTTCCAATGAAGTTGTTCAAAGATTTAGATACTCAGGAACTATTTAGTCTTGCTCGACCCTTGAATTGTCCTACATCTCCCTCTAGGCCCACTACCAATAGTCCCGGACCCAGGGTTGGATTAAGGGCTTTGTAGGCCCTAGGCACTTTCATAATCATAGGCCCCAAGATAGATCTATAGATAAATATTTGCACTGTTTCCACTGTATAGGTCCTATAATATAATCATAGATCTACATAATATATGACTCTGATACTTTGATGCTATGACTATGATATTTTGTCTATAATACTTTGTCTGTGATACATACTTTGATACTATGATACTTCAAAACTATAATTCTTTGACTATGATACTATCCCTGATGAAAATTAGCATATCAAATGGATGAATGATGAAATTATTTAGTAGTAATTCAATTAAAGCAAATTATTAAGTTTGATTTAGCAGTTTCCTCCTCTCATTTTTGAGTCAGCTATTTTTTTGTAGGCCCTAGGCACTGTGCCTAACCACTGCCTATTGGATAATCCAGCCCTGCCTGGACCTGATATTCCTATTGAGTATGTGTCTTGCATTTATTTGAATAGCAAAGATTTGTCAGTTCCCTTAACCAAACTTAGTTCTTTTGGTGTTAAGAAGAGTATAGAGCTTATTACTGGTGAAATCTGCTACCTATTGTAGGTCTGGCTCATTACTCATTAATACCATCAACTTGAGACACACTCAGGCTCTCTTGAATACCAAATCAATTATGAATGGTCTATATGAAGTCGAGGCTAAGATTGCTTATAATTTGAATAAAATTCAGGGCATTATTTTTGTCTAGGAACTCCTTAATTTATCAGCTGAGGAAATTTTGACTGAATTAAAGTTTTCTACCAATGTGCTGTCCTTGGTATAAAACAATTAAATAAAGGTTGAGAGAAGATTCCTACTTTTGGTGGGAAAACTTTTCCTAGTAAACTACTTTGTGGATATTTACCATATGATGTCAAGTGATATTACCCTAATCCTTTACTTTGTTTTAAGTGTTGCAGATATGGACATGGGACAAGAACCTGCACAAACAGTAACAGATGTCTTAAATGTGCACAAGATCATGATAAAGAGACCTGTGTATTACCTGGTAGAGATGTTTCTTGTATTAATTTTAAAGCTTCTCATTTTGTTAATTCTCGATGGTATCCCATTGGATCAGAGAGAGTGAGATTATTTGTGTAAAAATTGATGATGATTTGTCTTTTCCTGAAGCTAGACACAAGTACTTTTCTCAGTTATCTCCTCAGATCTCTTCTACATCTTATGCTCAAGTAGGTACCCAGAACTTGTCTAAATCTCTTGCTTGTATGTGTCAGTTTGAACTCAGTGTGAATTATATCTAGCCAGTAATGCAGTTCCATTTATCTACCTCCACATCTGAATCTTACAAGGCAGGAATTTGAGTATGTTCTGTTGAAAGTGCCACAACCAGTCCTACTGATGGGAGATTTCAGTAGCCATCATATCTCCTGGAGTCCACATAATAGTTTGTATTAAGGGTAACTTACTGACAGAGCTGTTTACTAATCTAGATTTATATGTTCTGAACTCTCCAATCCCAACTTATTGTGCTGAATTTAGGGGACATTTTTCAAGTATTGACTTAACTGTTGCTTCTTCTGGTTTATTTCAGCAATTATCTTGGACTGTGTTACCAGACTTATATGACAGTGATCATTTCCCAATTTTTCTTGACACAACTGAGGAGTTGTTGGTTTTTAAAAGGCTAAAATAGAAGATAGGTAGTTCTTTATTGACCTTTGAAGCCAATCTCTCTCCCTCCAGTTGATTTTTGTAGAAGAGCTGTTGATGAAAATTGTTGTAATATAACAAACTCACTCATTGCTTGTGCATCTAAATATATTCCCTGATCTTTGTCAACAGTGAACTTTAAATATAGTAAATACTAGTGGAATGATACCTGTGCTGAAGCTCTTAGAGTTAAAAAGAGCAAGACTTTTTGTTGTTAATCCCATACAAGAAACATTGGTCATCTATCAAAAAGCAAAAGCATTGGCTTGTAGAGTTGTTAGACTATCTAAGAAGAACTCAAGGGGGGATTTTGTACAGTCTATATCCTCAAATTCTACAGTGAGGTTTGGAATAAAATACAGCACTTTAGTACCAATAAGGGAGCTAGGGGTTCTTTGGTTTTAAAGTCGAGGTATTTTATATGCTGATCCAGTTGACACTGCCTAGATTTTAGGTAGCAGTTTTGCAAACCCCAGTAGCCTTGAACCTTTGTTGAACCTTTTGTCTCTCATATGGTGGAATCTGAGTGTCCCTATTCATTTTGAATCAAGTGATACTAACTACAACTCTCCTTTTACCATATATAAATTGGAAAGAATTCTTAAGGATACTAAAGTAACAGCTCCTGGTAGAGATGATATTGTTATCCTTTTCTATCTAATATGACCCCACAAAATAAAGAAATTTTACTAAAGTTTTATAACTTTTTATGGTTACGAGATGTCTTTCCAGATTGCTGGAAAGAAAGCATTTTAATCCCCCTGTATAATAAGCCAGGTAGACCTTCTACTGACCCTACCTCTTTTAGGCCTATAGCATTAACAAGCTGTCTGTGTAAAGTTATGGAGAAAATGGTATCTTTTAGACATGAAATTTTTAGAAGAGAAGAATGTCTTGTCTCAGTTTCAGAGTGGGTTCAAGCATAGATTTTCAATGATAGATATCCTTGTTTGATTGAAAAATATATAAGGGACTCCGATAAAGGGAGTCCTTTTTGAGAAATGAATGTCTTGGCTGTGCTCCTTGATATTGAAAAGGTTTATGATACTGTCTGGCTTCATGGTTTACTTCAAAAACTATAAATTTGAGTTAAAAGGCCATCTTCCAAGATTTATCCAAAATTTTATTTCTTACCACCATATTAGAGTTTTAGTTGGAAATTATATTTCCAATGTGTGTAAATGAGACACTATAGTTTTTCTTTATGAAAAAGAAAAAATTATGGTGTTTGTCATTTACCATTACTTATTTGGATTATAGTGGACCTAATTTTCCCAGATGAGTTCCTTGTTCCATGCACAATCTGTGTGTATCATAAAAAACCTCAGGGGACCATTCTGAGTTACACACACACACAACACAACACAACATAACATACATCTAAATAATAATTATACAAAGTAATCAATGTTTTATATTTTCCCTATCAGGTTAGTAAATTTACAGATATTTTTATTTGAATGATGAGTAATGATATTGAAGCTAATGAAAATGATCCTGAAAACAATGGAGTGGATGTTCAAAAGCCTGAAAAAATGTTCACTTTGAAGAAATGGAATGCTGTTGCCATGTGGAGTTGGGATGTAGAATGTGATACGTGTGCAATTTGTAGAGTCCAAGTCATGGGTAAGTTTACTTATTTTGAGTGTAATGTTCATTTCAACATTGTCTGTACCAGTCTTTAATAAAGTTGTATTTAAAGATTAAAATACTGTAATCAAGGATTTATAATGAAAATTAGGCAAAAATTATAAGGTAACAAAATTCAGTTCTGAGAGAGGCCACTCTACTAATTTCTCCATTGGTTGAATTTATATTGCAATTTGAATAACGGGATAATAGCTAATTTTTATATGCTTGTGTATGCAGTATACTGTATATTGATCATAAGTCTGAGTTCTCTCTCTTAATGCATTGAGACCTATTTCAGCCAAGCTGAAACAGATTGAACAAACCAGTTTAATATAATTTACATAACAGTATGCTAATTTTTTTTAGTAAAAACATTTTATGCCCCATGTGAATAAATATAGGAGTGAACCTGTGTTAATACTTGTATAGTGTGGAAAAGCATGGTTAAATTTCTCTTGTATACAGGGCGTCCCAAAAAAATGTATACACACTTTAAATAATTATAAAGGCAGTGTTTATTAAAATACATTTCATTTTCAAAATGTAATAGAATCTACAGACATTATTTAATTGTTTTGTCAATGCCTGTTTTCAAACTGACGTCCATTCTGGTCCAGGCACTGCTGATAACGCGAAGCAATGGAATCGCAAACATCACGAAACATTTCGTTTGGTATTTGTGTGCATTCTCGTTCAATGGCTGCTCTTAATTCAGCGACTGTTGCAGGTTTTATAGCGTAGACTTTGTCTTTTAAGTATCCCCATAAAAAAAGGTCTAGTGGTGTGAGGTCTGGTGAACGCGGAGGGTATTCTACGAAACCCCTTCGTCCAATCCACATCCACATCGTGCCAAGTACCACTCGCAATACTCCACTCTTCGGTCCGGATCATCATCTTTATTAATAGCATGGACTAATCTTGGAATGTAACTTTTCCATTGACAGCGCTTCAAAATGCGTTGGACAGACGATTCTGAGATTCCTACCTCACGACTCGCTTGCCGCACAGATTTTCTTGGACTTTGGTGATACGTTTCCAGTACTCTTTCTTGCTTTGTGGGGCTTGTCGATGTCCGTGGTCTTCCGGAACGCTTCTTGTGGACATTCTGAACAGTTCCATCGGCTTCAAACTTATCTCTAATTCGAGTGATGGTAAGTCGCGTTGGTGGATCTGTTTGAAACTCCCTCCTAAACTGTCTTTGCACTTCAACTGCGTTTTCACACTTCCAGTAGCATTTTAGAATGAATTTCCTTTGTTCAAAGCTTAGTCTGACTGCCATTATTAATTCTAATGGGTTTAACTTGGAAAGAAAGAAACATCAATTGAGCTATCAGCTGTTAAAGTGTGTACATTTTTTTGGGACGCCCTGTAGTTTGATGGGATCTATGGACAAACTAGACACGCTTACAACATGGTATCATATGTGGTACCTTTACTTCTTAATTAAATCTAAATTATTAATTAGTTGAATTAAATATCTATACAAAATTGCCTCGGGATTGGTGACATAGCCTATTGGGGATGAAAATAATTGCCATACATACATAGAACTCATATGTAGGCATTGGGCCCAGTGGCGGTTCCTCATATGGGCAATATGGGCAGCCGCACAGGGCGGCATTTGTGGAGGGGCGGCATGAGCGCCTGCAAAAAAAATAAAAATAAGAATAAATAAATAAAGAAATAAATAAAAATAGTTTATTTATGGCAGTTGTGCAATTTAATTTGTATTTTTCCTGTTCATAGTATCATAATTACATTCTCTTAAGTGAGTTATTCTATTTACGTGATGAAGGATTTGTAAAATTCAGAAATTTGAGTCTTTGTTTTGGTTCTGAAGTTCCAACAATTAGTCCAATAAAAAGTTATTTTGTGAAAGAGTTATGTCTGTCCTTTATTTTGGGGGATTCGAATGTGTGTGTGTTGGCGAACAGGGGGGGGGGGGCGCTGAAGGTGAGGTTCGCCCAGGGCGTCATGTAAGCTAGGACCGCCACTGATTGGGCCTGCTTGACAGCAAGAAAACCAAATTTATTATTTCGTGTTAAAAATTTTCCACTGCTGACTCATGAAAATTACATCGAGAGAAGAGTTAACAAACTTTGCAAATTCAGCAAATACTAAAATACGAAGATTATATTATATCGGCTCGCTCGGAGCTGCTTATGTTACAGCGATGCTTTAAGCAAGGAAGATGTACTGTACTTTATCTTCCTATAAGTTCTGAGTGAAATCCTCATAATATAAAACCTAATAACTATAAAAAGGATAGGCTTATTCCTTCAGGTGTTTAAATAGTGACTGCCAATATTAGTTACATCAAATCAACTCGTTGTGTAACTTCACCGTACCGCGGCCCTGCATCGAAAAACATCGTCGCGTCCTATGAACAGAAGCGAGGCCCAATGAAATAATAAGGTAAGGCAATTCCTTTCTTTACCATTAGGCAGCGCAAATACTGAAGGCAAATAAACATAGAGGTCCTTTAAAGACTTACATATACATAACTCTCTAATGAAAAAATGTAGGGCTTTTGTCGTTAACTCTCCACTGAAATCTGCTGGAAATTTCCAACGGATGAGGGTATCAGGCAATCAACCCATAGCCCTATATAGTTTTTTTCACAGGATCCTTACATTCATTACATAGAATTTTTTACACATAACCTGGTTTAATATTGATACCACTGTCTTCATTTACACCTCACAAATTGTTTCCCTTCCTCTGTTTCTCATTAGTGCTCATGCCACATTTATATAAAGTTTATGCACACATTTACTAATTACGAAAGTAACTGTTTTATCATTTATGCAACCTTCATCTTCTACTCACAACTACACACTCACTATTATATTTACTGCAAGTTCTTTTATAACCTCTAAATTTTCCTCATTCACCACGATATTACATGCTGACTCATTCTCTTTTGTTTACACCAGAGCTTTCCAAACTTTTAACGTTGGCGACAAACTATTTAGGCATAACAATTTTCACGACATAAATTAATTTTTGTTATCAAATATCAGATAATTTTTCAGTAGGTGGTTTATCTTGTAGCCGATTTTGTTGATAGAAAAATCAAAATTTTCAAAATACAAAAAACACTAATGTGTCGCGACACACCAGTTTGGAAAGCTCTGGTTTACACCCACTGTCATTAATCTCCTTTCAGAAATGTCAACAGCTTGTAACTTCTCCCCCTAATTCATTCTCTGATTCACCCAGAAGCATCAGTCCAGGCAATTTGTAGTTAGACCTGGGCAAAATTGCTTCAGAAGCTTTCTAAACTGTTTCCAGCTCAGGAACCATTGCCGAATAACATATCCAAAATCCGACAAAATTGGACCCCGGGAACACCCCCAAAAATGAAATTCAAAATGGCGGACTGGATGTTTCCTACGAAAAAAAAAATATATATAATTTACGCTTTTATTTATAGAGATACATTTGATGCTTTTTCTTTCAGTTGTAATGTTTTAAATAATTCAACAATATACAACACAACCAGTTATTACGCAAATATAATGTTATATAGCTTTTTACAGATTTTTATAATCAATAATACAACAATTATTTTTTCCCAGTTTCAAGTTATGTTCATTACAGAAGAAGTGATACCTGGTCACAAACATACAGAAATTAATCCTCTTCATCACTATCATCGGATAGATTACCGGTACTTGGGTTGTTATCGCAACCACTGATTTGGCACTCGCCACAAGCGGCTGAACAGGGCATTCCATTACGCTTGCATCCACATCTTGAAGTAGCACATTTCGTCTTGCAGGAGCAGCGGATCATGTTGAGTAGATAATTTGGAGCTGGTGGCTTGTCGCAGGCTGTAGGGTAGTAGGAATTATTCTTTACATACCAACCCCACTGTTCTGCATCGATCTTCTCTTCTGTAGACTTCCAGATTAGTATTTGAAAGTATGTGCGAAAGCTGTGGTACTTTGTGGACGCATCGGTAGGTGGCAAACGTTCGGGTGTAACAAAAGATTTAGCTGTAGCTACCTTTTCAACTAACATTCGATGGCGTAGTGCGTTAGTGGATTCAAGTGTTTTGCAGCCATACAACAGAAGCATTGCCTTTCTTCCAGCGGCTTCAATGTCAGAGTGTTGGCAACAATCAGAACAGAATGTATTTGCAACTGAACGGAGTTCAGCCACCTTCATCAGTGTGTCGAATGCTTTGGCTTTACCGATCGAAAAAATTCTGGATGTGCTATCACAGCCCGTGAAAGCATGCACAAACAGGAGATACTTGCAGATGTCATTGCCTAACAATGATTGAATGCTGAGAATATCATACACAGGATTAGGAGATGGTCCCCGTCTTATATCGCTGCGATAGTACAACTTGAAACCACTGTCCTTGGCATGGTACAGAAGGAGAATCAGCAAGTCGGTGTCTTCCCCTATTACTGTTGTAGTTGCATTTTCTGATGAGGAAACTGCTGCATGAACGATGTCCACATCAGCATCCCCATCTGCGTTGTGAACAGTACACCCGTGCTTCTTCAACATCTCACCTACGAGGGAAATAAATGCTTGCTTGCTTGTTTTCATTAGCCAAGAAGTGTTCCTTCTGGCCAACAAACTTCATGCTTGGACTGAGATTCACATTTCTGCTTCTCTTGGTGCTGCGTCTTCTGTGGGTCATGTCCTTGATCGTAGGAGAGCTGCTGTAGCCATCAAAAACAATGATTGCTTTTCCATATGTTTTCAGAGTGAAATCGGCATATGAGTTGGCGATGCTGTCATATGTTTCATCTTGACGCCAGGAAACACGATGTAGTAGAGATCCACCATCCAATACGTACTGGTCTGTGCACTGAATTTCTTGAACTTCTTCCATGCGTAAAGTGTCATTGTATTTGATTATTGCATGAGCTAGCTGAGACTTATCGGGTTTCCTCAAGATACTTCGTGATTCGAACAATGCAGGAGGATGTGCACACAGTTCGTAACACATGACATCTTCAAGATTCATGTCTCCGCCAGTGGCAACAGTCATCATTTTCTGAAACAGTAGTGCAGGATCTACTTCTATATCTGAAGCATCAGTGATCACAACGGCAGAAGCAGATCCTAGTGTTTTCACTTTGTCAGATCTTTTGGCAGAATATGTAAAGGCTTGTTTCCCAATCATTTTTACGACAATGTTCGTACCGATTGAATGCAATTGATGAACGTTAACTCCAGGATCAGCAGTTAGCCCTGTTACAATGTTGCAGAGACCCGAGGTAGAATGGAATGGGGATAAGGATTCCAGACGTTCAAGTACTTTCTTCATGTCATTACTATCCCTGATTTGTCTACTTCCCCTCATTTCCTTGTGCTGTTCACTACTTTCCAACAAAACTCTGGTGTATTCCTGCATTGCTAAGTTATAAGTGGAACACAGAGGCATAGAAAAGAGCCACGTTGTCCTTTGGATGTCTGTAAATCCACTTCCGCGTGTCAGTCCGCCTCTGCTTTTCAGGGAACGCATTAGTACTTGTTCTATCACCAGGTCTGTGCCGAGTCCGGCCCATAATCTGTCGCTTCTTCTTACCACAAACTTACCTTCCTGGAACATTTTGTTAACGGCTGGATTTTCAGAAGGCAAACTTAACATTTGCTGCAGGTACAGGTATATCGATTTCAGGTAATTGTGATGTCCGGCTGCTGCAATTATGGGGATGGTCTCCAGCATAGCTTGCAAGTGCAAATCCCACGAGCCGGTTCTGTCTGCTGTTATCAAGGAACGTGCAATGTTGATCATTCGCTGATATTCCAACCAGAGTTGACTTGTTTGCGAAGTAGATTGTAGGTCAGTTTTCTTCGCATCCAAAGTGGTAGCAATCTGAGACAATGCATTCGAAGATTCCACATCCTTAACTGATTGTTTGGCGGTCATAACATCGTCGAGCAGGTCACAAGCTTCCTTATGGAGGTCATGAGGAGTTCCATCTTCATTACGAGGGAAAACGTCTGCGACTAGTAAGGTACTAAGAGCTGCATCTAGTATCATATGACCACGTATCGCTCTTGAAACAGCTTTTCCAGACATCATGTGTTGCACGGCATTTGGTCCGTATATTTCTTGAAGTACTTCAGACAATCCTGAACCATTCATAAGAGTACCGACTGCTCCCAAAAGATTCATCAGAGTGTGAAATGATCCCAGCATTAAAACAATGTCCTGCAGGTCTCTCTGTTCATTGATGATTTGGGAAGCTTTCCAGAACAAAGGCTGATCAAAGGTAATAATGCATGGGACTTTTTGATCGCGTGCTATCTTGCTCAAATATAGTAATGTCGAAAATATGCAGGTCATGTCAGTTGGCGACATATCTATGATGGGAAGGAACGTGATCGACGCCACACCTGGATGTGAGACACTTGATCCACCGTGAATTGCCTGCATTGTTCCGGACCAACTTGGACCTGATCTTTCTGCTGAAGATATCTGCCAGAGAAGACTAAGTCGACTTATGGTGGCAGTGGGTACTGGAAGTTCGCGGAATGAGATGTCCCTCAACATGCTTCTCGCGTGTCTATATTCCCTAATGTCAACGGTTGCAATCTTCTTAATGTCATTGTCACCAACATTACGCCTGTGAATAGAAGGGTGGATCTTGATCTTCGGAGTTATTGCGGCACTCATACCCATTCCATGAAAGGTATTCTTCCCATCCAAAGTGCAGACATCATGATCGACGTTATCTGCTGCTAGAAGGACTGCAGTGTTTTCATCAACAGTAAAAGAGCCAGACCCACTTGCCAGCGCCGCGTTTCTTTCGAATCTTGTTACTTCTGCATACGACGAACAGTAACCCAGCTGATGGAGAACGTCAATAAGGTACCTTGACCTAAAGTTGTGGTGTAGCTGAACCGACAAACCGATCTGTAGTGGACATAGTAATCCTCTAGGACGGGTTGCTTGCATAATGCTCTGCCCAATTGCACCTATTTTTCTTGAAGCATCCTGTCCCGCAAATGCTTTTGATAATAGCAATTTCAGACTGTTGGGAATGTAATCAAGAGCACTTTCTGCAGTGATGTCATTTGGAGATGGATACACATCTTTTCTAGGCGAGTCGACAGACTTGATATCACTTCTGATTATTTTTGCAGCAGCTTCTACTAGGTAAATCTTCTGTAGCTCTATATCTATATCACATTCTTTCGACTTTTTGTGATAATCTATAAGAATTTCATTAGCTGTCTCTCGTAGTGTTACTACATCTGCCTTCCCACTTTCACCTGATATTATGATCTTGTCTCCGTAACGTTCTAAAAGCTTTCTCTTCATGTGCCTGCGTTCGTAGACAGAGCTCTGACTTCCTTGAAGATATTCCTCCATTTTGGAAATTAGGTCTCCAATCAACAGTTGTTCATCATCATTCTCTTCCAGGTAAGCACAGGTCTGAAGGAATGCTTGGTGTTGCTCTTCATTAGTTGGTCTCCCTTTCTTCGAATCATGATCGTCGGAGGAGTATGCGCGAGGAATGTTTTTTTTTTCACTTCGAAAATTTACGCTGCAGGTGTGATGGTAGACAATCTGCAGCAGGAAGATCACGAAGATAATACTCCAGACGGCCTTTTACATTAAACGACCATTCATCGCAGCGGCTTTCACAGCACCTTTTTATGGTTTCGGAGAACTCTGTAGTTCTTATTTTGACATGCTCTGATTTTGGTTTGTGTTTGGAAAAAAAGTCCACAAAGGTATCACAAAACAAACAGTGAGTAGCACTGGAAAATGCGTATTCATGAAAACGAGCACTTTTCCTTGGTATTGCCTCGGCTGCGGTCTGTCGCTTCTTTATTTCAATGGTCTTTTTATCCGTAAACCTTTTCCTACATACAACGTGAACACTTATTCCAGCTGTTGCAACAACATCGCTTCCACGGCTGCGGCTGGATGCATTTATACCATCTGCTCCTTTTTGCGAGATGTGAACCACTTCCTGTCCGCTGTCCAATTTCTCCTTACAAATCACGCACAATTCTTCAGGGGTCTGCATTCTTGAAGGCGGACGCACACCGAGTCAGCCGTACACCGAGTCAGTCTGAAACAGAAAACACAAATTAATAACTGTGTTGCAGTATTTAAAAGGAGTACATAATAACAGTTTTAAAGAAAATGACAAGCACAAATACGCAGATTTGATAGTGGGTAGTAGGAATTAGAGTTGTATATAATATAAGTTTATAAAGATGTAGCAATGTCCATTCTCACATACACTCCATACAGTATATTTTATTTACATTACGTGACGTCATAGTTTAATACTAGCCGCGTAATACAATTTTTAGTGTCATATAGGTTAATTTAGAAACGAAAATGTGTTTTAAAACATTTTACTGATCAAGAAAAACGTCATAACACTCTACAAAGCGAAATTAAAATTTATTGTATTTCGTAGGAAACTGCCAGTCCGCCATTTTGAATTTCATTTTTGGGGGTGTTCCCGGGGTCCAATTTTGTCGGATTTTGGATATGTTATTCTGCAATGGTTCCTGAGCTGGAAACAGTTTAGAAAGCTTCTGAAGCAATTTTGCTCAGGTTGAAGCTATTTTTGCTCTAGATTGCCTGGACTATCATCATATCAGCATACAGTACCTACATCAGGCATGACACCCACCACTCATTTTCTTCCAAATTCAAATTTACTCTCTTCAACATTCATATTTTCATTGCATATTACCCATCCACATACACAATAAACAGCTATATCGATGTCACATCCCAGAACAATAACTCAGATTGTACTGCAGTATTGAATAAGACTTACTTGGAGAGGTAGGAGCTGATTAGAAGGTCCAAGTGCTAGAGTTTCCACTATGAAGTCTCGATTGTACTTTGGATCTTTGTGGAAAACCTAAGGTCTCAAAGGTGAAACCAACAAGGCTATAGGCCATAGGGCCTCTGGTGCATGATCCATTTGAAATGGAAAACAGTTCGCATGGAAAGTATGGGCTGTAGTTGCTTTGATGCTCTTGAAATGTGAAGGAGGTCACACCAATTAGCTTATTGAATTGTGGCTTTATAAAGTATTAGTCATTTACTTTAATATATTTGTAAGGTCTATTCTGTTTTCAGTTATATATTCAACTAGAAATGCAGTATCGTTTTTTTCACTCATAATTGTGTGTGGACTCGCTTATGATCAGTAAAATATACTGTATATACAGTATTATTAATAATTTTAATGCATATATTAACAAATTAACTAATAGCAGAAGAAAGGCTTCACTTTTTCATAAAGCACCACTATGACCATACACCTATTCAGGGTATGAGCAGATCACAGCATCATTTCCAATTATACAGAAGGTCAGCATAATAATAATGACTTCTATGCATGATTCATTACCATTAAAAGCAACAGTACTTTGTTATAATCCAATATGAACTGTCAAATTCATAATAATTTCCTTGATTGTAGTTGCATTGCCGACACTCCTCGCTCTATAGGTCCTGATGCATGATTCATCAGGAGCAAGATGCATTGCAAGTTTATTATATATATAATCACCAAAAAAAACTTTCACTATGAAAAATGAGCTTAACCTATTAATTAACAAATAAATTTTTTTAATGCAGATGCTTGTTTGCGGTGTCAGGGCGAAAATAAACAGGATGAATGTGTCGTCATTTGGGGAGAATGTAATCACTCGTTTCACAATTGCTGCATGAGTCTCTGGGTTAAACAGAATAATAGATGTCCATTATGTCAACAAGAGTGGTCCGTACAACGAATTGGCATATAGTGAACTAAAAATGTTATTCCTTAAACTTGTATAGTCTTTCCTTGAACTATAAGTATTTTCCTACATTGTTCCAAGAGTATAGTTTAAAATGAAATGTGCATTATTTTTGTATGTACTTAAGGCTTGTATAAGAAATAGTTTAAATTTTATTTGTATTTAGGTTGAAGGTTTGAGATGTAGCGCATATTCAGTATTTTGGTAAATATTTGTTTTAGGTACAGTATTTTTTTTTTTTTTTAAGATTATATATTTCCTTAACTTGCATTTTCTTTTTAATTTCGCCATCTTTACATCGTCATTAAAGAACAAAATTCCATTGGCTTTTGAATCCATTTCAAGAGCCAAGTTGTAATATATTTTACCACAATAACGAATAGTTCCCACGTATGAATTACTATTAAGCTTAATTAAAAGTGATGTAAGTATTAAGACCATTTCAATAAACCTTGAGAATTTATTTTGCTTTTATCATCATCTTTTATTGAATTATAAATTTAAAAAGTTCAACGTTCTGATTTTAGTCAGTAAATTGATAGTTAATATTTTAGACGACTGGTTAGTGGCTGATCAAGGGAGCATGTGGCCGCATGCTCCTTAGAGTTGTACTTGTACTGGCTTATCAATCACCCTTTCAAGTTCAAAGAATCCGCATACCCCTTTTGTCTTGCTGGATCCGGCACTGTAACTGGTTTGAGTAAAACCGACTTGACACCTTTAAGCGATTTTTTGACGAGACAAACGAAAGTCGAGCCAAATTGTTGTAACTTAGTGATAAAAAATTTCGCCTACTATTTTAGTTTTGTATTTTACAAAAGATTATTCCTTGTTGTTGTTGTTGTTATTATGCAATTCAATTTAAAAATTTAGTCACTTCTGTCTTTATACGAGATTTTGGAACTTTTTAAGCGTTGTTAATCGATGAGGTGGAGGATTTTGACTCGACAAAATATATTTAAAAACTTTCTAAATAATTATTTAATCTTGTTTGAAAGAAGAGAATTAATTTAAGTATCATAATTATCATTATTCTAATGGTCTCATGCAGGGCTGTGGAGTCGGCACATAAAAAACCGACTCCGACTCCTCAATTTTTTGTCTATCCGACTCCGACTCCGAAGGTATATTAATTCTAAATCTGCTATGATGATAATTACACAAGAGGCATTTCATCACCACCACGTGAAGCATCATCATCTGTGGTCATTGTTACGGTAACTGTCTGTAGTAAAGAATCTTGTAAGTGGTGCTTGTCGTTCAGTAGATTTCTGATCTTTTGTTAACTTTGATGAAGTAGTTGGAAGGTTTTTATTACTATCTTTCTCAATGACAACTTCTAAAATTTTGGGATGGAAACACTGCAAATGTCTTTTCAAATTTGATGCTCTGGTTGGTGCATTTTTATCAGAGCCAGTAAAACCACTGATTTTGGAAGTGTCTTTGCCATTGTGAAAGGGGTTTTAGACTTGAAAGTTAAAAACTTATGAAATTTAGAAAGAACTCTAAATTAAATAAGCATTAAAAATAAAAAATATTATCTGAAAAGAAAAAATGAATTAATGGCATTAGTGTCTGAAATGGAAAACATTGTTTATTATTATTTAAGTGGTTTAACCACCATAGCTGCCAGTGATATCACACACAAAAACATATTTTATTAAAATTTATATTGAGGTCGGAGTCGGTACATTTTTACCGACTCCGACTCCAGCACCACCAAAATTGCTTCACTCCGACTCCACGACTCCGACTCCACAGCCCTGGTCTCATGTTCCCAAATGCATCTTTATGCAATTTTTATTCGGAATCATGTTATACCTTTTCTTTAAGCATTCCTTAATTTCCTAAATACCTCCGTTCGCACCTTCCTCCTAAAATTACTTTCTTTTCATTGTTTTAGTCTCTCCCTGATACTTTCACAATGGATTTTCAGAAACCTTAATTACAGTCAAATGACAGTTGAATATCCACATAATAGTGGAAATTCTAATACTTTATTCTTAATTTCTTAGTAATTAAATACTTTTAGATATGGCCATAATCAGATATTAAATTCCCCTTGTAAAGAAGGGGTGCGAAAATAGACGCATAAGTGGGAGGCGCCACTAGAAAAATTTGCTGATTCCTGGAATAAGGTATGGTCGAACAACGTAAATAATTTTCTCACTTAAATGAATCCTCCCGGGGTGGCCACCTCGTCATGGTGGGAAAGATTGCGTGTTCTGACCTAGTGGGCTATGTTGGGGAGGCTCAGCCCCGTAAGAGAGAGTCCAGGGATATCTTCCGGAAGTGGCGTCCTTAGGGTGTCACCGTGTTGAGTGTCCGGGCCGGTGGGATTGAGGGGCTAGGGTCTTTGCACCATTTGCGGCAAACTTTCGTTATCAGGCGGGCTCCGTTTTCAAACCGACAGTGTGCCCCCTGGGAACAAAGTACCTCGTCCCCTACCAGTAGGAAAGTTCCTCGCGTTCTCTAGATCCGTTCTTTTTTTCGATACTTTCATGGATTCAGTTAACTCTTCTACTTGCACTCGGGTGGTGGGCGACTTCTACCAATGGAAGCCCACATCTTCAGGGGGTCATTCGCGTTCACTTTATTCTAAGAAATCTCGGTCGTCTTACTCCCATAGGACTCTCAACTCTTTCGCAAGGGCCGTCGGCTGATGTTGCCTACCCTTAATTTTTGGTTCTCCGTTCTTCCGCCTCTCCTCCCCTCTCGCATTGTGACATTTTCGAAGTTTGAGTACTCCATTTCCCGTTGCAGCGATCCCTTTTTTGCGTTTGCGTTTTCTTCCAATCCTTCCTTGGTCCCCACTTGATTCGACCGTTTGGTCTTCGAATGGCCCTCATCCTCTCTTTTCTGAGTGAAAGGGCGAGTGCTCCCCTCTACCTTCCTCTCCACGACACCGAAGTCACAGTTCCTCCCTCCACTATTGTTTCTATCCCACTCTTCCCATTTTCACTCTATTCCTGTGTTCACTGATGGCTCTCGCTAGCCACTAGGAGTGGGTTGCGCAGCAGCCTTTCCGTGGTGATTAAATCAAAATCTCAACCCCCAGCGCGGATTCCGTCTTCACGGCGGAGCTCTCGGTTATTCTCTTGGCCCTTCGACTTCTTTCTCAACTTCCTTCTACGTCCTTTGTTATTTATTCAAACTCCGGTAATGCCCTTGAGACCATGCTCTCTTGTCTCCCACCACCCACTGGTGCGACAGATCCAGGATTAGCTTGTCCTCCTCTATCACGCCTAAAGTCAGTTGCCTTTTACTGGGTAGCTTCCCATGTCGGTGGCGAGAGAGGTTGGCCTCCCTGCGTTTTGACACCAACACACTTCTAGCATCGGACTTCGCGTGTTTTCCGGGATGCACTCCTCTGCCAGTGGGAGGACGTGTCAGAGAACTTCCTGAGGGCCTTGAAACCCTCGATTCATCCGTGGCCTTCCTCGTTGGAGACGGGCCAGGTGCCTGGTGACTGGAGGGAAGCCAACGTGACCCCTATCTTTAAGAAAGGGGATCACGAAAGTCCAGGGAACTATCGTCCCATTAGTCTCACTTCAGTTGTAGGTAAATTATTAGAGGGGATAATAGCGGATAGGATCGTTGACCATTTGGATTCCCACAAGCTGCTTGGGGACTCCCAACATGGGTTTAGACGGCATAGGTCGTGTCTCACCAACTTGCTCGAGTTTTTCCACGTCATGTTGGGTGAGTACGATAAGAGTAGGGCGATTGATATACTTTATCTCGACTTTCAGAAAGCCTTTGATAAGGTACCTCACCGCCGGCTAATGGCGAAAGTGCGCGCGCTGGGTATCGGTGGGGAAATAGGTAGGTGGCTTGAAAACTGGCTGAAGAATAGGCGGCAGAGGGTTGTAATTAAAGGTGCTAGTTCGGGTTGGGCCTCGGTCACTAGTGGGGTTCCTCAGGGTTCCGTTTTGGCCGCTGTTGTTTATCATTTACATAAATGATATCGACGGTGGCATCGTCAGTCGGATCGCAAATTCGCTGATGACACCAAGCTTGGGGCCAATGTTGGGACGCCCGAAGCGATCGAGGAACTGCGTGCGGACCTAGGTAGGATAGAGAGTGGTCCGAAAAATGGCAAATGCCGTTTAACTTGGGTAAATGCAAAGTGATGCACATTGGCTACGCCAATCCCAAGTCGGACTACTCGATGTTAGGCAGTAATATCGAGGTGACTGATTTAGAAAAGGACTTGGGTGTGCTAATTAGCAGCGACCTTAAGTTTACGAAACAGTGTGTAGAGGTGGAAAAGAAAGCCCAGAAACTATTGGGTTATATCAGGAGGCAATTTCAGTTTCGGAACAAGGAGATTGTGCTCTCACTGTACAATTCCCTTGTTCGGCCGTACCTGGAGTATGCTGTGCAGTTCTGGTCGCCCACCCTCAGGAAAGATATTGAGAGGCTGGAGCGAGTGCAGGCGAGGGCCACAAAGTTAATCCCTTCCGTTAGGCATATGGGCTACAATCGACGGTTACGCGCCCTGAACTTGTTTTCGCTTGAAACTCGGAGGCTGCGCGGTCAACTGATCGAGGTTTTCAAGCTCTTACGAGGGTTCAACGATGTCGATTTTAGAAGTATGGTTAGTTTAAATGATAACCCAACTCGCAACAATGGTTGGAAGTTGGATTTGAAACGGTTTAGGACTAGTGTGTGTGGGAATTACTTTACGTATAAGATCTGTGACACATGGAACAGGTTACCTTCGGAAGTTGTGAACAGTTCCTCTGTGGATCAGTTGAAGAAAAGGTAGACGAAATCTTGCACACTATTTGAGTGTGTAAAGACATTTAGGACCTCAGTCTGCGGAAATTTCTTTTCCTATAAAATAGTTAATATCTGGAACCAACTTCCCTCAGAGGTTGTTTCCAGTCAAAGTGTAAATCTGTTTAAAAATAGGCTAGACAAAGTACTGAACACACTCATAGTTTAAGATTAAAACCTCAGAAAACTCTGCAGGAGTTCGCTTGCTCGGTGTCTCTGTGAGCAAGCTAAATATAGAGCTATTTATATATTCTCCACTTTCCTGTAAAATTTCCTTGGCTACTTTTCCAGGGTCAAGGTATTTTCTTCAACCTTTTTCCGTACCTGCCTCTGGCAGGGAGGGAGCGGAGGGTGGGGAGAGAGCCTTCTACTTTTCTATCCAGTTTTCTACTACTGCTAGGATAGTTGAAAGAAAAATAAACTTTCACAAAATTTTCCCTGGCACCCGTTGCCATTGGTACCTCCTCGGTATTGGCCGCAAGGCCTTTTGAGGTCCTTCTTTTCCTTGTAACTCCTTGTAACTCTCTCTCTCTCTCTCTCTCTCTCTCTCATATCGTCAGTCGGATCGCCCAATTCGCTGATGACACCAAGCTTGGGGCCAATGTTGGGACGCCCGAAGCGATCGAGGAACTGCGTGCGTACCTAGGTAGGATAGGAGAGTGGTCCGAAAAATGGCAAATGCCGTTCAACTTGGGTAAATGCAAAGTGATGCACATTGGCTACGCCAATCCCAAGTCGGACTACTCGATGTTGGGTAGTAATATCGAGGTGACTGATTTAGAAAAGGACTTGGGTGTGCTAATTAGCAGCGAACTTAAGTTTACGAAACAGTGCGTAGAGGTGGAAAAGAAAGCCCAGAAACTATTGGGTTATATCAGGAGGCAATTTCAGTTTCGGAGCAAGGAGATTGTGCTCTCACTGTACAATTCCCTTGTTCGGCCGCACCTGGAGTATGCTGTGCAGTTCTGGTCGCCCACCCTCAGGAAAGATATTGAGAGGCTGGAGCGAGTGCAGGCGAGGGCCACAAATTTAATCCCTTCCGTTAGGCATATGGGCTACAATCGACGGTTACGCGCCCTGAACTTGTTTTCGCTTGAAATTCGGAGGCTGCGCGGTCAACTGATCGAGGTTTTCAAGCTCTTACGAGGGTTCAACGATGTCGATTTTAGAAGTATGTTTAGTTTAAATGATAACCCAACTCGCAACAATGGTTGGAAGTTGGATTTCAAACGGTTTAGGACTAGTGTGTGTGGGAATTACTTTACGTATAAGATCTGTGACACATGGAACAGGTTACCTTCGGAAGTTGTGAACAGTTCCTCTGTGGATCAGTTGAAGAAAAGGTTAGACGAAATCTTGCACACTATTTGAGTGTGTAAAGACATTTAGGACCTCAGTCTGCGGAAATTTCTTTTCCTATAAAATAGTTAATATCTGGAACCAACTTCCCTCAGAGGTTGTTTCCAGTCAAAGTGTAAATCTGTTTAAAAATAGGCTAGACAAAGTACTGAACACACTCATAGTTTAAGATTAAAACCTCAGAAAACTCTGCAGGAGTTCGCTTGCTCGGTGTCTCTGTGAGCAAGCTAAATATAGAGCTATTTATATATTCTCCACTTTCCTGTAAAATTTCCTTGGCTACTTTTCCAGGGTCAAGGTATTTTCTTCAACCTTTTTCCGTACCTGCCTCTGGCAGGGAGGGAGCGGAGGGTGGGGAGAGAGCCTTCTACTTTTCTATCCAGTTTTCTACTACTGCTAGGATAGTTGAAAGAAAAATAAACTTTTACAAAATTTTCCCTGGCACCCGGTGCCATTGGTACCTCCTCGGTATGGGCCGCAAGGCCTTTTGAGGTACTTCTTTTCCTTGTAACTCCTTGTAACTCTCTCAGGAGGCAATTTCAGTTTCGGAACAAGGAGATTGTGCTCTCACTGTACAATTCCCTTGTTCGGCCGCACCTGGAGTATGCTGTGCAGTTCTGGTCGCCCACCCTCAGGAAAGATATTGAGAGGCTGGAGCGAGTGCAGGCGAGGGCCACAAAGTTAATCCCTTCCGTTAGGCATATGGGCTACAATCGACGGTTACGCGCCCTGAACTTGTTTTCGCTTGAAATTCGGAGGCTGCGCGGTCAACTGATCGAGGTTTTCAAGCTCTTACGAGGGTTCAACGATGTCGATTTTAGAAGTATGTTTAGTTTAAATGATAACCCAACTCGCAACAATGGTTGGAAGTTGGATTTGAAACGGTTTAGGACTAGTGTGTGGGGAATTACTTTACGTATAAGATCTGTGACACATGGAACAGGTTACCTTCGGAAGTTGTGAACAGTTCCTCTGTGGATCAGTTCAAGAAAAGGGTAGACCAAATCTTGCACGCTGTTTGAGTGTGTAAAGACATTTAGGACCTCAGTCTGCGGAAATTTCTTTTCCTATAAAATAGTTAATATCTGGAACCAACTTCCCTCAGAGGTTGTTTCCAGTCAAAGTGTAAATCTGTTTAAAAATAGGCTAGACAAAGTACTGAACACACTCATAGTTTAAGATTAGAACCTCAGAAAACTCTGCAGGAGTTCGCTTGCTCGGTGTCTCTGTGAGCAAGCTAAATATAGAGCTATTTATATATTCTCCACTTTCCTGTAAAATTTCCTTGGCTACTTTTCCAGGGTCAAGGTATTTTCTTCAACCTTTTTCCGTACCTGCCTCTGGCAGGGAGGGAGCGGAGGGTGGGGAGAGAGCCTTCTACTTTTCTATCCAGTTTTCTACTACTGCTAGGATAGTTGAAAGAAAAATAAACTTCCACAAAATTTTCCGTGGCACCCGTTGCCATTGGTACCTCCTCGGTATTGGCCGCAAGGCCTTTTGAGGTACTTCTTTTCCTTGTAACTCCTTGTAACTCTCTCTCTCTCTCTCTCTCATATCGTCAGTCGGATCGCCCAATTCGCTGATGACACCAAGCTTGGGGCCAATGTTGGGACGCCCGAAGCGATCGAGGAACTGCGTGCGGACCTAGGTAGGATAGGAGAGTGGTCCGAAAAATGGCAAATGCCGTTCAACTTGGGTAAATGCAAAGTGATGCACATTGGCTACACCAATCCCAAGTCGGACTACTCGATGTTGGGTAGTAATATCGAGGTGACTGATTTAGAAAAGGACTTGGGTGTGCTAATTAGCAGCGAAGTTAAGTTTACGAAACTGTGCGTAGAGGTGGAAAAGAAAGCCCAGAAACTATTGGGTTATATCAGCAGGCAATTTCAGTTTCGGAACAAGGAGATTGTGCTCTCACTGTACAATTCCCTTGTTCGGCCGCACCTGGAGTATGCTGTGCAGTTCTGGTCGCCCACCCTCAGGAAAGATATTGAGAGGCTGGAGCGAGTGCAGGCGAGGGCCACAAAGTTAATCCCTTCCGTTAGGCATATGGGCTACAATCGACGGTTACGCGCCCTGAACTTGTTTTCGCTTGAAATTCGGAGGCTGCGCGGTCAACTGATCGAGGTTTTCAAGCTCTTACGAGGGTTCAACGATGTCGATTTTAGAAGTATGTTTAGTTTAAATGATAACCCAACTCGCAACAATGGTTGGAAGTTGGATTTGAAACGGTTTAGGACTAGTGTGTGTGGGAATTACTTTACGTATAAGATCTGTGACACATGGAACAGGTTACCTTCGGAAGTTGTGAACAGTTCCTCTGTGGATCAGTTGAAGAAAAGGTTAGACGAAATCTTGCACACTATTTGAGTGTGTAAAGACATTTAGGACCTCAGTCTGCGGAAATTTCTTTTCCTATAAAATAGTTAATATCTGGAACCAACTTCCCTCAGAGGTTGTTTCCAGTCAAAGTGTAAATCTGTTTAAAAATAGGCTAGACAAAGTACTGAACACACTCATAGTTTAAGATTAAAACCTCAGAAAACTCTGCAGGAGTTCGCTTGCTCGGTGTCTCTGTGAGCAAGCTAAATATAGAGCTATTTATATATTCTCCACTTTCCTGTAAAATTTCCTTGGCTACTTTTCCAGGGTCAAGGTATTTTCTTCAACCTTTTTCCGTACCTGCCTCTGGCAGGGAGGGAGCGGAGGGTGGGGAGAGAGCCTTCTACTTTTCTATCCAGTTTTCTACTACTGCTAGGATAGTTGAAAGAAAAATAAACTTCCACAAAATTTTCCGTGGCACCCGTTGCCATTGGTACCTCCTCGGTATTGGCCGCAAGGCCTTTTGAGGTACTTCTTTTCCTTGTAACTCCTTGTACTCTCTCTCTCTCTCTCTCTCTCTCTCTCTCATATCGTCAGTCGGATCGCCCAATTCGCTGATGACACCAAGCTTGGGGCCAATGTTGGGACGCCCGAAGCGATCGAGGAACTGCGTGCGGACCTAGGTAGGATAGGAGAGTGGTCCGAAAAATGGCAAATGCCGTTCAACTTGGGTAAATGCAAAGTGATGCACATTGGCTACGCCAATCCCAAGTCGGACTACTCGATGTTGGGTAGTAATATCGAGGTGACTGATTTAGAAAAGGACTTGGGTGTGCTAATTAGCAGCGAACTTAAGTTTACGAAACAGTGCGTAGAGGTGGAAAAGAAAGCCCAGAAACTATTGGGTTATATCAGGAGGCAATTTCAGTTTCGGAACAAGGAGATTGTGCTCTCACTGTACAATTCCCTTGTTCGGCCGCACCTGGAGTATGCTGTGCAGTTCTGGTCGCCCACCCTCAGGAAAGATATTGAGAGGCTGGAGCGAGTGCAGGCGAGGGCCACAAAGTTAATCCCTTCCGTTAGGCATATGGGCTACAATCGACGGTTACGCGCCCTGAACTTGTTTTCGCTTGAAATTCGGAGGCTGCGCGGTCAACTGATCGAGGTTTTCAAGCTCTTACGAGGGTTCAACGATGTCGATTTTAGAAGTATGTTTAGTTTAAATGATAACCCAACTCGCAACAATGGTTGGAAGTTGGATTTGAAACGGTTTAGGACTAGTGTGTGTGGGAATTACTTTACGTATAAGATCTGTGACACATGGAATAGGTTACCTTCGGAAGTTGTGAACAGTTCCTCTGTGGATCAGTTGAAGAAAAGGTTAGACGAAATCTTGCACACTATTTGAGTGTGTAAAGACATTTAGGACCTCAGTCTGCGGAAATTTCTTTTCCTATAAAATAGTTAATATCTGGAACCAACTTCCCTCAGAGGTTGTTTCCAGTCAAAGTGTAAATCTGTTTAAAAATAGGCTAGACAAAGTACTGAACACACTCATAGTTTAAGATTAAAACCTCAGAAAACTCTGCAGGAGTTCGCTTGCTCGGTGTCTCTGTGAGCAAGCTAAATATAGAGCTATTTATATATTCTCCACTTTCCTGTAAAATTTCCTTGGCTACTTTTCCAGGGTCAAGGTATTTTCTTCAACCTTTTTCCGTACCTGCCTCTGGCAGGGAGGGAGCGGAGGGTGGGGAGAGAGCCTTCTACTTTTCTATCCAGTTTTCTACTACTGCTAGGATAGTTGAAAGAAAAATAAACTTTTACAAAATTTTCCCTGGCACCCGTTGCCATTGGTACCTCCTCGGTATGGGCCGCAATGCCTTTTGAGGTACTTCTTTTCCTTGTAACTCCTTGTAACTCTCTCTCTTTCTCTCTCTCTCTCTCTCTCTCTCTCGGGCGCTCTTAGCATCAGAATACCAGGATATCGTTGCTATCACCGAGTCCTGGATTCATACTGATCGTAGGGACTACGTTGGGGAGTTCGAAATTCCCGGGTATAGAATGTTTCGCAAAGACCGCACCCGTGGGGAGGGGGGTGGGGTACTAATATACGTCAGAGACACGTTGAGTCCGGTTGAGTGCCAGTTGCGGTCGGAACGGGAGCTGCTTGGCGTCGATCTGAACGTGGGAGGGACGAACTATAGGTTAATCTTGGTGTACAGACCTCCGCATCTCCTCCTCGAGGAGGATACAGCCCTGTACACCGAACTCAGTAGCCTGCTAGGGGATAGGGTGTGTGTAGTTTTAGGAGACTTCAACTGTCGCGGCATAAAGTGGGAAAACAGGACTGCCGATGCTGAAGGGAGGAGGCTAGTTGACTTTGCTGATGAGAACTTCCTCACTCAGTGGGTGAACGAGCCTACGCGAGGCGAAAGCGTTCTAGACTTAGTGTTCACGACCGAAGACAACCTCGTCACTGGCCTCACCGTTGACGAATCGTTGGGCGGGAGTGATCACAGTCTTATTAGGTTCCGTGTGTGCGTCCCTCGGGTGAAGCGTAGTAACTCGAGAGGCAGTAAGCTCGATCTCCAGCGGGCGAACTTTGTTAGCCTCAGGGATAGCGTAGGAGATATGGGGTTAGAGGTCGGCGGCGATGTTGAGTGAGTGTGGAGTGCATTCCGGGACGAGTTTATGGTGCTGCAGTCTGCTGCCATACCCTCAAAACCGGTCACCCCTGCTTCAACGCAGCCTAAGTGGTTCAATCGTGACATCGCTTCGGCTATCCGAAATAGGAAAGTAGCGTATAGGAGGGCGAAGGCCAATCGTTCCCATGACAACACTTTAGCGTATGTCCGCCTGTGTAGGGAAGTGAAGGCGAAGGTTAGGCTAGCGAAACGTAACGAAGAACTACGGGTGGCAAGCCTCTGCAAGGGGAACCCTAAGGAGTTCTTCAGTTATGTTAATAGCAGAAAGCCCATTAGAAGCATGATAGGTCCATTAAAGGACGGAAGCGGCGTTCTGCGGACCTCGGACGCGGCCATCGCCAATGTGCTTAATGAGTACTTTGCGGGAGTGTTCACCAGGGAGGACACCCGCATCATCCCCGAGCCAGGTGTGAGGCACGAAGGTGCTGGCCTGGATAATGTTCGATGTACCGCGACAGTCGTTGCCGATAGAATAGACAAACTGAGGGCGTTTAAGGCTCCTGGGCCAGACCAGTTTCTCCCCAGAGTGTTGCGGGAGGGCGCGACCAGGTGGCTCCCCACCTGGCTACAGTCTTCAACAAATCGTTGGAGACGGGCCAGGTGCCTGGTGACTGGAGAGAAGCCAACGTGACCCCTATCTTTAAGAAAGGGGATCACGAAAGTCCAGGGAACTATCGTCCCATTAGTCTCATTCAGTTGTAGGTAAATTATTAGAGGGTATAATAGCGGATAGGATCGTTGACCATTTGGATTCCTACAAGCTGCTTGGGGACTCCCAACATGGGTTTAGACGGCATAGGTCGTGTCTCACCAACTTGCTCGAGTTTTTCCACGTCATGTTGGGTGAGTACGATAAGAGTAGAGCGATTGATATACTTTATCTCGACTTTCAGAAAGCCTTTGATAAGGTACCTCACCGCCGGCTAATGGCGAAAGTGCGCGCACTGGGTATCGGTGGGGAAATAGGTAGGTGGATTGAAAACTGGCTGAAGAATAGGCGGCAGAGGGTTGTAATTAAATGTGCTAGTTCGGGTTGGGCCTCGGTCACTAGTGGGGTTCCTCAGGGTTCCGTTTTGGGGCCGCTGTTGTTTATCATTTACATAAATGATATCGACGGTGGCATCGTCAGTCGGATCGCCAAATTCGCTGATGACACCATGCTTGGGGCCAATGTTGGGACACCCGAAGCGATCGAGGAACTGCGTGCGGACGTAGGTAGGATAGGAGAGTGGTCCGAAAAATGGCAAATGCTGTTTAACTTGGGTAAATGCAAAGTGATGCACATTGGCTACGTCAATCCCAAGTCGGACTACTCGATGTTGGGTAGTAATATCGAGGTGACTGATTTAGAAAAGGACTTGGGTGTGCTAATTAGCAGCGACCTTAAGTTTACGAAACAGTGTGTAGAGTTGGAAAAGAAAGCCCAGAAACTATTGGGTTATATCAGGAGGCAATTTCAGTTTCGGAACAAGGAGATTGTGCTCTCACTGTACAATTCCCTTGTTCGGCCTCACCTGGAGCATGCTGTGCAGTTCTGGTCGCCCACCCTCAGGAAAGATATTGAGAGGCTGGAGCGAGTGCAGGCGAGGGCCACAAAGTTAATCCCTTCCGTTAGGCATATGGGCTACAATCGACGGTTACGCGCCCTGAACTTGTTTTCGCTTGAAACTCGGAGGCTGCGCGGTCAACTGATCGAGGTTTTCAAGATCTTACGCGGGTTCAACGATGTCGATTTTACAAGTATGTTTAGTTTAAATGATAACCCAACTCGCAACAATGGTTGGAAGTTGGATTTGAAACGGTTTAGGACTAGTGTGTGTGGGAATTACTTTACGTATAAGATCTGTGACACATGGAACAGGTTACCTTTGGAAGTTGTGAACAGTTCCTCTGTGGATCAGTTCAAGAAAAGGGTAGACCAAATCTTGCACACTATTTGAGTGTGTAAAGACATTTAGGACCTCAGTCTGCGGAAATTTCTTTTCCTATAAAATAGTTAATATCTGGAAGCAACTTCCCTCAGAGGTTGTTTCCAGTCAAAGTGTAAATCTGTTTAAAAATAGGCTAGACAAAGTACTGAACACACTCATAGTTTAAGATTAAAACCTCAGAAAACTCTGCAGGAGTTCGCTTGCTCGGTGTCTCTGTGAGCAAGCTAAATATAGAGCTATTTATATATTCTCCACTTTCCTGTAAAATTTCCTTGGCTACTTTTCCAGGGTCAAGGTATTTTCTTCAACCTTTTTCCGTACCTGCCTTTGGCAGGGAGGGAGCGGAGGGTGGGGAGAGAGCCTTCTACTTTTCTATCCAGTTTTCTACTACTGCTAGGATAGTTGAAAGAAAAATAAACTTTCACAAAATTTTCCCTGGCACCCGTTGCCATTGGTACCTCCTCGGTATGGGCCGCAAGGCCTTTTGAGGTACTTCTTTTCCTTGTATCTCTCTCTCTCTCTCTCTCTCTCTCTCATATCGTCAGTCGGATCGCCCAATTCGCTGATGACACCAAGCTTGGGGCCAATGTTGGGACGCCCGAAGCGATCGAGGAACTGCGTGCGGACCTAGGTAGGATAGGAGAGTGGTCCGAAAAATGGGAAATGCCGTTTAACTTGGGTAAATGCAAAGTGATGCACATTGGCTACGCCAATCCCAAGTCGGACTACTCGATGTTGGGTAGTAATATCGAGGTGACTGATTTAGAAAAGGACTTGGGTGTGCTAATTAGCAGCGACCTTAAGTTTACGAAACAGTGTGTAGAGGTGGAAAAGAAAGCCCAGAAACTATTAGGTTATATCAGGAGGCAATTTCAGTTTCGGAACAAGGAGATTGTGCTCTCACTGTACAATTCCCTTGTTCGGCCGCACCTGGAGTATGCTGTGCAGTTCTGGTCGCCCACCCTCGGGAAAGATATTGAGAGGCTGGAGCGAGTGCAGGCGAGGGCCACAAAGTTAATCCCTTCCGTTAGGCATATGGGCTACAATCGAAGGTTACGCGCCCTGAACTTGTTTTCGCTTGAAACTCGGAGGCTGCGCGGTCAACTGATCGAAGTTTTCAAGCTCTTACGCGGGTTCAACGATGTCGATTTTAGAAGTATGTTTAGTTTAAATGATAACCCAACTCGCAGCAATGGTTGGAAGTTGGATTTGAAACGGTTTAGGACTAGTGTGTGTGGGAATTACTTTACGTATAAGATCTGTGACACATGGAACAGGTTACCTTCGGAAGTTGTGAACAGTTCCTCTGTGGATCAGTTCAAGAAAAGGGTAAACCAAATCTTGCACACTATTTGAGTGTGTAAAGACATTTAGGACCTCAGTCTGCGGAAATTTCTTTTCCTATAAAATAGTTAATATCTGGAACCAACTTCCCACAGAGGTTGTTTCCAGTCAAAGTGTAAATCTGTTTAAAAATAGGCTAGACAAAGTACTGAACACACTCTTAGTTTAAGATTAAAACCTCAGAAAACTCTGCAGGAGTTCGCTTGCTCGGTGTCTCTGTGAGCAAGCTAAATATAGAGCTATTTATATATTCTCCACTTTCCTGTAAAATTTCCTTGGCTACTTTTCCAGGGTCAAGGTATTTTCTTCAACCTTTTTCCGTACCTGCCTCTGGCAGGGAGGGAGCGGAGGGTGGGGAGAGAGCCTTCTACTTTTCTATCCAGTTTTCTACTACTGCTAGGATAGTTGAAAGAAAAATAAACTTCTACAAAATTTTCCCTGGCACCCGTTGCCATTGGTACCTCCTCGGTAGGGGCCGCAAGGCCTTTTGAGGTACTTCTTTTCCTTGTAACTCCTTGTAACTCTCTCTCTCTCTCTCCGGCGGGCGAACTTTGTTAGCCTCAGGGATAGCGTAGGAGAGATGGGGTTAGAGGTTGGCGGCGATGTTGAGGGAGTGTGGAGTGCATTCCGGGATGAGTTTATGGTGCTGCAGTCTGCTGCCATACCCTCAAAACCGGTCACCCCTGCTTCAACGCAGCCTAAGTGGTTCAATCGTGGCATCGCTTCGGCTATCCGAAATAGGAAAGTAGCGTATAGGAGGGCGAAGGCCAATCGTTCCCACGAGAACACTGAAGCGTATGTCCGCCTGTGTAGGGAAGTGAAGGCGAAGGTTAGGCTAGCGAAACGTAACGAAGAACTACGGGTGGCAAGCCTCTGCAAGGGGAACCCTAAGGAGTTCTTCAGTTATGTTAATAGTAGAAAGCCCATTAGAAGCATGATAGGTCCTTTAAAGGACGGAAGCGGCGTTCTGCGGACATCGCTAATGTGCTTAATGAGTACTTTGCGGGAGTGTTCACCAGGGAGGATACCCGCGTCATCCCCGAGCCAGCTGTGAGGCACGAAGGTGCTGGCCTGGATAGTGTTAGATGTACCGCGACAGTCGTTGCTCATAGAATAGACAAACTGAGCGCGTTTAAGGCTCCTGGGCCAGACCAGTTTCTCCCCAGTGTTTTGCGAGAAGTGCGCGACCAGGTGGCTCCCCACCTGGCTACAGTCTTCAACAAATCGTTGGTGATGGGCCAGGTGCCTGGTGACTGGAGGGAGGCCAATGAGACCCCTATCTTTAAGAAAGGGGATCACGAAAGTCCAGGGAACTATCGTCCTATTAGTCTCACTTCAGTTGTAGGTAAATTATTAGAAAGGATAATAGCTGATAGAATCGTTGACCATTTGGATTCCTACAAGCTGCTTGGGGACTCCCAACATGGGTTTAGACGGCATAGGTCGTGTCTCACCAACTTGCTCGAGTTTTTCCACGTCATGTTGAGTGAGTACGATAAGAGTAGGGCGATTGATATACTTTATCTCGACTTTCAGAAAGCCTTTGATAAGGTACCTCACCGCCGGCTAATGGCGAAAGTGCGCGCGCTGGGTATCGGTGGGGAAATAGGTAGGTGGATTGAAAACTGGCTGAGGAATAGGCGGCAGAGTGTGGTAATTAAAGGGGCTAGTTCGGGTTGGGCCTCGGTCACTAGTGGGGTTCCTCAGGGTTCCGTTTTGGGGCCACTGTTGTTTACCATTTACATAAATGATATCGACGGTGGCATCGTCAGTCGGATCGCCCAATTCGCTGATGACACCAAGCTTGGGGCCAATGTTGGGACGCCCGAAGCGATCGAGGAACTGCGTGCGTACCTAGGTAGGATAGGAGAGTGGTCCGAAAAATGGCAAATGCCGTTCAACTTGGGTAAATGCAAAGTGATGCACATTGGCTACGCCAATCCCAAGTCGGACTACTCGATGTTGGGTAGTAATATCGAGGTGACTGATTTAGAAAAGGACTTGGGTGTGCTAATTAGCAGCGAACTTAAGTTTACGAAACAGTGCGTAGAGGTGGAAAAGAAAGCCCAGAAACTATTGGGTTATATCAGGAGGCAATTTCAGTTTCGGAACAAGGAGATTGTGCTCTCACTGTACAATTCCCTTGTTCGGCCGCACCTGGAGTATGCTGTGCAGTTCTGGTCGCCCACCCTCAGGAAAGATATTGAGAGGCTGGAGCGAGTGCAGGCGAGGGCCACAAAGTTAATCCCTTCCGTTAGGCATATGGGCTACAATCGACGGTTACGCGGCCTGAACTTATTTTCGCTTGAAATTCGGAGGCTGCGCGGTCAACTGATCGAGGTTTTCAAGCTCTTACGAGGGTTCAACGATGTCGATTTTAGAAGTATGTTTAGTTTAAATGATAACCCAACTTGCAACAATGGTTGGAAGTTGGATTTCAAACGGTTTAGGACTAGTGTGTGTGGGAATTACTTTACGTATAAGATCTGTGACACATGGAACAGGTTACCTTCGGAAGTTGTGAACAGTTCCTCTGTGGATCAGTTGAAGAAAAGGTTAGACGAAATCTTGCACACTATTTGAGTGTGTAAAGACATTTAGGACCTCAGTCTGCGGAAATTTCTTTTCCTATAAAATAGTTAATATCTGGAACCAACTTCCCTCAGAGGTTGTTTCCAGTCAAAGTGTAAATCTGTTTAAAAATAGGCTAGACAAAGTACTGAACACACTCATAGTTTAAGATTAAAACCTCAGAAAACTCTGCAGGAGTTCGCTTGCTCGGTGTCTCTGTGAGCAAGCTAAATATAGAGCTATTTATATATTCTCCACTTTCCTGTAAAATTTCCTTGGCTACTTTTCCAGGGTCAAGGTATTTTCTTCAACCTTTTTCCGTACCTGCCTCTGGCAGGGAGGGAGCGGAGGGTGGGGAGAGAGCCTTCTACTTTTCTATCCAGTTTTCTACTACTGCTAGGATAGTTGAAAGAAAAATAAACTTTCACAAAATTTTCCCTGGCACCCGTTGCCATTGGTACCTCCTCGGTATTGGCCGCAAGGCCTTTTGAGGTACTTCTTTTCCTTGTAACTCCTTGTAACTCTCTCTCACTCTCTCTCTCTCATATCGTCAGTCGGATCGCCCAATTCGCTGATGACACCAAGCTTGGGGCCAATGTTGGGACGCCCGAAGCGATCGAGGAACTGCGTGCGTACCTAGGTAGGATAGGAGAGTGGTCCGAAAAATGGCAAATGCCGTTCAACTTGGGTAAATGCAAAGTGATGCACATTGGCTACGCCAATCCCAAGTCGGACTACTCGATGTTGGGTAGTAATATCGAGGTGACTGATTTAGAAAAGGACTTGGGTGTGCTAATTAGCAGCGAACTTAAGTTTACGAAACAGTGCGTAGAGGTGGAAAAGAAAGGCCAGAAACTATTGGGTTATATCAGGAGGCAATTTCAGTTTCGGAACAAGGAGATTGTGCTCTCACTGTACAATTCCCTTGTTCGGCCGCACCTGGAGTATGCTGTGCAGTTCTGGTCGCCCACCCTCAGGAAAGATATTGAGAGGCTGGAGCGAGTGCAGGCGAGGGCCACAAAGTTAATCCCTTCCGTTAGGCATATGGGCTACAATCGACGGTTACGCGCCCTGAACTTGTTTTCGCTTGAAATTCGGAGGCTGCGCGGTCAACTGATCGAGGTTTTCAAGCTCTTACGAGGGTACAACGATGTCGATTTTAGAAGTATGTTTAGTTTAAATGATAACCCAACTCGCAACAATGGTTGGAAGTTGGATTTCAAACGGTTTAGGACTAGTGTGTGTGGGAATTACTTTACGTATAAGATCTGTGACACATGGAACAGGTTACCTTCTGAAGTTGTGAACAGTTCCTCTGTGGATCAGTTCAAGAAAAGGGTAGACCAAATCTTGCACGCTGTTTGAGTGTGTAAAGACATTTAGGACCTCAGTCTGCGGAAATTTCTTTTCCTATAAAATAGTTAATATCTGGAACCAACTTCCCTCAGAGGTTGTTTCCAGTCGGAGTGTAAATCTGTTTAAAAATAGGCTAGACAAAGTACTGAACACACTCATAGTTTAAGATTAGAACCTCAGAAAACTCTGCAGGAGTTCGCTTGCTCGGTGTCTCTGTGAGCAAGCTAAATATAGAGCTATTTATATATTCTCCACTTTCCTGTAAAATTTCCTTGGCTACTTTTCCAGGGTCAAGGTATTTTCTTCAACCTTTTTCCGTACCTGCCTCTGGCAGGGAGGGAGCGGAGGGTGGGGAGAGAGCCTTCTACTTTTCTATCCAGTTTTCTACTACTGCTAGGATAGTTGAAAGAAAAATAAACTTTTACAAAATTTTCCCTGGCACCCGGTGCCATTGGTACCTCCTCGGTATGGGCCGCAAGGCCTTTTGAGGTACTTCTTTTCCTTGTAACTCCTTGTAACTCTCTCAGGAGGCAATTTCAGTTTCGGAACAAGGAGATTGTGCTCTCACTGTACAATTCCCTTGTTCGGCCGCACCTGGAGTATGCTGTGCAGTTCTGGTCGCCCACCCCAGGAAAGATATTGAGAGGCTGGAGCGAGTGCAGGCGAGAGCCACAAAGTTAATCCCTTCCGTTAGGCATATGGGCTACAATCGACGGTTACTCGCCCTGAACTTGTTTTCGCTTGAAACTCGGAGGCTGCGCGGTCAACTGATCGAGGTTTTCAAGCTCTTACGCGGGTTCAACGATGTCGATTTTACAAGTATGTTTAGTTTAAATGATAACCCAACTCGCAACAATGGTTGGAAGTTGGATTTGAAACGGTTTAGGACTAGTGTGTGTGGGAATTACTTTACGTATAAGATCTGTGACACATGGAACAGGTTACCTTCGGAAGTTGTGAACAGTTCCTCTGTGGATCAGTTCAAGAAAAGGGTAGACCAAATCTTGCACGCTGTTTGAGTGTGTAAAGACATTTAGGACCTCAGTCTGTGGAAATTTCTTTTCCTATAAAATAGTTAATATCTGGAACCAACTTCCCTCAGAGGTTGTTTCCAGTCAAAGTGTAAATCTATTTAAAAATAGGCTAGACAAAGTACTGAACACACTCATAGTTTAAGATTAGAACCTCAGAAAACTCTGCAGGAGTTCGCTTGCTCGGTGTCTCTGTGAGCAAGCTAAATATAGAGCTATTTATATATTCTCCACTTTCCTGTAAAATTTCCTTGGCTACTTTTCCAGGGTCAAGGTATTTTCTTCAACCTTTTTCCGTACCTGCCTCTGGCAGGGAGGGAGCGGAGGGTGGGGAGAGAGCCTTCTACTTTTCTATCCAGTTTTCTACTACTGCTAGGATAGTTGAAAGAAAAATAAACTTTCACAAAATTTTCCCTGGCACCCGTTGCCATTGGTACCTCCTCGGTATTGGCCGCAAGGCCTTTTGAGGTACTTCTTTTCCTTGTAACTCCTTGTAACTCTCTCTCTCTCTCTCTCTATCATATCGTCAGTCGGATCGCCCAATTCGCTGATGACACCAAGCTTGGGGCCAATGTTGGGACGCCCGAAGCGATCGAGGAACTGCGTGCGGAACTAGGTAGGATAGGAGAGTGGTCCGAAAAATGGCAAATGCCGTTTAACTTTGGTAAATGCAAAGTGATGCACATTGGCTACGCCAATCCCAAGTCGGACTACTCGATGTTGGGTAGTAATATCGAGGTGACTGATTTAGAAAAGGACTTGGGTGTGCTAATTAGCAGCGAACTTAAGTTTACGAAACAGTGCGTAGAGGTGGAAAAGAAAGCCCAGAAACTATTGGGTTATATCAGGAGGCAATTTCAGTTTCGGAACAAGGAGATTGTGCTCTCACTGAACAATTCCTTTGTTCGGCCGCACCTGGAGTATGCTGTGCAGTTCTGGTCGCCCACCCTCAGGAAAGATATTGAGAGGCTGGAGCGAGTGCAGGCGAGGGCCACAAAGTTAATCCCTTCCGTTAGGCATATGGGCTACAATCGACGGTTACGCGCCCTGAACTTGTTTTCGCTTGAAACTCGGAGGCTGCGCGGTCAACTGATCGAGGTTTTCAAGCTCTTACGAGGGTTCAACGATGTCGATTTTAGAAGTATGTTTAGTTTAAATGATAACCCAACTCGCAACAATGGTTGGAAGTTGGATTTGAAACGGTTCAGGACTAGTGTGTGTGGGAATTACTTTACGTATAAGATCTGTGACACATGGAATAGGTTACCTTCGGAAGTTGTGAACAGTTCCTCTGTGGATCAGTTTGAAGAAAAGGTTGGACGAAATCTTGCACACTATTTGAGTGTGTAAAGACATTTAGGACCTCAGTCTGCGGAAATTTCTTTTCCTATAAAATAGTTAATATCTGGAACCAACTTCCCTCAGAGGTTGTTTCCAGTCAGAGTGTAAATCTGTTTAAAAATAGGCTAGACAAAGTACTGAACACACTCATAGTTTAAGATTAAAACCTCAGAAAACTCTGCAGGAGTTCGCTTGCTCGGTGTCTCTGTGAGCAAGCTAAATATAGAGCTATTTATATATTCTCCACTTTCCTGTAAAATTTCCTTGGCTACTTTTCCAGGGTCAAGGTATTTTCTTCAACCTTTTTCCGTACCTGCCTCTGGCAGGGAGGGAGCGGAGGGTGGGGAGAGAGCCTTCTACTTTTCTATCCAGTTTTCTACTACTGCTAGGATAGTTGAAAGAAAAATAAACTTTTACAAATTTTCCCTGGCACCCGGTGCCATTGGTACCTCCTCGGTATGGGCCGCAAGGCCTTTTGAGGTACTTCTTTTCCTTGTAACTCCTTGTAACTCTCTCAGGAGGCAATTTCAGTTTCGGAACAAGGAGATTGTGCTCTCACTGTACAATTCCTTGTTCGGCCCGCACCTGGAGTATGCTGTGCAGTTCTGGTCGCCCACCCTCAGGAAAGATATTGAGAGGCTGGAGCGAGTGCAGGCGAGAGCCACAAAGTTAATCCCTTCCGTTAGGCATATGGGCTACAATCGACGGTTACGCGCCTGACTTGTTTTCGCTTGAAACTCGGAGGCTGCGCGGTTAACTGATCGAGGTTTTCAAGCTCTTACGCGGGTTCAACGATGTCGATTTTAGAAGTATGTTTAGTTTAAATGATAACCCAACTCGCAACAATGGTTGGAAGTTGGGTTTGAAACGGTTTAGGACTAGTGTGTGTGGGAATTACTTTACGTATAAGATCTGTGACACATGGAACAGGTTACCTTCGGAATTTGTGAACAGTTCCTCTGTGGATCAGTTCAAGTAAAGGGTAGACCAAATCTTGCACGCTGTTTGAGTGTGTAAACATTTAGGACCTCAGTCTGCGGAAATTTCTTTCCTATAAAATAGTTAATATCTGGAACCAACTTCCCTCAGAGGTTGTTTCCAGTCAAAGTGTAAATCTGTTTAAAAATAGGCTAGACAAAGTACTGAACACACTCATAGTTTAAGATTAAACCTCAGAAAACTCTGCAGGAGTTCGCTTCCTCGGTGTCTCGGTGAGCAAGCTAAATATAGAGCTATTTATATATTCTCCACTTTCCTGTAAAATTTCCTTGGCTACTTTTCCAGGGTCAAGGTATTTTCTTCAACCTTTTTCCGTACCTGCCTCTGGCAGGGAGGGAGCGGAGGGTGGGGAGAGAGCCTTCTACTTTTCTATCCAGTTTTCTACTACTGCTAGGATAGTTGAAAGAAAAATAAACTTTTACAAAATTTTCCCTGGCACCCGTGCCATTGGTACCTCCTCGGTATTGGCCGCAAGGCCTTTTGAGGTACTTCTTTTCCTTGTAACTCCTTGTAACTCTCTCAGGAGGCAATTTCAGTTTCGGAACAAGGAGATTGTGCTCTCACTGTACAATTTCCTTGTTCGGCCGCACCTGGAGTATGCTGTGCAGTTCTGGTCGCCCACCCTCAGGAAAGATATTGAGAGGCTGGAGCGAGTGCAGGCGAGAGCCACAAAGTTAATCCCTTCCGTTAGGCATATGGGCTACAATCGACGGTTACGCGCCCTGAACTTGTTTTCGCTTGAAACTCGGAGGCTGCGCGGTAACTGATCGAGGTTTCAAGCTCTTACGCGGGTTCAACGATGTCGATTTTAGAAGTATGTTTAGTTTAAATGATAACCCAACTCGCAACAATGGTTGGAAGTTGGTTTGAAACGGTTTAGGACTAGTGTGTGTGGGAATTACTTTACGTATAAGATCTGTGACACATGGAACAGGTTACCTTCGGAATTTGTGAACAGTTCCTCTGTGGATCAGTTCAAGTAAAGGGTAGACCAAATCTTGCACGCTGTTTGAGTGTGTAAAGACATTGGACCTCAGTCTGCGGAAATTTCTTTTCCTATAAAATAGTTAATATCTGGAACCAACTTCCCTCAGAGGTTGTTTCCAGTCAAAGTGTAAATCTGTTTAAAAATAGGCTAGACAAAGTACTGAACACACTCATAGTTTAAGATTAAAACCTCAGAAAACTCTGCAGGAGTTCGCTTCCTCGGTGTCTCGGTGAGCAAGCTAAATATAGAGCTATTTATATATTCTCCACTTTCCTGTAAAATTTCCTTGGCTACTTTTCCAGGGTCAAGGTATTTTCTTCACCTTTTCCGTACCTGCCTCTGGCAGGGAGGGAGCGGAGGGTGGGGAGAGAGCCTTCTACTTTTCTATCCAGTTTTCTACTACTGCTAGGATAGTTGAAAGAAAATAAACTTTCACAAAATTTTCCCTGGCACCCGTTGCCATTGGTACCTCCTCGGTATTGGCCGCAAGGCCTTTTGAGGTACTTCTTTTTCTTGTAACTCCTTGTAACTCTCTCTCTCTCTCTCTCTCTCCTCTCATATCGTCAGTCGGATCGCCCAATTCGCTGATGACACCAAGCTTGGGGCCAATGTTGGGACGCCCGAAGCGATCGAGGAACTGCGTGCGGAACTAGGTAGGATAGGAGAGTGGTCCGAAAAATGGCAAATGCCGTTTAACTTTGGTAATGCAAAGTGATGCACATTGGCTACGCCAATCCCAAGTCGGACTACTCGATGTTGGGTAGTAATATCGAGGTGACTGATTTAGAAAAGGACTTGGGTGTGCTAATTAGCAGCGAACTTAAGTTACGAAACAGTGCGTAGAGGTGGAAAGAAAGCCCAGAAACTATTGGGTTTATCAGGAGGCAATTTCAGTTTCGGAACAAGGAGATTGTGCTCTCACTGACAATTCCTTTGTTCGGCCGCACCTGGAGTATGCTGTGCAGTTCTGGTCGCCCACCCTCAGGAAAGATATTGAGAGGCTGGAGCGAGTGCAGGCGAGGGCCACAAAGTTAATCCCTTCCGTTAGGCATATGGGCTACAATCGACGGTTACGCGCCCTGAACTTGTTTTCGCTTGAAACTCGGAGGCTGCGCGGTCAACTGATCGAGGTTTTCAAGCTCTTACGAGGGTTCAACGATGTCGATTTTAGAAGTATGTTTAGTTTAAATGATAACCCAACTCGCAACAATGGTTGGAAGTTGGATTTGAAACGGTTCAGGACTAGTGTGTGTGGGAATTACTTTACGTATAAGATCTGTGACACATGGAATAGGTTACCTTCGGAAGTTGTGAACAGTTCCTCTGTGGATCAGTTGAAGAAAAGGTTGGACGAAATCTTGCACACTATTTGAGTGTGTAAAGACATTTAGGACCTCAGTCTGCGGAAATTTCTTTTCCTATAAAATAGTTAATATCTGGAACCAACTTCCCTCAGAGGTTGTTTCCAGTCAGAGTGTAAATCTGTTTAAAATAGGCTAGACAAAGTACTGAACACACTCATAGTTTAAGATTAAAACCTCAGAAAACTCTGCAGGAGTTCGCTTGCTCGGTGTCTCTGTGAGCAAGCTAAATATAGAGCTATTTATATATTCTCCACTTTCCTGTAAAATTTCCTTGGCTACTTTTCCAGGGTCAAGGTATTTTCTTCAACCTTTTTCCGTACCTGCCTCTGCAGGGAGGGAGCGGAGGGTGGGGAGAGAGCCTTCTACTTTTCTATCCAGTTTTCTACTACTGCTAGGATAGTTGAAAGAAAAATAACTTTTACAAAATTTTCCCTGGCACCCGGTGCCATTGGTACCTCCTCGGTATGGGCCGCAAGGCCTTTTGAGGTACTTCTTTTCCTTGTAACTCCTTGTAACTCTCTCAGGAGGCAATTTCAGTTTCGGAACAAGGAGATTGTGCTCTCACTGTACAATTTCCTTGTTCGGCCGCACCTGGAGTATGCTGTGCAGTTCTGGTCGCCCACCCTCAGGAAAGATATTGAGAGGCTGGAGCGAGTGCAGGCGAGAGCCACAAAGTTAATCCCTTCCGTTAGGCATATGGGCTACAATCGACGGTTACGCGCCCTGAACTTGTTTTCGCTTGAAACTCGGAGGCTGCGCGGTTAACTGATCGAGGTTTTCAAGCTCTTACGCGGTTCAACGATGTCGATTTTAGAAGTATGTTTAGTTTAAATGATAACCCAACTCGCAACAATGGTTGGAAGTTGGGTTTGAAACGGTTTAGGACTAGTGTGTGTGGGAATTACTTTACGTATAAGATCTGTGACACATGGAACAGGTTACCTTCGGAATTTGTGAACAGTTCCTCTGTGGATCAGTTCAAGTAAAGGGTAGACCAAATCTTGCACGCTGTTTGAGTGTGTAAAGACATTTAGGACCTCAGTCTGCGGAAATTTCTTTTCCTATAAAATAGTTAATATCTGGAACCAACTTCCCTCAGAGGTTGTTTCCAGTCAAAGTGTAAATCTGTTTAAAATAGGCTAGACAAAGTACTGAACACACTCATAGTTTAAGATTAAACCTCAGAAAACTCTGCAGGAGTTCGCTTCCTCGGTGTCTCGGTGAGCAAGCTAAATATAGAGCTATTTATATATTCTCCACTTTCCTGTAAAATTTCCTTGGCTACTTTTCCAGGGTCAAGGTATTTCTTCAACCTTTTTCCGTACCTGCCTCTGGCAGGGGAGGGAGCGGAGGGTGGGAGAGAGCCTTCTACTTTTCTATCCAGTTTTCTACTACTGCTAGGATAGTTGAAAGAAAAATAAACTTTTACAAAATTTTCCCTGGCACCGGTGCCATTGGTACCTCCTCGGTATGGGCCGCAAGGCCTTTTGAGGTACTTCTTTTCCTTGTAACTCCTTGTAACTCTCTCAGGAGGCAATTTCAGTTCGGAACAAGGAGATTGTGCTCTCACTGTACAATTTCCTCGTTCGGCCGCACCTGGAGTATGCTGTGCAGTTCTGGTCGCCCACCCTCAGGAAAGATATTAGAGCTGGAGCGAGTGCAGGCGAGAGCCACAAAGTTAATCCCTTCCGTTAGGCATATGGGCTACAATCGACGGTTACGCGCCCTGAACTTGTTTTCGCTTGAAACTCGGAGGCTGCGCGGTTAACTGATCGAGGTTTTCAAGCTCTTACGCGGGTTCAACGATGTCGATTTTAGAAGTATGTTTAGTTTAAATGATAACCCAACTCGCAACAATGGTTGGAAGTTGGGTTTGAAACGGTTTAGGACTAGTGTGTGTGGGAATTACTTTACGTATAAGATCTGTGACACATGGAACAGGTTACCTTCGGAATTTGTGAACAGTTCCTCTGTGGATCAGTTCAAGTAAAGGGTAACCAAATCTTGCACGCTGTTTGAGTGTGTAAAGACATTTAGGACCTCAGTCTGCGGAAATTTCTTTTCCTATAAAATAGTTAATATCTGGAACCAACTTCCCTCAGAGGTTTGTCCAGTCAAAGTGTAAATCTGTTTAAAAATAGGCTAGACAAGTACTGAACACACTCATAGTTTAAGATTAAAACCTCAGAAAACTCTGCAGGAGTTCGCTTCCTCGGTGTCTCGGTGAGCAAGCTAAATATAGAGCTATTTATATTTCTCCACTTTCCTGTAAAATTTCCTTGGCTACTTTTCCAGGGTCAAGGTATTTTCTTCAACCTTTTTCCGTACCTGCCTCTGGCAGGGAGGGAGCGGAGGGTGGGGAGAGAGCCTTCTACTTTTCTATCCAGTTTTCTACTACTGCTAGGATAGTTGAAAGAAAAATAAACTTTCACAAAATTTTCCCTGGCACCCTTGCCATTGGTACCTCCTCGGTATTGGCCGCAAGGCCTTTTGAGGTACTTCTTTTCCTTGTAACTCCTTGTAACTCTCTCTCTCTCTCTCTCTCTCTCTCTCTATATCGTCAGTCGGATCGCCCAATTCGCTGATGACACCAAGCTTGGGGCCAATGTTGGGACGCCCGAAGCGATCGAGGAACTGCGTGCGGACCTAGGTAGGATAGGAGAGTGGTCCGAAAAATGGGAAATGCCGTTTAACTTGGGTAAATGCAAAGTGATGCACATTGGCTACGCCAATCCCAAGTCGGACTACTCGATGTTGGGTAGTAATATCGAGGTGACTGATTTAGAAAAGGACTTGGGTGTGCTAATTAGCAGCGACCTTAAATTTACGAAACAGTGCGTAGAGGTGGAAAAGAAAGCCCAGAAACTATTAGGTTATATTAGGAGGCAATTTCAGTTTCGGAACAAGGAGATTGTGCTCTCACTGTACAATTCCCTTGTTCGGCCGCACCTGGAGTATGCTGTGCAGTTCTGGTCGCCCACCCTCGGAAAGATATTGAGAGGCTGGAGCGAGTGCAGGCGAGGGCCACAAAGTTAATCCCTTCCGTTAGGCATATGGGCTACAATCGACGGTTACGCGCCCTGAACTTGTTTTCGCTTGAACTCGAGGCTGCGCGGTCAACTGATCGAGGTTTTCAAGCTCTTACGCGGGTTCAACGATGTCGATTTTTGAAGTATGTTTAGTTTCAAATGATAACCCAACTCGCAACAATGGTTGGAAGTTGGATTTCAAACGGTTTAGGACTAGTGTGTGTGGGATTACTTTACGTATAAGATCTGTGACACATGGAACAGGTTACCTTCGGAAGTTGTGAACAGTTCCTCTGTGGATCAGTTGAAGAAAAGGTTAGACGAAATCTTGCACACTATTTGAGTGTGTAAAGACATTTAGGACCTCAGTCTGCGGAAATTTCTTTTCCTATAAAATAGTTAATATCTGGAACCAACTTCCCTCAGAGGTTGTTTCCAGTCAAAGTGTAAATCTGTTTAAAAATAGGCTAGACAAAGTACTGAACACACTCATAGTTTAAGATTAAAACCTCAGAAAACTCTGCAGGAGTTCGCTTGCTCGGTGTCTCTGTGAGCAAGCTAATATAGAGCTATTTATATATTCTCCACTTTCCTGTAAAATTTCCTTGGCTACTTTTCCAGGGTCAAGGTATTTTCTTTAACCTTTTTCCGTACCTGCCTCTGGCAGGGAGGGAGCGGGGGGTGGGAGAGAGCCTTCTACTTTTCTATCCAGTTTTCTACTACTGCTAGGATAGTTGAAGAAAAATAAACTTTTACAAAATTTTCCCTGGCACCCGGTGCCATTGGTACCTCCTCGGTATGGGCCGCAAGTCCTTTGAGGTACTTCTTTTCCTTGTAACTCCTTGTAACTCTCTCAGGAGGCAATTTCAGTTTCGGAACAAGGAGATTGTGCTCTCACTGTACAATTCCCTTGTTCGCCCGCACCTGGAGTATGCTGTGCAGTTCTGGTCGCCCACCCTCAGGAAAGATATTCAGAGGCTGGAGCGAGTGCAGGCGAGGGCCACAAAGTTAATCCCTTCCGTTAGGCATATGGGCTACAATCGACGGTTACGCGCCCTGAACTTGTTTTCGCTTGAAATTCGGAGCCTTCTACTTTTCTATCCAGTTTTCTACTACTGCTAGGATAGTTGAAAGAAAATAAACTTTCACAAAATTTTCCGTGGCACCCGTTGCCATTGGTACCTCCTCGGTATTGGCCGCAAGGCCTTTTGAGGTCCTTCTTTTCCTTGTAACTCCTTGTAACTCTCTCTCTCTCTCTCATATCGTCAGTCGGATCGCCCAATTCGCTGATGACACCAAGCTTGGGGCCATGTTGGGACGCCCGAAGCGATCGAGGAACTGCGTGCGGACCTAGGTAGGATAGGAGAGTGGTCCGAAAAATGGCAAATGCCGTTTAACTTGGGTAAATGCAAAGTGATGCACATTGGCTACGCCAATCCCAAGTCGGACTACTTGATGTTGGGTAGTAATATCGAGGTGACTGATTTAGAAAGGACTTGGGTGTGCTAATTAGCAGCGAACTTAAGTTTACGAAACAGTGCGTAGAGGTGGAAAAGAAAGCCCAGAAACTATTGGGTTATATCAGGAGGCAATTCCAGTTTCGGAACAAGGAGATTGTGCTCTCACTGTACAATTCCCTTGTTCGGCCGCACCTGGAGTATGCTGTGCAGTTCTGGTCGCCCACCCTCAGGAAAGATATTGAGAGGCTGGAGCGAGTGCAGGTGAGGGCCACAAAGTTAATCCCTTCCGTTAGGCATATGGGCTACAATCGACGGTTACGCGCCCTGAACTTGTTTTCGCTTGAAATTCGGAGGCTGCGCGGTCAACTGATCGAGGTTTTCAAGCTCTTACGAGGGTTCAACGATGTCGATTTTAGAGTATGTTTAGTTTAAATGATAACCCAACTCGCAACAATGGTTGGAAGTTGGATTTGAAACGGTTTAGGACTAGTGTGTGTGGGAATTACTTTACGTATAAGATCTGTGACACATGGAACAGGTTACCTTCGGAAGTTGTGAACAGTTCCTCTGTGGATCAGTTGAAGAAAAGGTTAGACGAAATCTTGCACACTATTTGAATGTGTAAAGACATTTAGGACCTCAGTCTGCGGAAATTTCTTTTCCTATAAAATAGTTAATATCTGGAACCAACTTCCCTCAGAGGTTGTTTCCAGTCAAAGTGTAAATCTGTTTAAAAATAGGCTAGACAAAGTACTGAACACACTCATAGTTTAAGATTAAAACCTCAGAAAACTCTGCAGGAGTTCGCTTGCTCGGTGTCTCTGTGAGCAAGCTAAATATAGAGCTATTTATATATTCTCCACTTTCCTGTAAAATTTCCTTGGCTACTTTTCCAGGGTCAAGGTATTTTCTTTAACCTTTTTCCGTACCTGCCTCTGGCAGGGAGGGAGCGGGGGGTGGGGAGAGAGCCTTCTACTTTTCTATCCAGTTTTTCTACTACTGCTAGGATAGTTGAAAGAAAAATAAACTTTTACAAAATTTTCCCTGGCACCCGTGCCATTGGTACCTCCTCGGTATGGGCCGCAAGTCCTTTTGAGGTACTTCTTTTCCTTGTAACTCCTTGTAACTCTCTCTCTCTCTCTCTCTCTCTCTCTCATATCGTCAGTCGGATCGCCCAATTCGCTGATGACACCAAGCTTGGGGCCAATGTTGGGACGCCCGAAGCGATCGAGGAACTGCGTGCGGAACTAGGTAGGATAGGAGAGTGGTCCGAAAAATGGCAAATGCCGTTTAACTTTGGTAAATGCAAAGTGATGCACATTGGCTACGCCAATCCCAAGTCGGACTACTCGATGTTGGGTAGTAATATCGAGGTGACTGATTTAGAAAAGGACTTGGGTGTGCTAATTAGCAGCGAACTTAAGTTACGAAACAGTGCGTAGAGGTGGAAAAGAAAGCCCAGAAACTATTGGGTTATATCAGGAGGCAATTTCAGTTTCGGAACAAGGAGATTGTGCTCTCACTGACAATTCCTTTGTTCGGCCGCACCTGGAGTATGCTGTGCAGTTCTGGTCGCCCACCCTCAGGAAAGATATTGAGAGGCTGGAGCGAGTGCAGGCGAGGGCCACAAAGTTAATCCCTTCCGTTAGGCATATGGGCTACAATCGACGGTTACGCGCCCTGAACTTGTTTTCGCTTGAAACTCGGAGGCTGCGCGGTCAACTGATCGAGGTTTTCAAGCTCTTACGAGGGTTCAACGATGTCGATTTTAGAAGTATGTTTAGTTTAAATGATAACCCAACTCGCAACAATGGTTGGAAGTTGGATTTGAAACGGTTCAGGACTAGTGTGTGTGGGAATTACTTTACGTATAAGATCTGTGACACATGGAATAGGTTACCTTCGGAAGTTGTGAACAGTTCCTCTGTGGATCAGTTGAAGAAAAGGTTGGACGAAATCTTGCACACTATTTGAGTGTGTAAAGACATTTAGGACCTCAGTCTGCGGAAATTTCTTTTCCTATAAAATAGTTAATATCTGGAACCAACTTCCCTCAGAGGTTGTTTCCAGTCAGAGTGTAAATCTGTTTAAAAATAGGCTAGACAAAGTACTGAACACACTCATAGTTTAAGATTAAAACCTCAGAAAACTCTGCAGGAGTTCGCTTGCTCGGTGTCTCTGTGAGCAAGCTAAATATAGAGCTATTTATATATTCTCCACTTTCCTGTAAAATTTCCTTGGCTACTTTTCCAGGGTCAAGGTATTTTCTTCAACCTTTTTCCGTACCTGCCTCTGGCAGGGAGGGTGGGGAGAGAGCCTTCTACTTTTCTATCCAGTTTTCTACTACTGCTAGGATAGTTGAAAGAAAAATAAACTTTCACAAAATTTTCCCTGGCACCCGTTGCCATTGGTACCTCCTCGGTATTGGCCGCAAGGCCTTTTGAGGTACTTCTTTTCCTTGTAACTCCTTGTAACTCTCTCTCTCTCTCTCCGGCGGGCGAACTTTGTTAGCCTCAGGGATAGCGTAGGAGAGATGGGGTTAGAGGTTGGCGGCGATGTTCAGGGAGTGTGGAGTGCATTCCGGGATGAGTTTATGGTGCTGCAGTCTGCTGCCATACCCTCAAAACCGGTCACCCCTGCTTCAACGCAGCCTAAGTGGTTCAATCGTGGCATCGCTTCGGCTATCCGAAATAGGAAAGTAGCGTATAGGAGGGCGAAGGCCAATCGTTCCCACGAGAACACTGAAGCGTATGTCCGCCTGTGTAGGGAAGTGAAGGCGAAGGTTAGGCTAGCGAAACGTAACGAAGAACTACGGGTGGCAAGCCTCTGCAAGGGGAACCCTAAGGAGTTCTTCAGTTATGTTAATAGTAGAAAGCCCATTAGAAGCATGATAGGTCCTTTAAAGGACGGAAGCGGCGTTCTGCGGACCTCCGACGCGGACATCGCTAATGTGCTTAATGAGTACTTGCGGGAGTGTTCACCAGGGAGGATACCCCGTCATCCCCGAGCCAGCTGTGAGGCACGAAGGTGCTGGCCTGGATAGTGTTAGATGTACCGCGACAGTCGTTGCTCATAGAATAGACAAACTGAGCGCGTTTAAGGCTCCTGGGCCAGACCAGTTTCTCCCCAGTGTTTTGCGAGAAGTGCGCGACCAGGTGGCTCCCCACCTGGCTACAGTCTTCAACAAATCGTTGGTGATGGGCCAGGTGCCTGGTGACTGGAGGGAGGCCAACGTGACCCCTATCTTTAAGAAAGGGGATCACGAAAGTCCAGGGAACTATCGTCCTATTAGTCTCACTTCAGTTGTAGGTAAATTATTAGAAAGGATAATAGCTGATAGAATCGTTGACCATTTGGATTCCTACAAGCTGCTTGGGGACTCCCAACATGGGTTTAGACGGCATAGGTCGTGTCTCACCAACTTGCTCGAGTTTTTCCACGTCATGTTGAGTGAGTACGATAAGAGTAGGGCGATTGATATACTTTATCTCGACTTTCAGAAAGCCTTTGATAAGGTACCTCACCGCCGGCTAATGGCGAAAGTGCGCGCGCTGGGTATCGGTGGGGAAATAGGTAGGTGGATTGAAAACTGGCTGAGGAATAGGCGGCAGAGTGGTAATTAAAGGGGCTAGTTCGGGTTGGGCCTCGGTCACTAGTGGGGTTCCTCAGGGTTCCGTTTTGGGGCCACTGTTGTTTACCATTTACATAAATGATATCGACGGTGGCATCGTCAGTCGGATCGCCAAATTCGCTGATGACACCAAGCTTGGGGCCAATGTTGGGACGCCCGAAGCGATCGAGGAACTGCGTGCGGACCTAGGTAGGATAGGAGAGTGGTCCGAAAAATGGCAAATGCCGTTTAACTTGGGTAAATGCAAAGTGATGCACATTGGCTACGCCAATCCCAAGTCGGACTACTCGATGTTGGGCAGTAATATCGAGGTGACTGATTTAGAAAAGGACTTGGGTGTGCTAATTAGCAGCGACCTTAAGTTTACGAAACAGTGTGTAGAGGTGGAAAAGAAAGCCCAGAAACTATTGGGTTATATCAGGAGGCAATTTCAGTTTCGGAACAAGGAGATTGTGCTCTCACTGTACAATTCCCTTGTTCGGCCGCACCTGGAGTATGCTGTGCAGTTCTGGTCGCCCACCCTCAGGAAAGATATTGAGAGGCTGGAGCGAGTGCAGGCGAGGGCCACAAAGTTAATCCCTTCCGTTAGGCATATGGGCTACAATCGACGGTTACGCGCCCTGAACTTGTTTTCGCTTGAAACTCGGAGGCTGCGCGGTCAACTGATCGAGGTTTTCAAGCTCTTACGAGGGTTCAACGATGTCGATTTTAGAAGTATGTTTAGTTTAAATGATAACCCAACTCGCAACAATGGTTGGAAGTTGGATTTGAAACGGTTTAGGACTAGTGTGTGTGGGAATTACTTTACGTATAAGATCTGTGACACATGGAACAGGTTACCTTCGGAAGTTGTGAACAGTTCCTCTGTGGATCAGTTCAAGAAAAGGGTAGACGAAATCTTGCACACTATTTGAGTGTGTAAAGACATTTAGGACCTCAGTCTGCGGAAATTTCTTTTCCTATAAAATAGTTAATATCTGGAACCAACTTCCCTCAGAGGTTGTTTCCAGTCAAAGTGTAAATCTGTTTAAAAATAGGCTAGACAAAGTACTGAACACACTCATAGTTTAAGATTAAAACCTCAGAAAACTCTGCAGGAGTTCGCTTGCTCGGTGTCTCTGTGAGCAAGCTAAATATAGAGCTATTTATATATTCTCCACTTTCCTGTAAAATTTCCTTGGCTACTTTTCCAGGGTCAAGGTATTTTCTTCAACCTTTTTCCGTACCTGCCTCTGGCAGGGAGGGAGCGGAGGGTGGGGAGAGAGCCTTCTACTTTTCTATCCAGTTTTCTACTACTGCTAGGATAGTTGAAAGAAAAATAAACTTTCACAAAATTTTCCCTGGCACCCGTTGCCATTGGTACCTCCTCGGTATGGGCCGCAAGGCCTTTTGAGGTACTTCTTTTCCTTGTAACTCCTTGTAACTCTCTCTCTCTCTCTCTCTCTCTCTCTCATCGTCAGTCGGATCGCCCAATTCGCTGATGACACCAAGCTTGGGGCCAATGTTGGGACGCCCGAAGCGATCGAGGAACTGCGTGCGGACCTAGGTAGGATAGGAGAGTGGTCCGAAAAATGGAAATGCCGTTTAACTTGGGTAAATGCAAAGTGATGCACATTGGCTACGCCAATCCCAAGTCGGACTACTCGATGTTGGGTAGTAATATCGAGGTGACTGATTTAGAAAAGGACTTGGGTGTGCTAATTAGCAGCGACCTTAAGTTTACGAAACAGTGTGTAGAGGTGGAAAAGAAAGCCCAGAAACTATTGGGTTATATCAGGAGGCAATTTCAGTTTCGGAACAAGGAGATTGTGCTCTCACTGTACAATTCCCTTGTTCGGCCGCACCTGGAGTATGCTGTGCAGTTCTGGTCGCCCACCCTCAGGAAAGATATTGAGAGGCTGGAGCGAGTGCAGGCGAGGGCCACAAAGTTAATCCCTTCCGTTAGGCATATGGGCTACAATCGACGGTTACGCGCCCTGAACTTGTTTTCGCTTGAAACTCGGAGGCTGCGCGGTCAACTGATCGAGGTTTTCAAGCTCTTACGCGGGTTCAACGATGTCGATTTTAGAAGTATGTTTAGTTTAAATGATAACCCAACTCGCAACAATGGTTGGAAGTTGGATTTGAAACGGTTTAGGACTAGTGTGTGTGGGAATTACTTTACGTATAAGATCTGTGACACATGGAACAGGTTACCTTCGGAAGTTGTGAACAGTTCCTCTGTGGATCAGTTCAAGAAAAGGTTAGACGAAATCTTGCACACTATTGAGTGTGTAAAGACATTTAGGACCTCAGTCTGCGGAAATTTCTTTTCCTATAAAATAGTTAATATCTGGAACCAACTTCCCTCAGAGGTTGTTTCCAGTCAAAGTGTAAATCTGTTTAAAAATAGGCTAGACAAAGTACTGAACACACTCATAGTTTAAGATTAAAACCTCAGAAAACTCTGCAGGAGTTCGCTTGCTCGGTGTCTCTGTGAGCAAGCTAAATATAGAGCTATTTATATATTCTCCACTTTCCTGTAAAATTTCCTTGGCTACTTTCCAGGGTCAAGGTATTTTCTTAACCTTTTTCCGTACCTGCCTCTGGCAGGGAGGGAGCGGGGGTGGGGAGAGAGCCTTCTACTTTTCTATCCAGTTTTCTACTACTGCTAGGATAGTTGAAAGAAAAATAAACTTTTACAAAATTTTCCCTGGCACCCGTGCCATTGGTACCTCCTCGGTATGGGCCGCAAGCCTTTTGAGGTACTTCTTTTCCTTGTAACTCCTTGTAACTCTCTCAGGAGGCAATTTCAGTTTCGGAACAAGGAGATTGTGCTCTCACTGTACAATTCCCTTGTTCGGCCGCACCTGGAGTATGCTGTGCAGTTCTGGTCGCCCACCCTCAGGAAAGATATTCAGAGGCTGGAGCGAGTGCAGGCGAGGCCACAAAGTTAATCCCTTCCGTTAGGCATATGGGCTACAATCGACGGTTACGCGCCCTGAACTTGTTTTCGCTTGAAATTCGGAGCCTTCTACTTTTCTATCCAGTTTTCTACTACTGCTAGGATAGTTGAAAGAAAATAAACTTTCACAAAATTTTCCGTGGCACCCGTTGCCATTGGTACCTCCTCGGTATTGGCCGCAAGGCCTTTTGAGGTCCTTCTTTTCCTTGTAACTCCTTGTAACTCTCTCTCTCTCTCTCATATCGTCAGTCGGATCGCCCAATTCGCTGATGACACCAAGCTTGGGGCCAATGTTGGGACGCCCGAAGCGATCGAGGAACTGCGTGCGGACCTAGGTAGGATAGGAGAGTGGTCCGAAAAATGGCAAATGCCGTTCAACTTGGGTAAATGCAAAGTGATGCACATTGGCTACGCCAATCCCAAGTCGGACTACTCGATGTTGGGTAGTAATATCGAGGTGACTGATTTAGAAAAGGACTTGGGTGTGCTAATTAGCAGCGAACTTAAGTTTACGAAACAGTGCGTAGAGGTGGAAAAGAAAGCCCAGAAACTATTGGGTTATATCAGGAGGCAATTTCAGTTTCGGAACAAGGAGATTGTGCTCTCACTGTACAATTCCCTTGTTCGGCCGCACCTGGAGTATGCTGTGCAGTTCTGGTCGCCCACCCTCAGGAAAGATATTGAGAGGCTGGAGCGAGTGCAGGCGAGGGCCACAAAGTTAATCCCTTCCGTTAGGCATATGGGCTACAATCGACGGTTACGCGCCCTGAACTTGTTTTCGCTTGAAATTCGGAGGCTGCGCGGTCAACTGATCGAGGTTTTCAAGCTCTTACGAGGGTTCAACGATGTCGATTTTAGAAGTATGTTTAGTTTAAATGATAACCCAACTCGCAACAATGGTTGGAAGTTGGATTTAAACGGTTTAGGACTAGTGTGTGTGGGAATTACTTTACGTATAAGATCTGTGACACATGGAACAGGTTACCTTCGGAAGTTGTGAACAGTTCCTCTGTGGATCAGTTGAAGAAAAGGTTAGACGAAATCTTGCACACTATTTGAGTGTGTAAAGACATTTAGGACCTCAGTCTGCGGAAATTTCTTTCCTATAAAATAGTTAATATCTGGAACCAACTTCCCTCAGAGGTTGTTTCCAGTCAAAGTGTAAATCTGTTTAAAAATAGGCTAGACAAAGTACTGAACACACTCATAGTTTAAGATTAAAACCTCAGAAAACTCTGCAGGAGTTCGCTTGCTCGGTGTCTCTGTGAGCAAGCTAAATATAGAGCTATTTATATATTCTCCACTTTCCTGTAAAATTTCCTTGGCTACTTTTCCAGGGTCAAGGTATTTTCTTCAACCTTTTTCCGTACCTGCCTCTGGCAGGGAGGGAGCGGAGGGTGGGGAGAGAGCCTTCTACTTTTCTATCCAGTTTTCTACTACTGCTAGGATAGTTGAAAGAAAAATAAACTTTTACAAAATTTTCCCTGGCACCCGGTGCCATTGGTACCTCCTCGGTATGGGCCGCAAGGCCTTTTGAGGTACTTCTTTTCCTTGTAACTCCTTGTAACTCTCTCAGGAGGCAATTTCAGTTTCGGAACAAGGAGATTGTGCTCTCACTGTACAATTCCCTTGTTCGGCCGCACCTGGAGTATGCTGTGCAGTTCTGGTCGCCCACCCTCAGGAAAGATATTGAGAGGCTGGAGCGAGTGCAGGCGAGGGCCACAAAGTTAATCCCTTCCGTTAGGCATATGGACTACAATCGACGGTTACGCGCCCTGAACTTGTTTTCGCTTGAAATTCGGAGGCTGCGCGGTCAACTGATCGAGGTTTTCAAGCTCTTACGAGGGTTCAACGATGTCGATTTTAGAAGTATGTTTAGTTTAAATGATAACCCAACTCGCAACAATGGTTGGAAGTTGGATTTGAAACGGTTTAGGACTAGTGTGTGGGGGAATTACTTTACGTATAAGATCTGTGACACATGGAACAGGTTACCTTCGGAAGTTGTGAACAGTTCCTCTGTGGATCAGTTCAAGAAAAGGGTAGACCAAATCTTGCACGCTGTTTGAGTGTGTAAAGACATTTAGGACCTCAGTCTGCGGAAATTTCTTTTCCTATAAAATAGTTAATATCTGGAACCAACTTCCCTCAGAGGTTGTTTCCAGTCAAAGTGTAAATCTGTTTAAAAATAGGCTAGACAAAGTACTGAACACACTCATAGTTTAAGATTAGAACCTCAGAAAACTCTGCAGGAGTTCGCTTGCTCGGTGTCTCTGTGAGCAAGCTAAATATAGAGCTATTTATATATTCTCCACTTTCCTGTAAAATTTCCTTGGCTACTTTTCCAGGGTCAAGGTATTTTCTTCAACCTTTTTCCGTACCTGCCTCTGGCAGGGAGGGAGCGGAGGGTGGGGAGAGAGCTTCTACTTTTCTATCCAGTTTTCTACTACTGCTAGGATAGTTGAAAGAAAAATAAACTTCCACAAAATTTTCCGTGGCACCCGTTGCCATTGGTACCTCCTCGGTATTGGCCGCAAGGCCTTTTGAGGTACTTCTTTTCCTTGTAACTCCTTGTAACTCTCTCTCTCTCTCTCTCTCTCTCTCTCTCTCTCTCTCTCTCATATCGTCAGTCGGATCGCCCAATTCGCTGATGACACCAAGCTTGGGGCCAATGTTGGGACGCCCGAAGCGATCGAGGAACTGCGTGCGGACCTAGGTAGGATAGGAGAGTGGTCCGAAAAATGGCAAATGCCGTTCAACTTGGGTAAATGCAAAGTGATGCACATTGGCTACACCAATCCCAAGTCGGACTACTCGATGTTGGGTAGTAATATCGAGGTGACTGATTTAGAAAAGGACTTGGGTGTGCTAATTAGCAGCGAAGTTAAGTTTACGAAACTGTGCGTAGAGGTGGAAAAGAAAGCCCAGAAACTATTGGGTTATATCAGCAGGCAATTTCAGTTTCGGAACAAGGAGATTGTGCTCTCACTGTACAATTCCCTTGTTCGGCCGCACCTGGAGTATGCTGTAGTTCTGGTCGCCCACCCTCAGGAAAGATATTGAGAGGCTGGAGCGAGTGCAGGCGAGGGCCACAAAGTTAATCCCTTCCGTTAGGCATATGGGCTACAATCGACGGTTACGCGCCCTGAACTTGTTTTCGCTTGAAATTCGGAGGCTGCGCGGTCAACTGATCGAGGTTTTCAAGCTCTTACGAGGGTTCAACGATGTCGATTTTAGAAGTATGTTTAGTTTAAATGATAACCCAACTCGCAACAATGGTTGGAAGTTGGATTTGAAACGGTTTAGGACTAGTGTGTGTGGGAATTACTTTACGTATAAGATCTGTGACACATGGAACAGGTTACCTTCGGAAGTTGTGAACAGTTCCTCTGTGGATCAGTTGAAGAAAAGGTTAGACGAAATCTTGCACACTATTTGAGTGTGTAAAGACATTTAGGACCTCAGTCTGCGGAAATTTCTTTTCCTATAAAATAGTTAATATCTGGAACCAACTTCCCTCAGAGGTTGTTTCCAGTCAAAGTGTAAATCTGTTTAAAAATAGGCTAGACAAAGTACTGAACACACTCATAGTTTAAGATTAAAACCTCAGAAAACTCTGCAGGAGTTCGCTTGCTCGGTGTCTCTGTGAGCAAGCTAAATATAGAGCTATTTATATATTCTCCACTTTCCTGTAAAATTTCCTTGGCTACTTTTCCAGGGTCAAGGTATTTTCTTCAACCTTTTTCCGTACCTGCCTCTGGCAGGGAGGGAGCGGAGGGTGGGGAGAGAGCCTTCTACTTTTCTATCCAGTTTTCTACTACTGCTAGGATAGTTGAAAGAAAAATAAACTTCCACAAAATTTTCCGTGGCACCCGTTGCCATTGGTACCTCCTCGGTATTGGCCGCAAGGCCTTTTGAGGTACTTCTTTTCCTTGTAACTCCTTGTAACTCTCTCTCTCTCTCTCTCTCTCTCTCTCTCTCTCTCTCTCTCATATCGTCAGTCGGATCGCCCAATTCGCTGATGACACCAAGCTTGGGGCCAATGTTGGGACGCCCGAAGCGATCGAGGAACTGCGTGCGGACCTAGGTAGGATAGGAGAGTGGTCCGAAAAATGGCAAATGCCGTTTAACTTGGGTAAATGCAAAGTGATGCACATTGGCTACGCCAATCCCAAGTCGGACTACTCGATGTTGGGTAGTAATATCGAGGTGACTGATTTAGAAAAGGACTTGGGTGTGCTAATTAGCAGCGACCTTAAGTTTACGAAACAGTGTGTAGAGGTGGAAAAGAAAGCCCAGAAACTATTGGGTTATATCAGGAGGCAATTTCAGTTTCGGAACAAGGAGATTGTGCTCTCACTGTACAATTCCCTTGTTCGGCCGCACCTGGAGTATGCTGTGCAGTTCTGGTCGCCCACCCTCAGGAAAGATATTGAGAGGCTGGAGCGAGTGCAGGCGAGGGCCACAAAGTTAATCCCTTCCGTTAGGCATATGGGCTACAATCGACGGTTACGCGCCCTGAACTTGTTTTCGCTTGAAACTCGGAGGCTGCGCGGTCAACTGATCGAGGTTTTCAAGCTCTTACGAGGGTTCAACGATGTCGATTTTAGAAGTATGTTTAGTTTAAATGATAACCCAACTCGCAACAATGGTTGGAAGTTGGATTTGAAACGGTTTAGGACTAGTGTGTGTGGGAATTACTTTACGTATAAGATCTGTGACACATGGAACAGGTTACCTTCGGAAGTTGTGAACAGTTCCTCTGTGGATCAGTTCAAGAAAAGGTTAGACGAAATCTTGCACACTTTGAGTGTGTAAAGACATTTAGGACCTCAGTCTGCGGAAATTTCTTTTCCTATAAAATAGTTAATATCTGGAACCAACTTCCCTCAGAGGTTGTTTCCAGTCAAAGTGTAAATCTGTTTAAAAATAGGCTAGACAAAGTACTGAACACACTCATAGTTTAAGATTAAAACCTCAGAAAACTCTGCAGGAGTTCGCTTGCTCGGTGTCTCTGTGAGCAAGCTAAATATAGAGCTATTTATATATTCTCCACTTTCCTGTAAAATTTCCTTGGCTACTTTTCCAGGGTCAAGGTATTTTCTTCAACCTTTTTCCGTACCTGCCTCTGGCAGGGAGGGAGCGGAGGGTGGGGAGAGAGCCTTCTACTTTTCTATCCAGTTTTCTACTACTGCTAGGATAGTTGAAAGAAAAATAAACTTTTACAAAATTTTCCCTGGCACCCGTTGCCATTGGTACCTCCTCGGTATGGGCCGCAAGGCCTTTTGAGGTACTTCTTTTCCTTGTAACTCCTTGTAACTCTCTCTCTCTTCTCTCTCTCTCTCTCTCTCTCTCTCGGGCGCTCTTAGCATCAGAATACCAGGATATCGTTGCTATCACCGAGTCCTGGATTCATACTGATCGTAGGGACTACGTTGGGGAGTTCGAAATTCCCGGGTATAGAATGTTTCGCAAAGACCGCACCCGTGGGGAGGGGGGTGGGGTACTAATATACGTCAGAGACACGTTGAGTCCGGTTGACTGCCAGTTCCGGTCGGAACGGGAGCTGCTTGGCGTCGATCTGAACGTGGGAGGGACGAACTATAGGTTAATCTTGGTGTACAGACCTCCGCATCTCCTCCTCGAGGAGGATACAGCCCTGTACACCGAACTCAGTAGCCTGCTAGGGGATAGGGTGTGTGTAGTTTTAGGAGACTTCAACTGTCGCGGCATAAAGTGGGAAAACAGGACTGCCGATGCTGAAGGGAGGAGGCTAGTTGACTTTGCTGATGAGAACTTCCTCACTCAGTGGGTCAACGAGCCTACACGAGGCGAAAGCGTTCTAGACTTAGTATTCACGACCGAAGACAACCTCGTCACTGGCCTCACCGTTGACGAATCGTTGGGCGGGAGTGATCACGGTCTTATTAGGTTCCGTGTGTGCGTCCCTCGGGTGAAGCGTAGTAACTCGAGAGGCAGTAAGCTCGATCTCCGGCGGGCGAACTTTGTTAGCCTCAGGGATAGCGTAGGAGATGGGGTTAGAGGTTGGCGGCGATGTTGAGGGAGTGTGGAGTGCATTCCGGGATGAGTTTATGGTGCTGCAGTCTGCTGCCATACCCTCAAAACCGGTCACCCCTGCTTCAACGCAGCCTAAGTGGTTCAATCGTGGCATCGCTTCGGCTATCCGAAATAGGAAAGTAGCGTATAGGAGGGCGAAGGCCAATCGTTCCCACGAGAACACTGAAGCGTATGTCCGCCTGTGTAGGGAAGTGAAGGCGAAGGTTAGGCTAGCGAAACGTAACGAAGAACTACGGGTGGCAAGCCTCTGCAAGGGGAACCCTAAGGAGTTCTTCAGTTATGTTAATAGTAGAAAGCCCATTAGAAGCATGATAGGTCCTTTAAAGGACGGAAGCGGCGTTCTGCGGACCTCCGACGCGGACATCGCTAATGTGCTTAATGAGTACTTTGCGGGAGTGTTCACCAGGGAGGATACCCGCGTCATCCCCGAGCCAGCTGTGAGGCACGAAGGTGCTGGCCTGGATAGTGTTAGATGTACCGCGACAGTCGTTGCTCATAGAATAGACAAACTGAGCGCGTTTAAGGCTCCTGGGCCAGACCAGTTTCTCCCAGTGTTTGCGAGAAGTGCGCGACCAGGTGGCTCCCCACCTGGCTACAGTCTTCAACAAATCGTTGGAGATGGGCCAGGTGCCTGGTGACTGGAGGAGGCCAACGTGACCCCTATCTTTAAGAAAGGGGATCACGAAAGTCCAGGGAACTATCGTCCATTAGTCTCACTTCAGTTGTAGGTAAATTATTAGAAAGGATAATAGCTGATAGAATCGTTGACCATTTGGATTCCTACAAGCTGCTTGGGGACTCCCAACATGGGTTTAGACGGCATAGGTCGTGTCTCACCAACTTGCTCGAGTTTTTCCACGTCATGTTGAGTGAGTACGATAAGAGTAGGGCGATTGATATACTTTATCTCGACTTTCAGAAAGCCTTTGATAAGGTACCTCACCGCCGGCTAATGGCGAAAGTGCGCGCGCTGGGTATCGGTGGGGAAATAGGTAGGTGGATTGAAAACTGGCTGAGGAATAGGCGGCAGAGGGTGGTAATTAAAGGGGCTAGTTCGGGTTGGGCCTCGGTCACTAGTGGGGTTCCTCAGGGTTCCGTTTTGGGGCCACTGTTGTTTACCATTTACATAAATGATATCGACGGTGGCATCGTCAGTCGGATCGCCAAATTCGCTGATGACACCAAGCTTGGGGCCAATGTTGGGACGCCCGAAGCGATCGAGGAACTGCGTGCGGACCTAGGTAGGATAGGAGAGTGGTCCGAAAAATGGCAAATGCCGTTTAACTTGGGTAAATGCAAAGTGATGCACATTGGCTACGCCAATCCCAAGTCGGACTACTCGATGTTGGGCAGTAATATCGAGGTGACTGATTTAGAAAAGGACTTGGGTGTGCTAATTAGCAGCGACCTTAAGTTTACGAAACAGTGTGTAGAGGTGGAAAAGAAAGCCCAGAAACTATTGGGTTATATCAGGAGGCAATTTCAGTTTCGGAACAAGGAGATTGTGCTCTCACTGTACAATTCCCTTGTTCGGCCGTACCTGGAGTATGCTGTGCAGTTCTGGTCGCCCACCCTCAGGAAAGATATTGAGAGGCTGGAGCGAGTGCAGGCGAGGGCCACAAAGTTAATCCCTTCCGTTAGGCATATGGGCTACAATCGACGGTTACGCGCCCTGAACTTGTTTTCGCTTGAAACTCGGAGGCTGCGCGGTCAACTGATCGAGGTTTTCAAGCTCTTACGGGTTCAACGATGTCGATTTTAGAAGTATGTTTAGTTTAAATGATAACCCAACTCGCAACAATGGTTGGAAGTTGGATTTGAAACGGTTTAGGACTAGTGTGTGTGGGAATTACTTTACGTATAAGATCTGTGACACATGGAACAGGTTACCTTCGGAAGTTGTGAACAGTTCCTCTGTGGATCAGTTCAAGAAAAGGTTAGACGAAATCTTGCACACTATTTGAGTGTGTAAAGACATTTAGGACCTCAGTCTGCGGAAATTTCTTTTCCTATAAAATAGTTAATATCTGGAACCAACTTCCCTCAGAGGTTGTTTCCAGTCAAAGTGTAAATCTGTTTAAAAATAGGCTAGACAAAGTACTGAACACACTCATAGTTTAAGATTAAAACCTCAGAAAACTCTGCAGGAGTTCGCTTGCTCGGTGTCTCTGTGAGCAAGCTAAATATAGAGCTATTTATATATTCTCCACTTTCCTGTAAAATTTCCTTGGCTACTTTTCCAGGGTCAAGGTATTTTCTTCAACCTTTTTCCGTACCTGCCTCTGGCAGGGAGGGAGCGGAGGGTGGGGAGAGAGCCTTCTACTTTTCTATCCAGTTTTCTACTACTGCTAGGATAGTTGAAAGAAAAATAAACTTTACAAAATTTTCCCTGGCACCCGTTGCCATTGGTACCTCCTCGGTATGGGCCGCAAGGCCTTTTGAGGTACTTCTTTTCCTTGTCTCTCTCTCTCTCTCTCTCTCTCTCTCATATCGTCAGTCGGATCGCCCAATTCGCTGATGACACCAAGCTTGGGGCCAATGTTGGGACGCCCGAAGCGATCGAGGAACTGCGTGCGGACCTAGGTAGGATAGGAGAGTGGTCCGAAAAATGGCAAATGCCGTTTAACTTGGGTAAATGCAAAGTGATGCACATTGGCTACGCCAATCCCAAGTCGGACTACTCGATGTTGGGTAGTAATATCGAGGTGACTGATTTAGAAAAGGACTTGGGTGTGCTAATTAGCAGCGACCTTAAGTTTACGAAACAGTGTGTAGAGGTGGAAAAGAAAGCCCAGAAACTATTGGGTTATATCAGGAGGCAATTTCAGTTTCGGAACAAGGAGATTGTGCTCTCACTGTACAATTCCCTTGTTCGGCCGCACCTGGAGTATGCTGTGCAGTTCTGGTCGCCCACCCTCAGGAAAGATATTGAGAGGCTGGAGCGAGTGCAGGCGAGGGCCACAAAGTTAATCCCTTCCGTTAGGCATATGGGCTACAATCGACGGTTACGCGCCCTGAACTTGTTTTCGCTTGAAACTCGGAGGCTGCGCGGTCAACTGATCGAGTTTTCAAGCTCTTACGCGGGTTCAACGATGTCGATTTTAGAAGTATGTTTAGTTTAAATGATAACCCAACTCGCACAATGGTTGGAAGTTGGATTTGAAACGGTTTAGGACTAGTGTGTGTGGGAATTACTTTACGTATAAGATCTGTGACACATGGAACAGGTTACCTTCGGAAGTTGTGAACAGTTCCTCTGTGGATCAGTTCAAGAAAAGGTTAGACGAAATCTTGCACACTATTTGAGTGTGTAAAGACATTTAGGACCTCAGTCTGCGGAAATTTCTTTTCCTATAAAATAGTTAATATCTGGAACCAACTTCCCTCAGAGGTTGTTTCCAGTCAAAGTGTAAATCTGTTTAAAAATAGGCTAGACAAAGTACTGAACACACTCATAGTTTAAGATTAAAACCTCAGAAAACTCTGCAGGAGTTCGCTTGCTCGGTGTCTCTGTGAGCAAGCTAAATATAGAGCTATTTATATATTCTCCACTTTCCTGTAAAATTTCCTTGGCTACTTTTCCAGGGTCAAGGTATTTTCTTCAACCTTTTTCCGTACCTGCCTCTGGCAGGGAGGGAGCGGAGGGTGGGGAGAGAGCCTTCTACTTTTCTATCCAGTTTTCTACTACTGCTAGGATAGTTGAAAGAAAAATAAACTTTACAAAATTTTCCCTGGCACCCGTTGCCATTGGTACCTCCTCGGTATGGGCCGCAAGGCCTTTTGAGGTACTTCTTTTCCTTGTAACTCCTTGTAACTCTCTCTCTCTCTCTCCGGCGGGCGAACTTTGTTAGCCTCAGGGATAGCGTAGGAGAGATGGGGTTAGAGGTTGGCGGCGATGTTGAGGGAGTGTGGAGTGCATTCCGGGATGAGTTTATGGTGCTGCAGTCTGCTGCCATACCCTCAAAACCGGTCACCCCTGCTTCAACGCAGCCTAAGTGGTTCAATCGTGGCATCGCTTCGGCTATCCGAAATAGGAAAGTAGCGTATAGGAGGGCGAAGGCCAATCGTTCCCACGAGAACACTGAAGCGTATGTCCGCCTGTGTAGGGAAGTGAAGGCGAAGGTTAGGCTAGCGAAACGTAACGAAGAACTACGGGTGGCAAGCCTCTGCAAGGGGAACCCTAAGGAGTTCTTCAGTTATGTTAATAGTAGAAAGCCCATTAGAAGCATGATAGGTCCTTTAAAGGACGGAAGCGGCGTTCTGCGGACATCGCTAATGTGCTTAATGAGTACTTTGCGGGAGTGTTCACCAGGGAGGATACCCGCGTCATCCCCGAGCCAGCTGTGAGGCACGAAGGTGCTGGCCTGGATAGTGTTAGATGTACCGCGACAGTCGTTGCTCATAGAATAGACAAACTGAGCGCGTTTAAGGCTCCTGGGCCAGACCAGTTTCTCCCCAGTGTTTTGCGAGAAGTGCGCGACCAGGTGGCTCCCCACCTGGCTACAGTCTTCAACAAATCGTTGGTGATGGGCCAGGTGCCTGGTGACTGGAGGGAGGCCAACGAGACCCCTATCTTTAAGAAAGGGGATCACGAAAGTCCAGGGAACTATCGTCCATTAGTCTCACTTCAGTTGTAGGTAAATTATTAGAAAGGATAATAGCTGATAGAATCGTTGACCATTTGGATTCCTACAAGCTGCTTGGGGACTCCCAACATGGGTTTAGACGGCATAGGTCGTGTCTCACCAACTTGCTCGAGTTTTTCCACGTCATGTTGAGTGAGTACGATAAGAGTAGGGCGATTGATATACTTTATCTCGACTTTCAGAAAGCCTTTGATAAGGTACCTCACCGCCGGCTAATGGCGAAAGTGCGCGCCTGGGTATCGGTGGGGAAATAGGTAGGTGGATTGAAAACTGGCTGAGGAATAGGCGGCAGAGGGTTGGTAATTAAAGGGGCTAGTTCGGGTTGGGCCTCGGTCACTAGTGGGGTTCCTCAGGGTTCCGTTTTGGGGCCACTGTTGTTTACCATTTACATAAATGATATCGACGGTGGCATCGTCAGTCGGATCGCCAATTCGCTGATGACACCAAGCTTGGGGCCAATGTTGGGACGCCCGAAGCGATCGAGGAACTGCGTGCGGACCTAGGTAGGATAGGAGAGTGGTCCGAAAAATGGCAAATGCCGTTTAACTTGGGTAAATGCAAAGTGATGCACATTGGCTACGCCAATCCCAAGTCGGACTACTCGATGTTGGGTAGTAATATCGAGGTGACTGATTTAGAAAAGGACTTGGGTGTGCTAATTAGCAGCGAACTTAAGTTTACGAAACAGTGCGTAGAGGTGGAAAAGAAAGCCCAGAAACTATTGGGTTATATCAGGAGGCAATTTCAGTTTCGGAACAAGGAGATTGTGCTCTCACTGTACAATTCCCTTGTTCGGCCGCACCTGGAGTATGCTGTGCAGTTCTGGTCGCCCACCCTCAGGAAAGATATTGAGAGGCTGGAGCGAGTGCAGGCGAGGGCCACAAAGTTAATCCTTCCGTTAGGCATATGGGCTACAATCGACGGTTACGCGGCCTGAACTTATTTTCGCTTGAAATTGCGGAGGCTGCGCGGTCAACTGATCGAGGTGTTTCAAGCTCTTACGAGGGTTCACGATGTCGATTTTAGAAGTATGTTTAGTTTAAATGATAACCCAACTTGCAACAATGTTGGAAGTTGGATTTCAAACGGTTTTAGGACTAGTGTGTGTGTGAATTACTTTACGTATAAGATCTGTGACACATGGAACAGGTTACCTTCGAAGTTGTGAACAGTTCCTCTGTGGATCAGTTGAAGAAAAGGTTAGACGAAATCTTGCACACTATTTGAGTGTGTAAAGACATTAGGACCTCGTCTGCGGAATTTCTTTTCCTATAAATAGTTTAATATCTGGAACCAACTTCCTCAGAGGTTGTTTTTCCAGTCAAAGTGTAAATCTGTTTTAAATAGGCTAGACAAAGTACTGAACACACTCTCATATTTTAAGATTAAACCTCAGAAAACTCTGCAGGATTCGCTTGGCTCGGTGTCTCTGTGAGCAAGCTAAATATAGAGCTATTTATATATTCTCCACTTTCCTGTAAAATTTCCTTGGCTACTTTTCCAGGGTCAAGGTATTTTCTTCAACCTTTTTCCGTACCTGCCTCTGGCAGGGAGGGGGGGGGGGAGGCGGAGGGTGGGAGAGAGCCTTCTACTTTTGGCTATCCAGTTTTCTACTACTGCTAGGATAGTTGAAAGAAAAATAAACTTTCACAAAATTTTCCCTGGCACCCGTTGCCATTGGTACATCCTCGGTATTGCCGCAAGGCCCTTTGAGGTACTTCTTTTCCTTGTACTCCTTGTAACTCTCTCTCATCTCTCTCTCTCATATCTCAGTCGGATCGCCCAATTCGCTGATGACACCAAGCTTGGGGCCAATGTTGGGACGCCCGAAGCGATCGAGGAACTGCGTGCGTACCTAGGTAGGATAGGAGAGTGGTCCGAAAATGGCAAATGCGTTCAACTTGGGTAAATGCAAAGTGATGCACATTGGCTACGCCAATCCCAAGTCGGACTACTCGATTTGGGTAGTAATATCGAGGTGCTGATTTGAAAAGGACTTGGTGTGCTAATTAGCAGCGAACTTAAGTTTACGAAACAGTGCGTAGGTGGAAAAGAAAGGCCAGAAAACTATTGGGTTATATCAGGAGGCAATTCAGTTTCGGAACAAGGAGATTGTGCTCTCACTGTACAATTCCCTTGTTCGGCCGCACCTGGAGTATGCTGTGCAGTTTCTGGTCGCCACCCTCAGGAAAGATATTGAGAGGCTGGAGCGAGTGCAGGCGAGGCCACAAAGTTAATCCCTTCCGTTAGGCATATGGGCTACAATCGACGGTTACGCGCCCTGAACTTGTTTTCGCTTGAAATTCGGAGGCTGCGCGGTCAACTGATCGAGGTTTTCAAGCTCTTACGAGGGTTCACGATGTCGATTTTAGATATGTTTAGTTTAAATGATAACCCAACTCGCAACAATGGTTGGAAGTTGGATTTCAAAACGGTTTAGGACTAGTGTGTGTGGGAATTACTTTACGTATAAGATCTGTGACACATGGAACAGGTTACCTTCGAAGTTGTGAACAGTTCCTCTGTGTGTCAGTTCAAGAAAAGGTAGACCAAATCTTGCACACTGTTTGAGTGTAAAGACATTTAGGACCTCAGTCTGCGGAAATTTCTTTTCCTATAAAATAGTTAATATCTGGAACCAACTTCCCTCAGAAGGTGTTTCCAGTGAAAGTGTGTAAATCTGTTTAATAAAATAGGCTGACACCATCATAAGTTTAAGATTAAAGCCCTCAGAAAACTCTGCAGGAGTTCGCTTGCTCGGTGTCTCTGTGAGCAAGCTAAATATAGAGCTATTATATATTCTCCACTTTCCTGTAAAATTTCCTTGGCTACTTTTCCAGGGTCAAGGTATTTTCTTCAACCTTTTTCCGTACCTGCCTCTGGCAGGGAGGGAGCGGAGGGTGGGGAGAGAGCCTTCTACTTTTCTATCCAGTTTTCTACTACTGCTAGGATAGTTGAAAGAAAAATAAACTTTTACAAAATTTTCCCTGGCACCCGGTGCCATTGGTACCTCCTCGGTATGGGCCGCAAGGCCTTTTGAGGTACTTCTTTTCCTTGTAACTCCTTGTAACTCTCTCAGGAGGCAATTTCAGTTTCGGAACAAGGAGATTGTGCTCTCACTGTACAATTCCCTTGTTCGGCCGCACCTGGAGTATGCTGTGCAGTTCTGGTCGCCCACCCTCAGGAAAGATATTGAGAGGCTGGAGCGAGTGCAGGCGAGAGCCACAAAGTTAATCCCTTCCGTTAGGCATATGGGCTACAATCGACGGTTACGCGCCCTGAACTTGTTTTCGCTTGAAACTCGGAGGCTGCGCGGTCAACTGATCGAGGTTTTCAAGCTCTTACGCGGGTTCAACGATGTCGATTTTACAAGTATGTTTAGTTTAAATGATAACCCAACTCGCAACAATGGTTGGAAGTTGGATTTGAAACGGTTTAGGACTAGTGTGTGTGGGAATTACTTTACGTATAAGATCTGTGACACATGGAACAGGTTACCTTCGGAAGTTGTGAACAGTTCCTCTGTGGATCAGTTCAAGAAAAGGGTAGACCAAATCTTGCACACGCTGTTTGAGTGTGTAAAGACATTTAGGACCTCAGTCTGCGGAAATTTCTTTTCCTATAAAATAGTTAATATCTGGAACCAACTTCCCTCAGAGGTTGTTTCCAGTCAAAGTGTAAATCTGTTTAAAAATAGGCTAGACAAAGTACTGAACACACTCATAGTTTAAGATTAGAACCTCAGAAAACTCTGCAGGAGTTCGCTTGCTCGGTGTCTCTGTGAGCAAGCTAAATATAGAGCTATTTATATATTCTCCACTTTCCTGTAAAATTTCCTTGGCTACTTTTCCAGGGTCAAGGTATTTTCTTCAACCTTTTCCGTACCTGCCTCTGGCAGGGAGGGAGCGGAGGGTGGGGAGAGAGCCTTCTACTTTTCTATCCAGTTTTCTACTACTGCTAGGATAGTTGAAAGAAAAATAAACTTTCACAAAATTTTCCCTGGCACCCGTTGCCATTGGTACCTCCTCGGTATTGGCCGCAAGGCCTTTTGAGGTACTTCTTTTCCTTGTAACTCCTTGTAACTCTCTCTCTCTCTCTCTCTCTCATATCGTCAGTCGGATCGCCCAATTCGCTGATGACACCAAGCTTGGGGCCAATGTTGGGACGCCCGAAGCGATCGAGGAACTGCGTGCGGACCTAGGTAGGATAGGAGAGTGGTCCGAAAAATGGCAAATGCCGTTTAACTTGGTAAATGCAAAGTGATGCACATTGGCTACGCCAATCCCAAGTCGGACTACTCGATGTTGGGTAGTAATATCGAGGTGACTGATTTAGAAAAGGACTTGGGTGTGCTAATTAGCAGCGAACTTAAGTTTACGAAACAGTGCGTAGAGGTGGAAAAGAAAGCCCAGAAACTATTGGGTTATATCAGGAGGCAATTTCAGTTTCGGAACAAGGAGATTGTGCTCTCACTGTACAATTCCTTTGTTCGGCCGCACCTGGAGTATGCTGTGCAGTTCTGGTCGCCCACCCTCAGGAAAGATATTGAGAGGCTGGAGCGAGTGCAGGCGAGGGCCACAAAGTTAATCCCTTCCGTTAGGCATATGGGCTACAATCGACGGTTACGCGCCCTGAACTTGTTTTCGCTTGAAACTCGGAGGCTGCGCGGTCAACTGATCGAGGTTTTCAAGCTCTTACGAGGGTTCAACGATGTCGATTTTAGAAGTATGTTTAGTTTAAATGATAACCCAACTCGCAACAATGGTTGGAAGTTGGATTTGAAACGGTTTAGGACTAGTGTGTGTGGGAATTACTTTACGTATAAGATCTGTGACACATGGAATAGGTTACCTTCGGAAGTTGTGAACAGTTCCTCTGTGGATCAGTTGAAGAAAAGGTTGGACGAAATCTTGCACACTATTTGAGTGTGTAAAGACATTTAGGACCTCAGTCTGCGGAAATTTCTTTTCCTATAAAATAGTTAATATCTGGAACCAACTTCCCTCAGAGGTTGTTTCCAGTCAAAGTGTAAATCTGTTTAAAAATAGGCTAGACAAAGTACTGAACACACTCATAGTTTAAGATTAAAACCTCAGAAAACTCTGCAGGAGTTCGCTTGCTCGGTGTCTCTGTGAGCAAGCTAAATATAGAGCTATTTATATATTCTCCACTTTCCTGTAAAATTTCCTTGGCTACTTTTCCAGGGTCAAGGTATTTTCTTCAACCTTTTTCCGTACCTGCCTCTGGCAGGGAGGGAGCGGAGGGTGGGGAGAGAGCCTTCTACTTTTCTATCCAGTTTTCTACTACTGCTAGGATAGTTGAAAGAAAAATAAACTTTTACAAAATTTTCCCTGGCACCCGGTGCCATTGGTACCTCCTCGGTATGGGCCGCAAGGCCTTTTGAGGTACTTCTTTTCCTTGTAACTCCTTGTAACTCTCTCAGGAGGCAATTTCAGTTTCGGAACAAGGAGATTGTGCTCTCACTGTACAATTTCCTTGTTCGGCCGCACCTGGAGTATGCTGTGCAGTTCTGGTCGCCCACCCTCAGGAAAGATATTGAGAGGCTGGAGCGAGTGCAGGCGAGAGCCACAAAGTTAATCCCTTCCGTTAGGCATATGGGCTACAATCGACGGTTACGCGCCCTGAACTTGTTTTCGCTTGAAACTCGGAGGCTGCGCGGTTAACTGATCGAGGTTTTCAAGCTCTTACGCGGGTTCAACGATGTCGATTTTAGAAGTATGTTTAGTTTAAATGATAACCCAACTCGCAACAATGGTTGGAAGTTGGGTTTGAAACGGTTTAGGACTAGTGTGTGTGGGAATTACTTTACGTATAAGATCTGTGACACATGGAACAGGTTACCTTCGGAATTTGTGAACAGTTCCTCTGTGGATCAGTTCAAGTAAAGGGTAGACCAAATCTTGCACGCTGTTTGAGTGTGTAAAGACATTTAGGACCTCAGTCTGCGGAAATTTCTTTTCCTATAAAATAGTTAATATCTGGAACCAACTTCCCTCAGAGGTTGTTTCCAGTCAAAGTGTAAATCTGTTTAAAAATAGGCTAGACAAAGTACTGAACACACTCATAGTTTAAGATTAAAACCTCAGAAAACTCTGCAGGAGTTCGCTTCCTCGGTGTCTCGGTGAGCAAGCTAAATATAGAGCTATTTATATATTCTCCACTTTCCTGTAAAATTTCCTTGGCTACTTTTCCAGGGTCAAGGTATTTTCTTCAACCTTTTTCCGTACCTGCCTCTGGCAGGGAGGGAGCGGAGGGTGGGGAGAGAGCCTTCTACTTTTCTATCCAGTTTTCTACTACTGCTAGGATAGTTGAAAGAAAAATAAACTTTCACAAAATTTTCCCTGGCACCCGTTGCCATTGGTACCTCCTCGGTATTGGCCGCAAGGCCTTTTGAGGTACTTCTTTTCCTTGTAACTCCTTGTAACTCTCTCTCTCTCTCTCTCTCTCTCTCTCATATCGTCAGTCGGATCGCCCAATTCGCTGATGACACCAAGCTTGGGGCCAATGTTGGGACGCCCGAAGCGATCGAGGAACTGCGTGCGGACCTAGGTAGGATAGGAGAGTGGTCCGAAAAATGGGAAATGCCGTTTAACTTGGGTAAATGCAAAGTGATGCACATTGGCTACGCCAATCCCAAGTCGGACTACTCGATGTTGGGTAGTAATATCGAGGTGACTGATTTAGAAAAGGACTTGGGTGTGCTAATTAGCAGCGACCTTAAATTTACGAAACAGTGCGTAGAGGTGGAAAAGAAAGCCCAGAAACTATTAGGTTATATTAGGAGGCAATTTCAGTTTCGGAACAAGGAGATTGTGCTCTCACTGTACAATTCCCTTGTTCGGCCGCACCTGGAGTATGCTGTGCAGTTCTGGTCGCCCACCCTCGGGAAAGATATTGAGAGGCTGGAGCGAGTGCAGGCGAGGGCCACAAAGTTAATCCCTTCCGTTAGGCATATGGGCTACAATCGACGGTTACGCGCCCTGAACTTGTTTTCGCTTGAAACTCGGAGGCTGCGCGGTCAACTGATCGAGGTTTTCAAGCTCTTACGCGGGTTCAACGATGTCGATTTTTGAAGTATGTTTAGTTCAAATGATAACCCAACTCGCAACAATGGTTGGAAGTTGGATTTCAAACGGTTTAGGACTAGTGTGTGTGGGAATTACTTTACGTATAAGATCTGTGACACATGGAACAGGTTACCTTCGGAAGTTGTGAACAGTTCCTCTGTGGATCAGTTGAAGAAAAGGTTAGACGAAATCTTGCACACTATTTGAGTGTGTAAAGACATTTAGGACCTCAGTCTGCGGAAATTTCTTTTCCTATAAAATAGTTAATATCTGGAACCAACTTCCCTCAGAGGTTGTTTCCAGTCAAAGTGTAAATCTGTTTAAAAATAGGCTAGACAAAGTACTGAACACACTCATAGTTTAAGATTAAAACCTCAGAAAACTCTGCAGGAGTTCGCTTGCTCGGTGTCTCTGTGAGCAAGCTAAATATAGAGCTATTTATATATTCTCCACTTTCCTGTAAAATTTCCTTGGCTACTTTTCCAGGGTCAAGGTATTTTCTTTAACCTTTTTCCGTACCTGCCTCTGGCAGGGAGGGAGCGGGGGTGGGGAGAGAGCCTTCTACTTTTCTATCCAGTTTTCTACTACTGCTAGGATAGTTGAAAGAAAAATAAACTTTTACAAAATTTTCCCTGGCACCCGGTGCCATTGGTACCTCCTCGGTATGGGCCGCAAGTCCTTTTGAGGTACTTCTTTTCCTTGTAACTCCTTGTAACTCTCTCAGGAGGCAATTTCAGTTTCGGAACAAGGAGATTGTGCTCTCACTGTACAATTCCCTTGTTCGGCCGTACCTGGAGTATGCTGTGCAGTTCTGGTCGCCCACCCTCAGGAAAGATATTCAGAGGCTGGAGCGAGTGCAGGCGAGGGCCACAAAGTTAATCCCTTCCGTTAGGCATATGGGCTACAATCGACGGTTACGCGCCCTGAACTTGTTTTCGCTTGAAATTCGGAGCCTTCTACTTTTCTATCCAGTTTTCTACTACTGCTAGGATAGTTGAAAGAAAAATAAACTTTCACAAAATTTTCCGTGGCACCCGTTGCCATTGGTACCTCCTCGGTATTGGCCGCAAGGCCTTTTGAGGTCCTTCTTTTCCTTGTAACTCCTTGTAACTCTCTCTCTCTCTCTCATATCGTCAGTCGGATCGCCCAATTCGCTGATGACACCAAGCTTGGGGCCAATGTTGGGACGCCCGAAGCGATCGAGGAACTGCGTGCGGACCTAGGTAGGATAGGAGAGTGGTCCGAAAAATGGCAAATGCCGTTTAACTTGGGTAAATGCAAAGTGATGCACATTGGCTACGCCAATCCCAAGTCGGACTACTTGATGTTGGGTAGTAATATCGAGGTGACTGATTTAGAAAAGGACTTGGGTGTGCTAATTAGCAGCGAACTTAAGTTTACGAAACAGTGCGTAGAGGTGGAAAAGAAAGCCCAGAAACTATTGGGTTATATCAGGAGGCAATTTCAGTTTCGGAACAAGGAGATTGTGCTCTCACTGTACAATTCCCTTGTTCGGCCGCACCTGGAGTATGCTGTGCAGTTCTGGTCGCCCACCCTCAGGAAAGATATTGAGAGGCTGGAGCGAGTGCAGGTGAGGGCCACAAAGTTAATCCCTTCCGTTAGGCATATGGGCTACAATCGACGGTTACGCGCCCTGAACTTGTTTTCGCTTGAAATTCGGAGGCTGCGCGGTCAACTGATCGAGGTTTTCAAGCTCTTACGAGGGTTCAACGATGTCGATTTTAGAAGTATGTTTAGTTTAAATGATAACCCAACTCGCAACAATGGTTGGAAGTTGGATTTGAAACGGTTTAGGACTAGTGTGTGTGGGAATTACTTTACGTATAAGATCTGTGACACATGGAACAGGTTACCTTCGGAAGTTGTGAACAGTTCCTCTGTGGATCAGTTGAAGAAAAGGTTAGACGAAATCTTGCACACTATTTGAATGTGTAAAGACATTTAGGACCTCAGTCTGCGGAAATTTCTTTTCCTATAAAATAGTTAATATCTGGAACCAACTTCCCTCAGAGGTTGTTTCCAGTCAAAGTGTAAATCTGTTTAAAAATAGGCTAGACAAAGTACTGAACACACTCATAGTTTAAGATTAAAACCTCAGAAAACTCTGCAGGAGTTCGCTTGCTCGGTGTCTCTGTGAGCAAGCTAAATATAGAGCTATTTATATATTCTCCACTTTCCTGTAAAATTTCCTTGGCTACTTTTCCAGGGTCAAGGTATTTTCTTTAACCTTTTTCCGTACCTGCCTCTGGCAGGGAGGGAGCGGGGGGTGGGGAGAGAGCCTTCTACTTTTCTATCCAGTTTTCTACTACTGCTAGGATAGTTGAAAGAAAAATAAACTTTTACAAAATTTTCCCTGGCACCCGGTGCCATTGGTACCTCCTCGGTATGGGCCGCAAGTCCTTTTGAGGTACTTCTTTTCCTTGTAACTCCTTGTAACTCTCTCAGGAGGCAATTTCAGTTTCGGAACAAGGAGATTGTGCTCTCACTGTACAATTCCCTTGTTCGGCCGCACCTGGAGTATGCTGTGCAGTTCTGGTCGCCCACCCTCAGGAAAGATATTCAGAGGCTGGAGCGAGTGCAGGCGAGGGCCACAAAGTTAATCCCTTCCGTTAGGCATATGGGCTACAATCGACGGTTACGCGCCCTGAACTTGTTTTCGCTTGAAATTCGGAGGCTGCGCGGTCAACTGATCGATGTTTTCAAGCTCTTACGAGGGTTCAACGATGTCGATTTTAGAAGTATGTTTAGTTTAAATGATAACCCAACTCGCAACAATGGTTGGAAGTTGGATTTGAAACGGTTTAGGACTAGTGTGTGGGGGAATTACTTTACGTATAAGATCTGTGACACATGGAACAGGTTACCTTCGGAAGTTGTGAACAGTTCCTCTGTGGATCAGTTCAAGAAAAGGGTAGACCAAATCTTGCACGCTGTTTGAGTGTGTAAAGACATTTAGGACCTCAGTCTGCGGAAATTTCTTTTCCTATAAAATAGTTAATATCTGGAACCAATTTCCCTCAGAGGTTGTTTCCAGTCGGAGTGTAAATCTGTTTAAAAATAGGCTAGACAAAGTACTGAACACACTCATAGTTTAAGATTAGAACCTCAGAAAACTCTGCAGGAGTTCGTTTGCTCGGTGTCTCTGTGAGCAAGCTAAATATAGAGCTATTTATATATTCTCCACTTTCCTGTAAAATTTCCTTGGCTACTTTTCCAGGGTCAAGGTATTTTCTTCAACCTTTTTCCGTACCTGCCTCTGGCAGGGAGGTAGCGGAGGGTGGGGAGAGAGCCTTCTACTTTTCTATCCAGTTTTCTACTACTGCTAGGATAGTTGAAAGAAAAATAAACTTTCACAAAATTTTCCCTGGCACCCGTTGCCATTGGTACCTCCTCGGTATTGGCCGCAAGGCCTTTTGAGGTTCTTCTTTTCCTTGTAACTCCTTGTAACTCTCTCTCTCTCTCTCTCTCTCTCTCTCTCTCTCATATCGTCAGTCGGATCGCCCAATTCGCTGATGACACCAAGCTTGGGGCCAATGTTGGGACGCCCGAAGCGATCGAGGAACTGCGTGCGGACCTAGGTAGGATAGGAGAGTGGTCCGAAAAATGGGAAATGCCGTTTAACTTGGGTAAATGCAAAGTGATGCACATTGGCTACGCCAATCCCAAGTCGGACTACTCGATGTTGGGTAGTAATATCGAGGTGACTGATTTAGAAAAGGACTTGGGTGTGCTAATTAGCAGCGACCTTAAATTTACGAAACAGTGCGTAGAGGTGGAAAAGAAAGCCCAGAAACTATTAGGTTATATCAGGAGGCAATTTCAGTTTCGGAACAAGGAGATTGTGCTCTCACTGTACAATTCCCTTGTTCGGCCGCACCTGGAGTATGCTGTGCAGTTCTGGTCGCCTTCCCTCGGGAAAGATATTGAGAGGCTGGAGCGAGTGCAGGCGAGGGCCACAAAGTTAATCCCTTCCGTTAGGCATATGGGCTACAATCGACGGTTACGCGCCCTGAACTTGTTTTCGCTTGAAATTCGGAGGCTGCGCGGTCAACTGATCGAGGTTTTCAAGCTCTTACGAGGGTTCAACGATGTCGATTTTAGAAGTATGTTTAGTTTAAATGATAACCCAACTCGCAACAATGGTTGGAAGTTGGATTTGAAACGGTTTAGGACTAGTGTGTGTGGGAATTACTTTACGTATAAGATCTGTGACACATGGAACAGGTTACCTTCGGAAGTTGTGAACAGTTCCTCTGTGGATCAGTTCAAGAAAAGGGTAGACCAAATCTTGCACGCTGTTTGAGTGTGTAAAGACATTTAGGACCTCAGTCTGCGGAAATTTCTTTTCCTATAAAATAGTTAATATCTGGAACCAACTTCCCTCAGAGGTTGTTTCCAGTCAAAGTGTAAATCTGTTTAAAAATAGGCTAGACAAAGTACTGAACACACTCATAGTTTAAGATTAAAACCTCAGAAAACTCTGCAGGAGTTCGCTTCCTCGGTGTCTCTGTGAGCAAGCTAAATATAGAGCTATTTATATATTCTCCACTTTCCTGTAAATTTCCTTGGCTACTTTTCCAGGGCCAAGGTATTTTCTTCAACCTTTTTCCGTACCTGCCTCTGGCAGGGAGGGAGCGGAGGGTGGGGAGAGAGCCTTCTACTTTTCTATCCAGTTTTCTACTACTGCTAGGATAGTTGAAAGAAAAATAAACTTTCACAAAATTTTCCGTGGCACCCGTTGCCATTGGTACCTCCTCGGTATTGGCCGCAAGGCCTTTTGAGGTCCTTCTTTTCCTTGTAACTCCTTGTAACTCTCTCTCTCTCTCTCATATCGTCAGTCGGATCGCCCAATTCGCTGATGACACCAAGCTTGGGGCCAATGTTGGGACGCCCGAAGCGATCGAGGAACTGCGTGCGGACCTAGGTAGGATAGGAGAGTGGTCCGAAAAATGGCAAATGCCGTTTAACTTGGGTAAATGCAAAGTGATGCACATTGGCTACGCCAATCCCAAGTCGGACTACTTGATGTTGGGTAGTAATATCGAGGTGACTGATTTAGAAAAGGACTTGGGTGTGCTAATTAGCAGCGAACTTAAGTTTACGAAACAGTGCGTAGAGGTGGAAAAGAAAGCCCAGAAACTATTGGGTTATATCAGGAGGCAATTTCAGTTTCGGAACAAGGAGATTGTGCTCTCACTGTACAATTCCCTTGTTCGGCCGCACCTGGAGTATGCTGTGCAGTTCTGGTCGCCCACCCTCAGGAAAGATATTGAGAGGCTGGAGCGAGTGCAGGTGAGGGCCACAAAGTTAATCCCTTCCGTTAGGCATATGGGCTACAATCGACGGTTACGCGCCCTGAACTTGTTTTCGCTTGAAATTCGGAGGCTGCGCGGTCAACTGATCGAGGTTTTCAAGCTCTTACGAGGGTTCAACGATGTCGATTTTAGAAGTATGTTTAGTTTAAATGATAACCCAACTCGCAACAATGGTTGGAAGTTGGATTTGAAACGGTTTAGGACTAGTGTGTGTGGGAATTACTTTACGTATAAGATCTGTGACACATGGAACAGGTTACCTTCGGAAGTTGTGAACAGTTCCTCTGTGGATCAGTTGAAGAAAAGGTTAGACGAAATCTTGCACACTATTTGAATGTGTAAAGACATTTAGGACCTCAGTCTGCGGAAATTTCTTTTCCTATAAAATAGTTAATATCTGGAACCAACTTCCCTCAGAGGTTGTTTCCAGTCATAGTGTAAATCTGTTTAAAAATAGGCTAGACAAAGTACTGAACACACTCATAGTTTAAGATTAAAACCTCAGAAAACTCTGCAGGAGTTGGCTTGCTCGGTGTCTCTGTGAGCAAGCTAAATATAGAGCTATTTATATATTCTCCACTTTCCTGTAAAATTTCCTTGGCTACTTTTCCAGGGTCAAGGTATTTTCTTCAACCTTTTTCCGTACCTGCCTCTGGCAGGGAGGGAGCGGAGGGTGGGGAGAGAGCCTTCTACTTTTCTATCCAGTTTTCTACTACTGCTAGGATAGTTGAAAGAAAAATAAACTTTTACAAAATTTTCCCTGGCACCCGGTGCCATTGGTACCTCCTCGGTATGGGCCGCAAGGCCTTTTGAGGTTCTTCTTTTCCTTGTAACTCCTTGTAACTCTCTCAGGAGGCAATTTCAGTTTCGGAACAAGGAGATTGTGCTCTCACTGTACAATTCCCTTGTTCGGCCGCACCTGGAGTATGCTGTGCAGTTCTGGTCGCCCACCCTCAGGAAAGATATTGAGAGGCTGGAGCGAGTTCAGGCGAGAGCCACAAAGTTAATCCCTTCCGTTAGGCATATGGGCTACAATCGACGGTTACGCGCCCTTAACTTGTTTTCGCTTGAAACTCGGAGGCTGCGAGGTCAACTGATCGAGGTTTTCAAGCTCTTACGCGGGTTCAACGATGTCGATTTTACAAGTATGTTTAGTTTAAATGATAACCCAACTCGCAACAATGGTTGGAAGTTGGATTTGAAACGGTTTAGGACTAGTGTGTGTGGAATTACTTTACGTATAAGATCTGTGACACATGGAACAGGTTACCTTCGGAAGTTGTGAACAGTTCCTCTGTGGGTCAGTTCAAGAAAAGGGTAGACCAAATCTTGCACGCTGTTTGAGTGTGTAAAGACATTTAGGACCTCAGTCTGCGGAAATTTCTTTTCCTATAAAATAGTTAATATCTGGAACCAACTTCCCTCAGAGGTTGTTTCCAGTCAAAGTGTAAATCTCTTTAAAAATAGTCTAGACAAAGTACTGAACACACTCATAGTTTAAGATTAAAACCTCAGAAAACTCTGCAGGAGTTCGCTTGCTCGGTGTCTCTGTGAGCAAGCTAAATATAGAGCTATTTATATATTCTCCACTTTCCTGTAAAATTTCCTTGGCTACTTTTCCAGGGTCAAGGTATTTTCTTCAACCTTTTCCGTACCTGCCTCTGGCAGGGAGGGAGCGGAGGGTGGGGAGAGAGCCTTCTACTTTTCTATCCAGTTTTCTACTACTGCTAGGATAGTTGAAAGAAAAATAAAATTTTACAAAATTTTCCCTGGCACCCGTGCCATTGGTACCTCCTCGGTATGGGCCGCAAGGCCTTTTGAGGTACTTTTCCTTGTAACTCCTTGTAACTTTCTCTCTCTCTCCGGCGGGCGAACTTTGTTAGCCTCAGGGATAGCGTAGGAGAGATGGGGTTAGAGGTTGGCGGCGATGTTCAGGGAGTGTGGAGTGCATTCCGGGATGAGTTTATGGTGCTGCAGTCTGCTGCCATACCCTCAAAACCGGTCACCCCTGCTTCAACGCAGCCTAAGTGGTTCAATCGTGGCATCGCTTCGGCTATCCGAAATAGGAAAGTAGCGTATAGGAGGGCGAAGGCCAATCGTTCCCACGAGAACACTGAAGCGTATGTCCGCCTGTGTAGGGAAGTGAAGGCGAAGGTTAGGCTAGCGAAACGTAACGAAGAACTACGGGTGGCAAGCCTCTGCAAGGGGAACCCTAAGGAGTTCTTCAGTTATGTTAATAGTAGAAAGCCCATTAGAAGCATGATAGGTCCTTTAAAGGACGGAAGCGGCGTTCTGCGGACATCGCTAATGTGCTTAATGAGTACTTTGAGGGAGTGTTCACCAGGGAGGATACCCGCGTCATCCCCGAGCCAGCTGTGAGGCACGAAGGTGCTGGCCTGGATAGTGTTAGATGTACCGCGACAGTCGTTGCTCATAGAATAGACAAACTGAGCGCGTTTAAGGCTCCTGGGCCAGACCAGTTTTCCCCAGTGTTTTGCGAGAAGTGCGCGACCAGGTGGCTCCCCACCTGGCTACAGTCTTCAACAAATCGTTGGTGATGGGCCAGGTGCCTGGTGACTGGAGGGAGGCCAACGAGACCCCTATCTTTAAGAAAGGGGATCACGAAAGTCCAGGGAACTATCGTCCTACTAGTCTCACTTCAGTTGTAGGTAAATTATTAGAAAGGATAATAGCTGATAGAATCGTTGACCATTTGGATTCCTACAAGCTGCTTGGGGACTCCCAACATGGGTTTAGACGGCATAGGTCGTGTCTCACCAACTTGCTCGAGTTTTTCCGTCATGTTGAGTGAGTACGATAAGAGTAGGGCGATTGATATACTTTATCTCGACTTTCAGAAAGCCTTTGATAAGGTACCTCACCGCCGGCTAATGGCGAAAGTGCGCGCGCTGGGTATCGGTGGGGAAATAGGTAGGTGGATTGAAAACTGGCTGAGGAATAGGCGGCAGAGTGTGGTAATTAAAGGGGCTAGTTCGGGTTGGGCCTCGGTCACTAGTGGGGTTCCTCAGGGTTCCGTTTTGGGGCCACTGTTGTTTACCATTTACATAAATGATATCGACGGTGGCATCGTCAGTCGGATCGCCAAATTCGCTGATGACACCAAGCTTGGGGCCAATGTTGGGACGCCCGAAGCGATCGAGGAACTGCGTGCGGACCTAGGTAGGATATGAGAGTGGTCCGAAAAATGGCAAATGCCGTTTAACTTGGGTAAATGCAAAGTGATGCACATTGGCTACGCCAATCCCAAGTCGGACTACTCGATGTTAGGCAGTAATATCGAGGTGACTGATTTAGAAAAGGACTTGGGTGTGCTAATTAGCAGCGACCTTAAGTTTACGAAACAGTGTGTAGAGGTGGAAAAGAAATCCCAGAAACTATTGGGTTATATCAGGAGGCAATTTCAGTTTCGGAACTAGGAGATTGTGCTCTCACTGTACAATTCCCTTGTTCGGCGCACCTGGAGTATGCTGTGCAGTTCTGGTCGCCCACCCTCAGGAAAGATATTGAGAGGCTGGAGCGAGTGCAGGCGAGGGCCACAAAGTTAATCCCTTCCGTTAGGCATATGGGCTACAATCGACGGTTACGCGCCCTGAACTTGTTTTCGCTTGAAACTCGGAGGCTGCGCGGTCAACTGATCGAGGTTTTCAAGCTCTTACGAGGGTTCAACGATGTCGATTTTAGAAGTATGTTTAGTTTAAATGATAACCCAACTCGCAACAATGGTTGGAAGTTGGATTTGAAACGGTTTAGGACTAGTGTGTGTGGGAATTACTTTACGTATAAGATTTGTGACACATGGAAACAGGTTACCTTCGGAAGTTGTGAACAGTTCCTCTGTGGATCAGTTCAAGAAAAGGTTAGACGAAATCTTGCACACTATTTGAGTGTGTAAAGACATTTAGGACCTCAGTCTGCGGAAATTTCTTTTCCTATAAAATAGTTAATATCTGGAACCAACTTCCCTCAGAGGTTGTTTCCAGTCAAAGTGTAAATCTGTTTAAAAATAGGCTAGACAAAGTACTGAACACAATCATAGTTTAAGATTAAAACCTCAGAAAACTCTGCAGGAGTTCGCTTGCTCGGTGTCTCTGTGAGCAAGCTAAATATAGAGCTATTTATATATTCTCCACTTTCCTGTAAAATTTCCTTGGCTACTTTTCAGGGTCAAGGTATTTTCTTCAACCTTTTTCCGTACCTGCCTCTGGCAGGGAGGGAGCGGAGGGTGGGGAGAGAGCCTTCTACTTTTCTATCCAGTTTTCTACTACTGCTAGGATAGTTGAAAGAAAAATAAACTTTTACAAAATTTTCCATGGCACCCGGTGCCATTGGTACCTCCTCGGTATTGGCCGCAAGGCCTTTTGAGGTACTTCTTTTCCTTGTAACTCCTTGTAACTCTCTCAGGAGGCAATTTCAGTTTCGGAACAAGGAGATTGAGCTCTCACTGTACAATTCCCTTGTTCGGCCGCACCTGGAGTATGCTGTGCAGTTCTGGTCGCCCACCCTCAGGAAAGATATTGAGAGGCTGGAGCGAGTGCAGGCGAGAGCCACAAAGTTAATCCCTTCCGTTAGGCATATGGGCTACAATCGACGGTTACGCGCCCTGAACTTGTTTTCGCTTGAAACTCGGAGGCTGCGCGGTCAACTGATCGAGGTTTTCAAGCTCTTACGCGGGTTCAACGATGTCGATTTTACAAGTATGTTTAGTTTAAATGATAACCCAACTCGCAACAATGGTTGGAAGTTGGATTTGAAACGGTTTAGGACTAGTGTGTGTGGGAATTACTTTACGTATAAGATCTGTGACACATGGAACAGGTTACCGTCGGAAGTTGTGAACAGTTCCTCTGTGGATCAGTTCAAGAAAAGTGTAGACCAAATCTTGCACGCTGTTTGAGTGTGTAAAGACATTTAGGACCTCAGTCTGCGGAAATTTCTTTTCCTATAAAATAGTTAATATCTGGAACCAACTTCCCTCAGAGGTTGTTTCCAGTCAAAGTGTAAATCTGTTTAAAAATAGGCTAGACAAAGTACTGAACACACTCATAGTTTAAGATTAGAACCTCAGAAAACTCTGCAGGAGTTCGCTTGCTCGGTGTCTCTGTGAGCAAGCTAAATATAGAGCTATTTATATATTCTCCACTTTCCTGTAAAATTTCCTTGGCTACTTTTCCAGGGTCAAGGTATTTTCTTCAACCTTTTTCCGTACCTGCCTCTGGCAGGGAGGGAGCGGAGGGTGGGGAGAGAGCCTTCTACTTTTCTATCCAGTTTTCTACTACTGCTAGGATAGTTGAAAGAAAAATAAACTTTCACAAAATTTTCCCTGGCACCCGTTGCCATTGGTACCTCCTCGGTATTGGCCGCAAGGCCTTTTGAGGTCCTTCTTTTCCTTGTAACTCCTTGTAACTCTCTCTCTCTCTCTCATATCGTCAGTCGGATCGCCCAATTCGCTGATGACACCAAGCTTGGGGCCAATGTTGGGACGCCCGAAGCGATCGAGGAACTGCGTGCGGACCTAGGTAGGATAGGAGAGTGGTCCGAAAAATGGCAAATGCCGTTTAACTTGGGTAAATGCAAAGTGATGCACATTGGCTACGCCAATCCCAAGTCGGACTACTCGATGTTGGGTAGTAATATCGAGGTGACTGATTTAGAAAAGGACTTGGGTGTGCTAATTAGCAGCGAACTTAAGTTTACGAAACAGTGCGTAGAGGTGGAAAAGAAAGCCCAGAAACTATTGGGTTATATCAGGAGGCAATTTCAGTTTCGGAACAAGGAGATTGTGCTCTCACTGTACAATTCCTTTGTTCGGCCGCACCTGGAGTATGCTGTGCAGTTCTGGTCGCCCACCCTCAGGAAAGATATTGAGAGGCTGGAGCGAGTGCAGGCGAGGGCCACAAAGTTAATCCCTTCCGTTAGGCATATGGGCTACAATAGACGGTTACGCGCCCTGAACTTGTTTTCGCTTGAAACTCGGAGGCTGCGCGGTCAACTGATCGAGGTTTTCAAGCTCTTACGAGGGTTCAACGATGTCGATTTTAGAAGTATGTTTAGTTTAAATGATAACCCAACTCGCAACAATGGTTGGAAGTTGGATTTGAAACGGTTCAGGACTAGTGTGTGTGGGATTTACTTTACGTATAAGATCTGTGACACATGGAACAGGTTACCTTCGGAAGTTGTGAACAGTTCCTCTGTGGATCAGTTGAAGAAAAGGTTAGACGAAATCTTGCACACTATTTGAGTGTGTAAAGACATTTAGGACCTCAGTCTGCGGAAATTTCTTTTCCTATAAAATAGTTAATATCTGGAACCAACTTCCCTCAGAGGTTGTTTCCAGTCAAAGTGTAAATCTGTTTAAAAATAGGCTAGACAAAGTACTGAACACACTCATAGTTTAAGATTAAAACCTCAGAAAACTCTGCAGGAGTTCGCTTGCTCGATGTCTCTGTGAGCAAGCTAAATATAGAGCTATTTATATATTCTCCACTTTCCTGTAAAATTTCCTTGGCTACTTTTCCAGGGTCAAGGTATTTTCTTCACCCTTTTTCCGTACCTGCCTCTGGCAGGGAGGGAGCGGAGGGTGGGGAGAGAGCCTTCTACTTTTCTATCCAGTTTTCTACTACTGCTAGGATAGTTGAAAGAAAAATAAACTTTTACAAAATTTTCCCTGGCACCCGGTGCCATTGGTACCTCCTCGGTATGGGCCGCAAGGCCTTTTGAGGTACTTCTTTTCCTTGTAACTCCTTGTACCTCTCTCAGGAGGCAATTTCAGTTTCGGAACAAGGAGATTGTGCTGTCACTGTACAATTTCATTGTTCGGCCGCACCTGGAGTATGCTGTGCAGTTCTGGTCGCCCACCCTCAGGAAAGATATTGAGAGGCTGGAGCGAGTGCAGGCGAGAGCCACAAAGTTAATCCCTTCCGTTAGGCATATGGGCTACAATCGACGGTTACGCGCCCTGAACTTGTTTTCGCTTGAAACTCGGAGGCTGCGCGGTTAACTGATCGAGGTTTTCAAGCTCTTACGCGGGTTCAACGATGTCGATTTTACAAGTATGTTTAGTTTAAATGATAACCCAACTCGCAACAATGGTTGGAAGTTGGATTTGAAACGGTTTAGGACTAGTGTGTGTGGGAATTACTTTACATATAAGATCTGTGACACATGGAACAGGTTACCTTCGGAATTTGTGAACAGTTCCTCTGTGGATCAGTTCAAGAAAAGGGTAGACCAAATCTTGCACGCTGTTTGAGTGTGTAAAGACATTTAGGACCTCAGTCTGCGGAAATTTCTTTTCCTATAAAATAGTTAATATCTGGAACCAACTTCCCTCAGAGGTTGTTTCCAGTCAAAGTGTAAATCTTTAAAAATAGGCTAGACAAAGTACTGAACACACTCATAGTTTAAGATTAAAACCTCAGAAAACTCTGCAGGAGTTCGCTTCCTCGGTGTCTCTGTGAGCAAGCTAAATATAGAGCTATTTATATATTCTCCACTTTCCTGTAAAATTTCCTTGGCTACTTTTCCAGGGTCAAGGTATTTTCTTCAACCTTTTTCCGTACCTGCCTCTGGCAGGGAGGGAGCGGAGGGTGGGGAGAGAGCCTTCTACTTTTCTATCCAGTTTTCTACTACTGCTAGGATAGTTGAAAGAAAAATAAACTTTCACAAAATTTTCCCTGGCACCCGTTGCCATTGGTACCTCCTCGGTATTGGCCGCAAGGCCTTTTGAGGTCTTCTTTTCCTTGTAACTCCTTGTAACTCTCTCTCTCTCTCTCTCTCTCTCTCTCTCTCTCTCTCTCTCTCATATCGTCAGTCGGATCGCCCAATTCGCTGATGACACCAAGCTTGGGGCCAATGTTGGGACGCCCGAAGCGATCGAGGAACTGCGTGCGGACCTAGGTAGGATAGGAGCAGTGGCGGTCCTAGCTTACATGACGCCCTGGGCGAACCTCACCTTCAGCGCCCCCCCCCCCCCTGTTCGCCAACACACACACATTCGAATCCCCCAAAATAAAGGACAGACATAACTCTTTCACAAAATAACTTTTTATTGGACTAATTGTTGGAACTTCAGAACCAAAACAGACTCAAATTTCTGAATTTTACAAATCCTTCATCACGTAAATAGAATAACTCACTTAAGAGAATGTAATTATGATACTATGAACAGGAAAAATACAAATTAAATTGCACAACTGCCGTAAATAAACTATTTTTATTTATTTCCTTATTTATTTATTCTTATTTTTATTTTTATTTTTTTTGCAGGCGCTCATGCCGCCCCTCCACAAATGCCGCCCTGTGCGGCTGCCCATATTGCCCATATGAGGAACCGCCACTGGATAGGAGAGTGGTCCGAAAAATGGGAAATGCCGTTTAACTTGGGTAAATGCAAAGTGATGCACATTGGCTACGCCAATCCCAAGTCGGACTACTCGATGTTGGGTAGTAATATCGAGGTGACTGATTTAGAAAAGGACTTGGGTGTGCTAATTAGCAGCGACCTTAAATTTACGAAACAGTGCGTAGAGGTGGAAAAGAAAGCCCAGAAACTATTAGGTTATATCAGGAGGCAATTTCAGTTTCGGAACAAGGAGATTGTGCTCTCACTGTACAATTCCCTTGTTCGGCCGCACCTGGAGTATGCTGTGCAGTTCTGGTCGCCCACCCTCGGGAAAGATATTGAGAGGCTGGAGCGAGTGCAGGCGAGGGCCACAAAGTTAATCCCTTCCGTTAGGCATATGGGCTACAATCGACGGTTACGCGCCCTGAACTTGTTTTCGCTTGAAACTCGGAGGCTGCGAGGTCAACTGATCGAGGTTTTCAAGCTCTTACGCGGGTTCAACGATGTCGATTTTACAAGTATGTTTAGTTTAAATGATAACCCAACTCGCAACAATGGTTGGAAGTTGGATTTGAAACGGTTTAGGACTAGTGTGTGTGGGAATTACTTTACGTATAAGATCTGTGACACATGGAACAGGTTACCTTCGGAAGTTGTGAACAGTTCCTCTGTGGGTCAGTTCAAGAAAAGGGTAGACCAAATCTTGCACGCTGTTTGAGTGTGTAAAGACATTTAGGACCTCAGTCTGCGGAAATTTCTTTTCCTATAAAATAGTTAATATCTGGAACCAACTTCCCTCAGAGGTTGTTTCCAGTCAAAGTGTAAATCTCTTTAAAAATAGCTAGACAAAGTACTGAACACACTCATAGTTTAAGATTAAACCTCAGAAAACTCTGCAGGAGTTCGCTTGCTCGGTGTCTCTGTGAGCAAGCTAAATATAGAGCTATTTATATATTCTCCACTTTCCTGTAAAATTTCCTTGGCTACTTTTCCAGGGTCAAGGTATTTTCTTCAACCTTTTTCCGTACCTGCCTCTGGCAGGGAGGGAGCGGAGGGTGGGGAGAGAGCCTTCTACTTTTCTATCCAGTTTTCTACTACTGCTAGGATAGTTGAAAGAAAAATAAAATTTTACAAAATTTTCCCTGGCACCCGTGCCATTGGTACCTCCTCGGTATGGGCCGCAAGGCCTTTTGAGGTACTTCTTTTCCTTGTAACTCCTTGTAACTTTCTCTCTCTCTCTCCGGCGGGCGAACTTTGTTAGCCTCAGGGATAGCGTAGGAGAGATGGGGTTAGAGGTTGGCGGCGATGTTCAGGGAGTGTGGAGTGCATTCCGGGATGAGTTTATGGTGCTGCAGTCTGCTGCCATACCCTCAAAACCGGTCACCCCTGCTTCAACGCAGCCTAAGTGGTTCAATCGTGGCATCGCTTCGGCTATCCGAAATAGGAAAGTAGCGTATAGGAGGGCGAAGGCCAATCGTTCCCACGAGAACACTGAAGCGTATGTCCGCCTGTGTAGGGAAGTGAAGGCGAAGGTTAGGCTAGCGAAACGTAACGAAGAACTACGGGTGGCAAGCCTCTGCAAGGGGAACCCTAAGGAGTTCTTCAGTTATGTTAATAGTAGAAAGCCCATTAGAAGCATGATAGGTCCTTTAAAGGACGGAAGCGGCGTTCTGCGGACATCGCTAATGTGCTTAATGAGTACTTTGAGGGAGTGTTCACCAGGGAGGATACCCGCGTCATCCCCGAGCCAGCTGTGAGGCACGAAGGTGCTGGCCTGGATAGTGTTAGATGTACCGCGACAGTCGTTGCTCATAGAATAGACAAACTGAGCGCGTTTAAGGCTCCTGGGCCAGACCAGTTTCTCCCCAGTGTTTTGCGAGAAGTGCGCGACCAGGTGGCTCCCCACCTGGCTACAGTCTTCAACAAATCGTTGGTGATGGGCCAGGTGCCTGGTGACTGGAGGGAGGCCAACGAGACCCCTATCTTTAAGAAAGGGGATCACGAAAGTCCAGGGAACTATCGTCCTACTAGTCTCACTTCAGTTGTAGGTAAATTATTAGAAAGGATAATAGCTGATAGAATCGTTGACCATTTGGATTCCTACAAGCTGCTTGGGGACTCCCAACATGGGTTTAGACGGCATAGGTCGTGTCTCACCAACTTGCTCGAGTTTTTCCGTCATGTTGAGTGAGTACGATAAGAGTAGGGCGATTGATATACTTTATCTCGACTTTCAGAAAGCCTTTGATAAGGTACCTCACCGCCGGCTAATGGCGAAAGTGCGCGCGCTGGGTATCGGTGGGGAAATAGGTAGGTGGATTGAAAACTGGCTGAGGAATAGGCGGCAGAGTGTGGTAATTAAAGGGGCTAGTTCGGGTTGGGCCTCGGTCACTAGTGGGGTTCCTCAGGGTTCCGTTTTGGGGCCACTGTTGTTTACCATTTACATAAATGATATCGACGGTGGCATCGTCAGTCGGATCGCCAAATTCGCTGATGACACCAAGCTTGGGGCCAATGTTGGGACGCCCGAAGCGATCGAGGAACTGCGTGCGGACCTAGGTAGGATATGAGAGTGGTCCGAAAAATGGCAAATGCCGTTTAACTTGGGTAAATGCAAAGTGATGCACATTGGCTACGCCAATCCCAAGTCGGACTACTCGATGTTAGGCAGTAATATCGAGGTGACTGATTTAGAAAAGGACTTGGGTGTGCTAATTAGCAGCGACCTTAAGTTTACGAAACAGTGTGTAGAGGTGGAAAAGAAACCAGAAACTATTGGGTTATATCAGGAGGCAATTTCAGTTTCGGAACTAGGAGATTGTGCTCTCACTGTACAATTCCTTGTTCGGCCGTACCTGGAGTATGCTGTGCAGTTCTGGTCGCCCACCCTCAGGAAAGATATTGAGAGGCTGGAGCGAGTGCAGGCGAGGGCCACAAAGTTAATCCCTTCCGTTAGGCATATGGGCTACAATCGACGGTTACGCGCCCTGAACTTGTTTTCGCTTGAAACTCGGAGGCTGCGCGGTCAACTGATCGAGGTTTTCAAGCTCTTACGAGGGTTCAACGATGTCGATTTTAGAAGTATGTTTAGTTTAAATGATAACCCAACTCGCAACAATGGTTGGAAGTTGGATTTGAAACGGTTTAGGACTAGTGTGTGTGGGAATTACTTTACGTATAAATCTGTGACACATGGAACAGGTTACCTTCGGAAGTTGTGAACAGTTCCTCTGTGGATCAGTTCAAGAAAAGGTTAGACGAAATCTTGCACACTATTTGAGTGTGTAAAGACATTTAGGACCTCAGTCTGCGGAAATTTCTTTTCCTATAAAATAGTTAATATCTGGAACCAACTTCCCTCAGAGGTTGTTTCCAGTCAAAGTGTAAATCTGTTTAAAAATAGGCTAGACAAAGTACTGAACACAATCATAGTTTAAGATTAAAACCTCAGAAAACTCTGCAGGAGTTCGCTTGCTCGGTGTCTCTGTGAGCAAGCTAAATATAGAGCTATTTATATATTCTCCACTTTCCTGTAAAATTTCCTTGGCTACTTTTCAGGGTCAAGGTATTTTCTTCAACCTTTTTCCGTACCTGCCTCTGGCAGGGAGGGAGCGGAGGGTGGGGAGAGAGCCTTCTACTTTTCTATCCAGTTTTCTACTACTGCTAGGATAGTTGAAAGAAAAATAAACTTTTACAAAATTTTCCATGGCACCCGGTGCCATTGGTACCTCCTCGGTATGGCCGCAAGGCCTTTTGAGGTACTTCTTTTCCTTGTAACTCCTTGTAACTCTCTCAGGAGGCAATTTCAGTTTCGGAACAAGGAGATTGAGCTTCACTGTACAATTCCCTTGTTCGGCCGCACCTGGAGTATGCTGTGCAGTTCTGGTCGCCCACCCTCAGGAAAGATATTGAGAGGCTGGAGCGAGTGCAGGCGAGAGCCACAAAGTTAATCCCTTCCGTTAGGCATATGGGCTACAATCGACGGTTACGCGCCCTGAACTTGTTTTCGCTTGAAACTCGGAGGCTGCGCGGTCAACTGATCGAGGTTTTCAAGCTCTTACGCGGGTTCAACGATGTCGATTTTACAAGTATGTTTAGTTTAAATGATAACCCAACTCGCAACAATGGTTGGAAGTTGGATTTGAAACGGTTTAGGACTAGTGTGTGGGAATTACTTTACGTATAAGATCTGTGACACATGGAACAGGTTACCTTCGGAAGTTGTGAACAGTTCCTCTGTGGATCAGTTCAAGAAAAGTGTAGACCAAATCTTGCACGCTGTTTGAGTGTGTAAAGACATTTAGGACCTCAGTCTGCGGAAATTTCTTTTCCTATAAAATAGTTAATATCTGGAACCAACTTCCCTCAGAGGTTGTTTCCAGTCAAAGTGTAAATCTGTTTAAAATAGGCTAGACAAAGTACTGAACACACTCATAGTTTAAGATTAGAACCTCAGAAAACTCTGCAGGAGTTCGCTTGCTCGGTGTCTCTGTGAGCAAGCTAAATATAGAGCTATTTATATATTCTCCACTTTCCTGTAAAATTTCCTTGGCTACTTTTCCAGGGTCAAGGTATTTTCTTCAACCTTTTTCCGTACCTGCCTCTGGCAGGGAGGGAGCGGAGGGTGGGGAGAGAGCCTTCTACTTTTCTATCCAGTTTTCTACTACTGCTAGGATAGTTGAAAGAAAAATAAACTTTCACAAAATTTTCCCTGGCACCCGTTGCCATTGGTACCTCCTCGGTATTGGCCGCAAGGCCTTTGAGGCTTCTTTTCCTTGTAACTCCTTGTAACTCTCTCTCTCTCTCTCATATCGTCAGTCGGATCGCCAATTCGCTGATGACACCAAGCTTGGGCCAATGTTGGGACGCCCGAAGCGATCGAGGAACTCCGTGCGGACCTAGGTAGGATAGGAGAGTGGTCCGAAAAATGGCAAATGCCGTTTAACTTGGGTAAATGCAAAGTGATGCACATTGGCTACGCCAATCCCAAGTCGGACTACTCGATGTTGGGTAGTAATATCGAGGTGACTGATTTAGAAAAGGACTTGGGTGTGCTAATTAGCAGCGAACTTAAGTTTACGAAACAGTGCGTAGAGGTGGAAAAGAAAGCCCAGAAACTATTGGGTTATATCAGGAGGCAATTTCAGTTTCGAACAAGGAGATTGTGCTCTCACTGTACAATTCCTTTGTTCGGCCGCACCTGGAGTATGCTGTGCAGTTCTGGTCGCCCACCCTCAGGAAAGATATTGAGAGGCTGGAGCGAGTGCAGGCGAGGGCCACAAAGTTAATCCCTTCCGTTAGGCATATGGGCTACATAGACGGTTACGCGCCTGAACTTGTTTTCGCTTGAAACTCGGAGGCTGCGCGGTCAACTGATCGAGGTTTTCAAGCTCTTACGAGGGTTCAACGATGCTCGATTTTAGAAGTATGTTTAGTTTAAATGATAACCAACTCGCAACAATGGTTGGAAGTTGGATTTGAAACGGTTTTCAGGACTAGTGTGTGTGGATTTACTTTACGTATAAGATCTGTGACACATGGAACAGGTTACCTTCGGAAGTTGTGAACAGTTCCTCTGTGGATCAGTTGAGAAAGGTTAGACGAAATCTTGCACACATTTGAGTTGTAAAGACATTTAGGACCTCAGTCTGCGGAAATTTTTTTCCTATAAAATAGTTAATATCTGGAACCAACTTCCCTCAGAGGTTGTTTCCAGTCAAAGTGTAAATCTTTAAAAATAGGCTAGACAAAGTACTGAACACACTCATAGTTTAAGATTAAAACCTCAGAAAACTCTGCAGGAGTTCGCTTGCTCGAGTCTCTGTGAGCAAGCTAAATATAGAGCTATTTATATATTCTCCACTTTCCTGTAAAATTTCCTTGGCTACTTTTCCAGGGTCAAGGTATTTTCTTCACCCTTTTTCCGTACCTGCCTCTGGCAGGAGGGAGCGGAGGGTGGGGGAGAGAGCCTTCTACTTTTTAATCCAGTTTTCTACTACTGCTAGGATAGTTGAAGAAAAATAAACTTTTACAAAATTTTCCCTGGCACCCGGTCCATTGGTACCTCCTCGGTATGGGCCGCAAGGCC